>CM060699.1:83628447-83990947 GCA_030686995.1 Artemisia argyi
GCAAGGGTCGAATACTTTGCCTCTTAAAAACGTATCAAAACTCAACGTATGGACGTGAGAATTGACACACTAATAGTTGGATAGTAGGTTAATGAGATGATAAAATAAAATACGTGGGTCGTGTAGAAGATTTAGAAATAAACGTTGCATTTTGGGGAGGGTGTGAACTAAGTCGAACGGATGAAAATTACTTAAATTGGATTTTGGGCTTAGGTTCTTGGGCTTAGGAATAGTAAAGGGTGGTGTGGGCCGAAGGTAATTAAGGGTCCGGTTGGCTAATTAAGATAATTAGGAAATTTAATTATATTTACTAAATATAATTAGTATTAGGATTTAGGTTTAGGATTAAATGAAAAGTTTAAGTTTCGTGTAACGTGTCGAGGATTAATTCCGTCATTTCGTGAATTATATTATTTTGTGAAAATCGCCAAAATAATATAATAAGAAAAATTTCAAATTTTTCCGAGAAAATGGGAATTAGAAACGATAACGAATGATTATTTATTTATTAACGATTTAATTACAAGAAATTTTTACAGTGTTCTACAGTACCCACTTGTCATTCTGAATTTCGTCCCGAAATTCGATTTTAAGAAATCTAACAAGTGCGTTCTATGAAAATAAGTGTGGATATTTCTCACGGAATCTATCTTCTCTTTCCCATGTGTAAGTCGGTCCTCGCTTAGAGTCCCATCTTACTTTTACAATGGGGATACGATTCTGTTTGAGTTGTTTTATCTCTCTATCCATTATTTCCACAGGCTCTTCTGTGAACACTAGTTTGTCGTCCAATCTAATCTCTTTTAGTGGAATGACGAGAGTTTCGTCTGACAAACATTTCTTGAGTTGGGATACGTGAAATGTAGGATGTACCCAACTGAGTTCATCCAGAAGTTCTAACTTATAAGCCACTGAACCAATTCTTTCCAGAATTTTGAAAGGTCCAATGTACCTCGGATTTAACTTTCCACGTCTTCCAAAGCGAATCATTCCTTTCCATGGCGAAACCTTCAACATGACTTTGTCTCCTACTTGAAATTCCATAGGCTTTCTCCTGACATCAGCATAACTTTTCTGTCTGTCACGAGCAGCTTGCAAGCGTTGCTTGATTTGGAATATCTTCTCAGTAGTATCATGTATTAGCTCTGGTCCGGTAAGTTGCATATCACCAACTTCTGTCCAACAGATTGGTGATCTGCACTTTCTTTCGTACAGTGCCTCAAAAGGTGCAGCCTTTATGCTGGCATGGTAGCTGTTATTGTACGAGAATTCAACTAATGGCAAGTGTCTATCCCAACCTTTTCCGAAATCTATCACACATGCTCGGAGCATGTCTTCCAAGGTTCGGATTGTTCTCTCACTTTGTCTATCGGTTTGCGGATGATAAGCAGTGCTCATATCTAACCTAGTACCAAGAGATTTCTGTAACGATTCCCAAAATCTTGAGGTGAATCGGCTATCTCTATCAGAAATAATAGATATTGGTACCCCATGTCTAATCACGATTTCCTTAAAATACAACTGAGCGAGTGTTTCCATCTTGTCAGTTTCCTTGATTTGTAGGAAATGTGCAGACTTGGTTAATCAATCGATGATAACCCAGATTGTGTCTAATCCGGACGAAGTCTTTGGTAATTTGGTAATAAAATCCATTGTGATTCGTTCCCATTTTCAGACCGGAATTTCTGGTTGCACGAGTAATCCTGATGGTTTCTGAGTCTCTGCTTTTACTCTAGAGCAGGTTAAACATTTACCAACGTACTCGGCTATATCAGCTTTCATATTTGGCCACCAATAATCCTTTTTAATATCTTGGTACATCTTATTGGAACCGGGATGAATAGAAAATTTGGATTTATGAGATTCATGCATGATAAGGTCTCGAATACCTCCAAAGAGAGGAATCCAATATCTTTCCTTAAAACATAACATTCCATCATTTCTTCTCACAAATTCTTTTTCATTATTTGGCATTCTGTCAACCTGATTTTCCAGGTTTGACCTTCTGTCAATTTTCTCATATTTTCGGTTTTCTTCTTGTAGAGCTTCCATTTGAGCTTTGATGATTTGAGCGGGAAGTGGCGAATGAATTGTCATTCCTAGAGATCGAACTCTAAGAGGTTTAATTCTATCTTTTCTACTCAATGCATCGGCTACTACATTCGCTTTACCAGGATGGTAACGAATTTCACAGTCGTAGTCATTGAGTAATTCTAACCATCTTCTTTGCCTCATGTTTAGCTCCTTCTGATCTAGTATATGCTGTAGACTCTTGTGATCGGTGAAAACCGTACACTTTGTACCATATAGGTAATGTCTCCATATCTTAAGAGCAAAAACTACTGCTCCTAATTCTAGATCATGAGTGGTGTAGTTTTCTTCATTCTTCTTCAGCTGTCGCGAAGCATAGGCTATAACTTTGTCTCTTTGCATTAGTACCGCACCTAAACCATGATGAGATGCGTCACAATACACTACAAAGCCCTCATTGCCTTCCGGTAATGCTAATATTGGTGCTTCACAAAGCTTATGTTTCAGCAGTTGAAATGCTGACTCTTGCTTCTCTTCCCAGTTATACTTCTTGTTCTTCTGAGTTAGTTCCGTCAATGGTTTTGCAATCTTTGAAAAACCTTCTATAAATCTCCGGTAATAACCAGCGAGACCTAAGAATTGACGAATCTCGGTTGGGGAGGTGGGTGACGTCCAACCTTTAACTACTTCTATCTTCGCGGGATCTACATGGATACCTTTGTTGTTGATGATATGGCCTAAAAATTGAACGGTAGAAATCCAAAAATCACATTTGGAAAACTTGGCTTACAACTTTTCCTTCTTAAGTAACTCTAAAATAGTACTTAAGTGTTCGGCATGCTCTTCTTTATTGCGCATCATCAATGAACACAATAACGAATTTATCCAAGTATGGTTTGCATACTCGGTTCATCAAATCCATGAATACAGCTGGTGCATTGGTAAGACCAAATGGCATCACCTGAAATTCATAATGTCCGTATCATGTTCGAAAAGCTGTCTTGGGAATGTCCTCTTCCCTAACTCTTAATTGATGGTATCCTGATCTTAGATCGATTTTTGAGTAAACACTCGATCCTTGTAATTGATCAAATAGATCGTCGATCCTTGGCAATGGATATCGATTCTTCACCGTGAATTTGTTCAACTCTCTGTAATCGATACACATTCGGAATGTTCCATCTTTCTTTTTGACAAATAGGATTGGTGCTCCCCAAGGGGATGAACTTGGTTGAATGAAACCTTTATCTGATAGTTCTTTTAACTGTTCAGATAATTCTTTCATTTCGGAGGGTGCTAATCGATATGGTGCTTTTGCAACTGGTGCTGCTCCAGGCACTAAATCGATTCGGAATTCTACTTGACGAGTTGGTGGGATTCCAGGTAAGTCTTCGGGAAATACATCAGAAAATTCTCTTACAACTGGCACTTCATCAAGTTGTTTCTTCTTTTCTTTTGTTTCTACTCCCGTTACTTGGATTTGAAATACATGGCATCCTTTGCTTATGTATTTCATCGTCTTGGTGTACAAAATGATATTGAAAGAAGTTTTAGGTTTATCACCTTGGATGATTAAGGTTTCACCGTCGAATGGAATTTGGATGATTTTCTCGTCACAAATTATTCTGGCACGGTGTTTAGATAACCAATCCATACCAATGATGACATCAAAACTTCCCAATTAGATGGGCATAAGATTGATAGGGAAAGATTTATTTAGAAGGGTTAAGGTGCAGTTTTCGATTAGGGTATTGGTACTTAAAATATTTCCATCTGCTAATTCTATTTCATAGATAGTATCTAATTCTACAGGAGTAATATTTAGAATTGCGGCAAACGAAGTAGACACAAAACTTTTATCTGCTCCTGAATCAAATAATATCTTAGCATCTTGTTGATTTAATAGGAACGTACCAGTAACAACATCAGAATTCTGCGTTGTGTTCCCATCACCAAGTACATACGCTCTTCCTCTGGCAACATTATTGGTAAATTTCGGACATTGAGGTTTGTAATGTCCAACTTCTCCACAACCATGGCACTTTACTGCTATCGGTTGTGTGTTGGCTCCAGTTGCTCGACATTCCCTTGTCATATAACCAATTCTTCTATAGTTGCCACAAGCAGCCTTACATGCTCCAGTATGATGCATGTTGCACTTGTTACATGGGGGTAGTGTTCCGGCATAACCTTTACTTTCTGCAGGCACTGCTGCATAAGCTCTGGTAGCTTCTTGCCTACGATTTTGTTGCTGATGATGATTACTACGGTTCTGCTGTTGATCTCTGCTGCGGTGTGACAACCGGCAATTTAGGGAGCTATTTTAAAAACCCGCATTACGTTAAAGTTCGTTTATAATTTTTATTTGGAATTTTATTTCACAACGAACTTGTAAGACCTATTTTATGGATAATTATGTTTCTATGATGTTATGGAATTCGTGAATTATTTTCATAATTCATTTTGATATTATGCTCGGTGATGTATTCTTAAATTCTCACTGGTACTACGTTGACTCTGGCACTAGGTTTACCTAACGAAAATTTTTATGATTCGTTTTACGAGTCCGACTATATATAATTATTTACGAGATGTTTTTCGGGAGATATTAAAGTTTGAAATGAGTTCGGGTTCGGGCCACATGTTTTACATTCACCCACTTTACCCACTTATACTACTAGTAATATTAATATTACTATTATTATTATTATTTAACAAATATATATATATATATATATATATATATATATATATATATATATATATATATATATATATATATATATATATATATATATAAAACTACAAATTGGTCCTTGAGGCCGGTTCACACAAACACACCCACACCCTCACCTTCACTTCTTTCTCTCTCTCATTTCCTCACCACTTCCAACCCTAGCCGCCGCCCCCTTCTTCCGGCTATAACCGACGCACCACCGCCCCCACAACAAAACCACCACCACCATCTTAACCCTTATCTTCTCCTCTTTCATTTGATATATAACACGCGCCCTAAAACGCGTTCTAACACCACGAAACCTCCATAGATCCGATCGGAGTATTATTGTTTTCACTAGATCCGCGTGTCTCGAGGTTCAAGAAGGTGAGTATCGATGGTTTGGCACCTTGGGTACCTCGTTATGGTCCTAAGTCCGTGGTAACATGGATTAAATTAATGGGGTTTGATGAAATACGGATTAAAAACGTTTGGGAATTAATGGTTTTGACATATATACCCGTTTGGTATCCGGGTTTGGTGTTTTCTTGATGGTTCGACTTGAACCGTGAGTCGTATACTCATGGCTTGGTGATGGATTCGAGCCTATGGCTCGATTATTGTTGCTTCTTGTGGCCTTGTACTCATGGTTTCATGATTTGCTTGCGTTGGGTCCTTGATTTGACTCGATGGAGTCGTGGCCTTGTGGCCGTATATGGTTGTCGATGCCTCGACCCAAGTGGTCGAATGGGCAGTTTTGGGTTTGCTCGTTGGAGCCTATTTTGCGACCCTTGGTTGTTGGTTCGAGTCCTTGTGACTCGTGGTATTGAGCCGAGACTCAAGTGAGTCGAGGGCTCGGGTTTGGCTTGGTAAACCGACCCGAACTTTGACCTTGTTGATGTTTATTTTTTTTGTAATGTTTGTGAACTTAATTTGATATCGTTTGGGCACTGTTGGATTCGGCCGAATGTTTTTTGGGTCATGGACATTTTTGGTCTCGACAAGAGATTTGTGGTATATTGAGAAGTGTTGACGAATTGGGACATTGGGGACCGATTGTGAGACGGTCACTTAGATTGACGGAGATAGGTTAGTCGGGTGCCGTAGTCGGACCCTATTGTTGTAGCACGTGGATTGGGATTGTGTTGGACGGAGATACTTTTGTATTTATGACATTTACTTATTAATTTGGACTTGGACAATGAGCCGAGAGTCATGACTCGGACATGTGACCACTTCGTATGACTCGATAACTATTACTATTAAAACATAAATAATAAAACTCGTAATAATAATTATTGATAATATAAACGTTTATATGAATATATAGATGTGAATAACGGATATATAATTATATAGGCGCGTATATTAATAATAATAATAATCACGAGTCGTATTATAAATAATACAACTAGATATATATTAGGCTACGAAAGTGGGGTAATATTATTGAACGTATTATTATTATAAAGAAATTATGATAAAACGAGGAATTCTCGACAATTACCAAATATTAAATAAAAATGTCATTTTATATAATAAACAAACTTATCGAGTTATGCGGAGTCGTTGTCACTCGAGTCCAGGTAAGTTTTATTTGTGACTTTCGTGTTGTCACGGATATATGACGATTAATATAAACGTTTTCTATAACTAAATAACCACTTAACTGTAGGGTTGAATCGGGTTATTTGGCTATATGAAATGAATATATTAATGGGCATCGTATCCTACGACGCCCATAGGTTGTGGTATATGTAAAATGTAATAAATTGCGAGTGTATATATCGGGAAATCTGGCCAATTTGACGATATATATGAGGAATTTATTAAACTATGATATCTACCATATAGTATTTATGTGCTATGTGCTTTAGGATGGGGTGTTACATGCGGTTGCTGCTTTGATTGTTGTTGTTGTTGTAGCTCCGGTTACCACTGTAACTGTTGTTGTAGCTGCGGTTGTTGCTATTGTTACTCCCACGGTTGTCAGCACTTCTCTTATGCTCATTGATCACGGAGGTAGAACCTCTTTTGATCACCCGGGTTAACAATCTCTGTGCAAGCTCCATAGATTCTTCTACTGTCTTTGGATTCGATGAGGTAACATCTCCTTCAATGGATGGTGGCACTCCCTCCACGTATTTCTCCAATGCTTGTTAAACATCGGGTACTATAGTTGGGCACAGCACCTACCCTACGCCGTTGTCACAGACCATGGCCTCCCATTTGCCCGATGTTGTCGAGGATATTCTTACTGCACCAGTTTTACCTGCACAGTTCACTATGGCATCTGATGACCCTTACCAGATGGCCATGCTTTTAGCTACTGTACCGCAGGCAGCTTCTACTTCAGCACCACTTGCTGCATCTACGCAGGGACCCTCATCTTCTCTAGGGCTCCCTGGTACATCGAGGCAGCTTACTCTTCATCAGGCTTTGGCTCGTGTGGCCCCACGCTTTTCCCACCGAGCTACGGCACGCATGTCGGTACGCCCTACCCCATCACCTTTACAGATTGATGCTTACTCCCTCTTGTCTGAGGCGCCACCCACATCATTGCGTCGTCGTCCTAGATCACCTACCACATCTCCACATGGTTCACCTGTTAGGAGACGACGATTGATGAGGTACTCTTCCGATGAGGATGATGAGGAGTACGAGGGTGAGGATGAGGCTGACGACCCTGAGCAGGAGGATGACCCTCAGAAGGCTGAGCAGGGTGATGATGATGACCCTGAGGAGGAGGATGACCCTCAGGAGGATGAGATGCCTGATAATGATGATGTGTTAGTACCACCAGCTCAGGCTAAGGAGCCTGATTCACCTGTACATCTGATTGAGCCTGATTCACCTGATCATCCATTTTTGGTTGAGTTGCCACCTGGTAGTCCCGATGGGTCGGATGCATCTTCTGAGGTTTCTGCTGAGCATGCAGAGTTAGGTGAGATTGGCAGGTTATGGGCTCGGATTACTGAGCTTGGTGAGAGAGTTGCACGTGTATCTGATCGACTTGAGAGAGTTATTGGAGAGTTTTTTGCGGATTTGAGAGTTGACATGACTGTCGTTGTGGGCAGGACTTCTGAGCTGAGGAGAGTTTTGATGGAGGTCCACGAGCATATCGATAGTTTGCAGCGAGGATTTGTTACTGCTTGAGAGGCCGACCGCAAGCTATGGCAAAGGAATGCCGAGCTAGAGAAGGAGGTGGCTGACCTCAAGAGAGACCGAGACACCCATAGCGTGGAGCTAGGATCGTTATGGAGGGATCTTGATGGCTTGAGGTAGGAGTTGAGGAGCCTCCGCCAGCAGCGTGGCTAGTTGCTTGGGTTATGTTGTCTGGTTGCTTTCTTAACCGAGGAGTGTTCGGTTAGAAAAGCTAGTTATCATATTTTGATGTATTTTGTTCAGTATTCATCTCTTTTGGAACGATTAGTATGTTTGTGTTATCCAGTAGTTGGAACGATGTTAGATCGCTATTGTATGGTTGATGGTTATTAGTATATGGTATTATGTGATTTTGGGTATTGTGGAAATTGAGTCCTTATCCGTTTTATTGATGTTTCATGGTGTATTGTTGCTATTCTTTCCATGACTTGGTTTCGTTGAATTGTTTTGATTGAGCATATTGATAAGTTCTATGGGAGACTCATGAACTTGTATGATGTTACAGATCAATGGCACCACGACGAAACCCTGTTAGGGCTACCAGAACTGGTCCTGCTGTGACTACTCCTGGTCGCCGAGGACGCCGACCTACTCGAAATGTTGAAACCCCTACTCCTGACAACCTGGACACCACTAACCGCAACAACAGGAATCAAAATGTTGATGTCCAGGGAGACAATGATCATGTTCCACTTAATGCACCTACTGTGGATCAAGCAATGATCAACCAACTTATGGAACAAAGAGTTGCTGAACTACTAGCTGAGTCAAATCATTCCAACAATTCTGCTGGAACTTTTCCACCTATTCGTGCTAACGGATGTCAATACAAGGAGTTCAAGATTTGTGGACCCATTGAGTTTGGTGGAACTGAAGGAGTGGTTTATTTAGTCAGATGGATTGAGAAGACTGAGTCAGTGTTCAATGTCAGTGGTTGTGCGGAGAATGCGAAGGTAAAGTTTGCTTCTTTTACTTTCAAGGATGAAGCTTTAACTTGGTGGAACAATTACCGAAATTCAGTTGGGAGTGATGTAGCTTATACCATGACTTGGGAGCAATTTAAGTCATTGCTGATCCAGACTTATTGCCCAAGGAATGAGGTCAAGAAGCTAGAGATTGAGTTTTGGAACCACAAGGTGAAAGGTAATGATATGACGACCTACAATCGTTGTTACCAGGAATTGGCCTTGCTTTGCCCAGATATGGTGAAAACCGAGACTCAAAAGATCGAGAGGTATACTGATGGGTTGCCTGTAGCTACGAGAAATGATGTGATTTCTGCTAGGCCTGCAAACATCCATGAGGCAATCACAATTGCTCAACAACTTATGGATTCGTTGGAGTTGGAAAGAGCTGATAAGGAGAAGAATGGAAAGAGAAAGAGAGACCAGCACTCTAAGGGTAATGATCACCGAAGCAAGAGACAAGCTAAGGCTTATGCTATTGGGAATGGAGATAAGAAGAATCAAAACGGTGATGCACCCAAGTGTGATCGTTGCCACCAGCATCATACTGGATGGTATAGTGTGAAATGCCAGAACTGCTCAAGGAAAGGACACACAGCTATGGACTGTAGAGCTCGACCTCTTGCTATGGTTCAGGCTGCTCCTGAGATGAGAAACAAGGCAGATGTTACTTGTTATGGGTGTGGAAAGAAGGGACACTATAGGAATGAGTGTAGAGAATCGTGGAACCGTGGAAATCAAGGCTCGGGTGGTAATGGGTACAATCATGGAAACCGTGGAGCTGGAGGAAACCGTGGATGACAAGATAATGGGGACCAACGTGTGGAAGCTGGAGCTGCTCAGGGAAGAGTGTATGCACTCGGGAACGAGAGAGGAGAAGATCCGAACGTCGTTACTGGTACGTTCCTTCTCAATAATCGTTATGCTTCCATACTATTCGATACTGGTGCTGATAGGAGTTTTGTGTCCACAACTTTTGCACCCTTCCTAGAGAAAACCCCGATGGCCTTAGGAATTGGATATGATATTGAGTTAGCTAATGGGAATATAGAAAGGATTAATACCATCATTCGCGATTGTACGTTAAATTTCTTGAACCACCCTTTCAACATAGATCTTCTACCCGTCACGTTAGGAAGTTTTGATGTCATCATTGGTATGGATTGGTTGTCGAAGTATCGTGCTCACATACTCTGTGACAAGAAGATCGTGCGTGTACCTTACGGAAAGGAAATCCTAAATATATTCGGAGATCGAAAGGATTCTAGGAGCCCATCCCGATTAGCAGTCATTTCTTGCACTAAGTTACCAAAGCTAATGGAGAAGGGATGTTACCTTTTCTTAGCTCAAATTTCTGAGAAAGGAGGGACGAAGAAAAAGGAAAGGTGCATTGGAGATGTGCCTATAGTTCGTGATTTTCCTGATTTGTTTCCCGATGATTTGCCGGGAATCCCGCCGACTAGACAAGTGGAGTTTCAGATTGAGTTGATACCTGGTGCTGCACCTGTAGCACGAGCGCCTTATCGTCTTGCACCTACCGAGCTAGAAGAGTTGTCAAAACAATTGGCGGAGTTAGCCGAAAATGGATTCATAAGACCGAGTTCTTCACCATGGGGAGCCCTAGTCTTATTTGTAAAGAAGAAAGATGGATCGTTCCGTATGTGCATTGATTACCGAGAGTTAAACAAGTTAACGGTGAAGAATAGATACCCGTTACCTAGGATCGACGACTTGTTCGATCAACTCCAAGGATCGAGTGTGTACTCGAAGATTGATTTGAGATCGGGATATCATCAACTTCGAGTTCGCGAGGAAGATATTCCGAAAACGGCTTTCAGAACCCGTTACGGGCATTACGAGTTTCAGGTGATGCCGTTTGGGTTGACTAACGCACCGGCAATATTCATGGATCTCATGAATCGGGTGTGTAAGCCTTACTTAGATAAGTTCATGATTGTATTCATCGATGACATTCTGATTTATTCAAAGAGTGAGAAGGAGCATGAGGAGCATCTAAGACTTATCTTAGAATTGCTCAGGAAGGAGAAACTCTATGCCAAGTTTTCGAAATGCGAATTCTGGATTTCGACGGTACAATTTTTGGGTCATGTGATTGATAGACAAGGAGTCCATGTGGATCCTGCTAAGATTGAGGTGATAAAAGATTGGGCTGCACCTACAACCCCAACCGAAGTTCGTCAATTTTTGGGTTTAGCTAGTTATTACCGAAGATTCATTGAGGGATTTTCGAATATAGCTAGACCATTAACCAAATTGACTCAAAAGAGTGTTACGTATGAATGGGGAGATAAAGAAGAGGAAGCATTTCAATTGCTTAAGAAGATGTTGTGTAGTGCTCCTATCTTAGCGTTACCGGAAGGTAACGAGGATTTCGTTGTCTATTGTGATGCCTCACATAAAGGATTGGGAGCCGTATTAATGCAACGAGAGAAGGTGATAGCTTATGCTTCCCGACAGCTCAAAAAGCATGAGAAAAACTACACCACCCATGATTTGGAGTTAGGTGCTGTGGTTTTCGCCTTAAGAATATGGAGACATTACTTATACGGAACCAAGTGTGTTGTATTTACTGACCATAAAAGTCTACAACACATCTTGAATCAAAAAGAGCTCAATATGAGACAACAACGTTGGATTGAATTGCTAAGCGATTATGATTGTGAAATTCGCTACCATCCTGGTAAAGCAAACGTTGTCGCTGATGCTCTTAGTCGAAAGGAAAGAATACCACCGTTACGAGTTAGGTCATTGGGAATGACTATCGTATCGCCATTACCGTCTCAAATATTTGAAGTTCAAACGGAAGCGTTGAAAGCAGAAAACAGATCTGCCGAGAATATATTTGGGATGGCTGAGAATGAGAAAGGATTTGTTAAGCGTTCTGATGGATTGTTATGTTTTGGAGATCGGATTTGGGTACCTTTGTATGGAGGAATTCGGGAGTTGATTATGCATGAGTCGCATAAGTCAAGGTACTCTATTCATCCTGGGTCCGACAAGATGTACCAAGATCTTAAGAAGTTCTATTGGTGGCCAAATATGAAGGCAGATATAGCATCGTACGTTAGTAAATGCTTGACATGTGCTAAGGTTAAAGCCGAACACCAGAGACTGTCAGGATTACTAACGCAACCAGAACTTCCAGTCTGGAAATGGGAGCGGATTACTATGGACTTCATTACCAAATTACCGAAGACAGCTAGCGGTTGTGATGCTATCTGGGTAATAGTGGATCGTCTGACAAAGTCTGCTCATTTCCTAGCAATAAGTGAAGATGATAGTGTGGATAAACTTGCGAGGTTGTATGTGAAGGAGATTATTTCACGTCATGGATTCCCGATATCTATTATTTCGGATCGCGATAGCCGTTTTACGTCAGCTTTGTGGCGATCACTTCAAACGGCTTTGGGGACGAGACTTGATATGAGTACTGCATATCATCCCCAAACCGATGGTCAAAGTAAGAGGACCATTCAGACGTTAGAGGATATGCTTCGTGCATGCATCATAGACTTTGGTAAGGGCTGGGAGAAGTATTTACCCCTTGCGGAATTCTCCTATAATAATAGCTACCACACAAATCTTAAAGCTGCACCATTTGAAGCTTTGTATGGCAGAAAGTGTCGTTCGCCTATTGGTTGGGCAGAAGTTGGAGATAGCCAACTCACAGGCCCTGAACTTATCTTGGAAACTACTGAGAAAGTAGCTCGGATTCGTGATCGGTTGCAAGCAGCCAGAGATAGGCAGAAAAGTTACGCCGATCAGAGACGTAAACCCTTAGAGTTCCAGGTGGGAGACAAAGTGATGCTGAAAGTCTCGCCTTGGAAGGGTGTGATACGTTTTGGGAAACGTGGTAAACTCAACCCACGCTACATTGGACCATTTCTTATCTTAGAAAGAGTTGGGCCCGTGGCTTATAGGTTGGAATTACCACATGAACTGAGTAAAGTTCACGACGTGTTCCACGTTAGTAATTTGAAGAAATGCCTTTCCGATGAGATGCCTGTCATTCCAATGAAGGATATTCGTGTTGATGAGAAATTGAACTTCGTGGAAGAGCCAATGGAAATTTTAGATCGTGAAGTTAAACGACTCAAGCGAAGTCGCATTCCGCTCATCAAGGTTCGTTGGAATTCCCGACATGGACCAGAATTTACGTGGGAACGTGAGGACGAGTTCCGGAAGAGATATCCGAAGCTTTTCACTTCGTAGAGGAATTTTTCCGAGTGAAACCCGGGACGGGTTTCTTCTGAGACTGGGAGGATGTGACAACCGGCAATTTAGGGAGCTATTTTAAATACCCGCATTATGTTAAAGTTCGTTTATAATTTTTATTTGGAATTTTATTTCACAACGAACTTGTAAGACCTATTTTATGGATAATTATGTTTCTATGATGTTATGGAATTCGTGAATTATTTTCATAATTTATTTTGATATTATGCTCGGTGATGTATTCTTAAATTCTCATTGGTACTACGTTGACTCTCGCACTAGGTTTACCTAACTAAAATTTTTATGATTCGTTTTACGAGTCCGACTATATATAATTATTTACGAGATGTTTTTCGGGAGATATTAAAGTTTGAAATGAGTTCGGGTTCGGGCCACATGTTTTACATTCACCCACTTTACCCACTTATACTACTAGTAATATTATTATTATTATTATTATTATTATTATTATTATTATTATTATTATTATTATTATTATTATTATTATTATTATTATTATTATTATTATTTAACAAAAATATATATATATATATATATATATATATATATATATATATATATATATATATATATATATAAAACTACAAATTGGTCCTTGAGGCCGGTTCACACAAACACACCCACACCCTCACCTTCACTTCTTTCTCTCTCTCATTTCCTCACCACTTCCAACCCTAGCCGCCGCCCCTTCTTCCGGCTATAACCGACGCACCACCGCCCCCACAACAAAACCACCACCACCATCTTAACCCTTATCTTCTCCTCTTTCATTTGATATATAACACGCGCCCTAAAACGCATTCTAACACCACGAAACCTCCATAGATCCGATCGGAGTATTATTGTTTTCACTAGATCCGCGTGTCTCGAGGTTCAAGAGGGTGAGTATCGATGGTTTGGTACCTTGGGTACCTCGTTATGGTCCTAAGTCCGTGGTAACATGGATTAAATTAATGGGGTTTGATGAAATACGGATTAAAAACGTTTGGGAATTAATGGTTTTGACATATATACCCGTTTGGTATCCGGGTTTGGTGTTTTCTTGATGGTTCGACTTGAACCGTGAGTCGTATACTCATGGCTTGGTGATGGATTCGAGCCTATGGCTCGATTATTGTTGCTTCTTGTGGCCTTGTACTCATGGTTTCATGATTTGCTTGCGTTGGGTCCTTGGTTTGACTCGATGGAGTCGTGGCCTTGTGGCCGTATATGGTTGTCGATGCCTCGACCCAAGTGGTCGAATGGGCAGTTTTGGGTTTGCTCGTTGGAGCCTATTTTGCGACCCTTGGTTGTTGGTTCGAGTCCTTGTGACTCGTGGTATTGAGCCGAGACTCAAGTGAGTCGAGGGCTCGGGTTTGGCTTGGTAAACCGACCCGAACTTTGACCTTGTTGATGTTTATTTTTTTTGTAATGTTTGTGAACTTAATTTGATATCGTTTGGGCACTGTTGGATTCGGCCGAATGTTTGTTGGGTCATGGACATTTTTGGTCTCGACAAGAGATTTGTGGTATATTGAGAAGTGTTGACGAATTGGGACATTGGGGACCGATTGTGAGACGGTCACTTAGATTGACGGAGATAGGTTAGTCGGGTGCCGTAGTCGGACCCTATTGTTGTAGCACGTGGATTGGGATTGTGTTGGACGGAGATACTTTTGTATTTATGACATTTACTTATTAATTTGGACTTGGACAATGAGCCGAGAGTCATGACTCGGACATGTGACCACTTCGTATGACTCGATAACTATTACTATTAAAACATAAATAATAAAACTCGTAATAATAATTATTGATAATATAAACGTTTATATGAATATATAGACGTGAATAACGGATATATAATTATATAGGCGCGTATATTAATAATAATAATAATCACGAGTCGTATTATAAATAATACAACTAGATATATATTAGGCTACGAAAGTGGCGTAATATTATTGAACGTATTATTATTATAAAGAAATTATGATAAAACGAGGAATTCTCGACAATTACCAAATATTAAATAAAAATGTCATTTTATATAATAAACAAACTTATCGAGTTATGCGGAGTCGTTGTCACTCGAGTCCAGGTAAGTTTTATTTGTGACTTTCGTGTTGTCACGGATATATGACGATTAATATAAACGTTTTCTATAACTAAATAACCACTTAACTGTAGGGTTGAATCGGGTTATTTGGCTATATGAAATGAATATATTAATGGGCATCGTATCCTACGACGCCCATAGGTTGTGGTATATGTAAAGTGAAATAAATTGCGGGTGTATATATCGGGAAATCTGGCCAATTTGACGATATATATGAGGAATTTATTAAACTATGATATCTACCATATAGTATTTATGTGCTATGTGCTTTAGGATGGGGTGTTACATGCGGTTGCTGCTTTGATTGTTGTTGTTGTTGTAGCTCCGGTTACCACTGTAACTGTTGTTGTAGCTGCGGTTGTTGCTATTGTTACTCCCACGGTTGTCAGCACTTCTCTTATGCTCATTGATCACGAAGGTAGAACCTCTTTTGATCACCCGGGTTAACAATCTCTGTGCAAGCTCCATAGCTTCTTCTACTGTCTTTGGATTCGATGAGGTAACATCTCCTTCAATGAATGGTGGCACTCCCTCCACGTATTTCTCCAATGCTTGTTCAACATCTGGTACTATAGTTGGGCACAGCACCGACAACTCCAGAAACTTTCTGTCGTATGTCTTTAAGTCATTGTACCTTACAACTAGCTGATGAAATTCATCCTCCAGTTTTCGAATCTCTGTCCTTGGACAATACTTCTTCAACATTTTATTTTTCAACTCATTCCACGAAAGTCTGAAAGCTTCATCTGGACCCATTGCATTCGCAGTAGTGTTCCACCATGATAGTACTTCTCCTTGAAGAGTTCCTGTAGCAAAGGTAACTTTGCTATTCTCAGGACAACCACTCCTCTTGAAGACTGTCTCAGTATGCTCAAACCAATGTGCCATTTCAGTCACTCCTTCAATTCCTTTGAAGTTTGTTGGCTTGCAAGTCATGAAATCCTTGTAAGTACAATTACGTGGAGTAATTGTATTAGCTTCACGATTTGCACCATTGGTATTATTCAAACGATCCGCTTCACGAGCTGCAGATATTCCCTCAGCAATCATTCTTTGAACCTCAGTGGGGGTCATGATCACTTCCGGGTTAGAGTTTTCGCTACTTGCATGCTCCATTTTTTTTATTAATAATACAAAAATATAGCATTTAGAATTTTAAACAACCACTTGTTTAAAGGTTCTTGTGAAGTAGGGAAATAAATAATTATGAGTCTTAATAATAATTGGGCATCATATGTAGTTTTTATTTTGATACAACAGTCATAATCATTCCGATATGTTAGATGCATTTATAATACACATGAACAACCATAAGCATAAGTTAACATTTGTATATAGTAATATCAAAACCAACAGCATAACATTAATAACTTAATCAGTTGAGTTGTTATAACAAAACGATACAAGCTTATTAAATGCCACATGCGGCAGGCTTGGATGCTTTATTACTAGTACAAATACTAACTGCCTCTAATGATTATGTATGTCCACATGTCCTCCCATCTCTAAGATCTGAGTTCGGAGCTCCTGCATCTCGGTATGATGTTGCATCTGCATATCTCCTACAAGGTTTTCCAATGTATTAGCTCTTCGGTGTGCAAGCTGGGCTTCCCAAGTACGGTTTTGTCCCTCTCTTCGCAATGATATCGCGAAAGAACGTGTCACAGAGATATCTGAATGTATCTGAGCTAACCCCTGCTACAAATCTATCCTATTGGCTATAAGGTTATGTAAGGTGTTGTGGGTAGTATCTGAATGATCGAAAGATGAATAATCAATCATCTGAAGAAGTGAGTCTATCTGATCTTCATGATGCTCCAATCGCGTCACTACTACAGAAGGTGAAAGGGTAGAGGGAATTTCCATCCTAGCACTCTCACCAGTTTCATTGATATGAGCTGGGGGAGTAAAACCAGGCGGATAGGGTAATGATGGTGAAAGTGGAGAAATAGAATCAGAAATACGAAGGCGGCTGGATGTAGGTATATCTTCCTCAGGGATTTGTTCTCTTGGGTGAAAATTATACGGATAAGTTTGGCTAAAAAGGTTGAGTAGGTGATCGGGTGCATATGAATTGAAATCATGATGTGGTAATGGTGTCGATAAAACAAAAGCATTGGGATTTTTAGGCGTTGTAGCAATTTCGTCTTGCTCGAAGGGTTCTGTTTCTTGGGAAACAGCGTCAGGTACAAAAGTAGAACGATAAACAGGCGAAGTAACGGACGTGACGGAAATATCAGAGCCGGAGTCGAACATACTCATATTGAAACAATACTGTGACAATTCATAAATAGCGCAGAATAAGAATTTATTATCATCAAAGAATACAAAATTCTAACATATCCAAAATCAAAATATCATAGATAAATAATTAACTTACGAAGTACGGTAGCAAGCAGGTACGGCGGGCAAAATTTATATGTTGTAAATTTAATTTATTTGAAAGTGTGGTTATAGTTCAATGTTTGAAAACATTTGGTTCTCTATAACTATGTCTCTGATGCCAATCTGTAACACCCCCTAATTTGAAATGCGGCTGCGGAATAGTAATTAGGGTGTTACGGTGAGGATCGAAGTCATAATGATAGAAAATGACTCGTAAGAGACGTTTTAAAACATAATTTCATTTATAAAAATTTGAAATACAATAGGTCCTTATCAGAGTATTATTAAAAAGCTTGATGTTTTGAATTAAAGCAAACATTATTTATTTTACATCATTATTGAAATAAAGAAAACATATTTTGAAGATTTTTGCCGCCCGTTCCATGCTTGCTTCCCCTGCTAAATACCTGAGATACATGCTTAAAAGTCAACAAAAATGTTGAGTGAAATCATAGAGTTTGAATTTAATAATCATTTTGATACACAAGTAAGATTGTATTGGAAAATACAATCAGTTTGAAAATATTGATATTGTAGTTCATATATTGCTCTAAGTCTCATGACACGCAAACGTTAACAAATACCGTAAACGGCGGGTGTTTATCAAATCAATGATAAATTTGCCCTCGTGTAATAGGTGATTTGCCAGTTCCTATTTTTACTCAAATATAATTATCGCGACTAATACGACTAACCACATGCATAATGGCATTCCGTCAAGTATTAATGGGACAGGCTGTCAAACCTTAAATAGATCTATTCATTATATTCGCGTTCACCTCAGTGATTAATGGCTCATGAATAAGGGTCTTTTGGTAATAGCTAACTTAGGCATATATCAGTCAGGAAAGCATACAGAAAAATACTTGCGATCTATTTGTAACATGTATCCCCCTCACGGAATTTTGAAAATAAGTAAATGTGAGGCTATGACTCACCTTGATTGATACTGAAAACGAAGAAAATAAAGTCGAATGAATTTATGAAAACGGCTTCGAAACACAACCTGATAAATAAATTTATCTAAGAACTTGACCAAAAACTATTCGGTAATTACAAAGAAATAACGAATATTAGATATTCGTTATGACGAATAAGTGATATGCAGTGAGAATATTGTGATATGCATGACATGACAAAATATGATTTATAAATTATCCATTGAAGTTTTTACATTTTTAATCGTAAGTAAATATTAACCTTTTAAATATCGTTATATATATTATTAACGTTACGTTAAATAATATATATATAAATAAAAATAAAGTTTAAACTTCATGTGAAATAAATTGACGAAAATAGAAAATGAATAAGAATGATAAATAAGTTACGTTTAGTCCTTGTCTCCTTTTCCAATTTTACCATTTTTACACTAACGATACTTGCGTTACACCGTTAGTCCTTTTTATATATATTTCAACTATAGTCCTCTACTTTGTCCAATAATCAATACTAACCTTATAATATTAATTTTTATCACATTTTACCCTTATATTTCTGTATTTACAGGTTTAGTCCTTTAATTTCAATATTTACATATTTAGTCCCTCTAGGTGTCGTCGCGTTACATTTTTAGTCCAATTTTGCAAAAATGATTATGAAACTTTTCTAAAAATTTCCGAAGCTTATTTATTAAGTAACAAGCTTATTTTAACTGCTTAATTATTTAAAAGCTTAATTTTTAGCTTATGGGCCACTTAACGATTCAATTAAAGGCCCGTTAAGAGTTTTGGAGGCGAGGGCATGGAAAAAGTTTTGGGCTTGGCTTTGGGTCATTTTTATGATTCTAAAAACATTTCTTATAGGCCCAGTGGGCTTACGGATTTTAATTTCTTAATGGGCTTTAGTTAAGCCCAAGTCGACAATTATAAAGATTCTATAAATATTTTGGTTTTGAAATCCGGTTTATGTAGGTTCAAAATGGATCGATTAAGATGTCAAAACGTGATTATTTTTACAAGTTATTTATATGAAAATGTTAGTTTGCTAGGTGGTCTATGGCGTCGTGAAAAAATATGGTACTATCGTTAAATGAAATTCAATGTTATACTCGTGTTTTGTGGCATGTTTGGACCGGTTTTATATCTTGAAAACTTAGAATTATTTACCAAGTGTTATACTAAATTTCATACGATGGATGCAATTTGAAATGGATGCGTGATATGCTTGAAACATTACAACTATAGTGAATTGTGTGTGCTACGTGATTCCTAGGCCTTCCAAGATAGAGGCAAATCACGTTTCGTGTACTATGATTAAATATATACGTGTGATTCATGTGCAAATTGATATACGTTCGAAACAATAACCACAAAGTGCATGACTAAATATTAACGTATGAAATGGAATAGAAAGGAGTATAGGAAACTTACAAACACCTTAGAGGTGATCAAGAGTCGAGATAGGTAGAAAAGAACACAAGAAAATCACGTCTAAGCTATATAACCCAAACGTTATATATTTATTTCAACCCGATTTCCTTCCTTTGCTTCCAATACAATACCACACGACTTGTAAGTCTTTGAGAATGGTTCGAATACTTTTTATCTCAGTGAATAAGTGTGTGAAAGAATAAGAGAAGAATGCATGCAAGTACGTACATATATTACTAATATATATAACGTTTAGTAGAGAAATTCAAAGTGAATTCTTCGTACTATTTGGAATGTCAGTTCTAGCTCTTAGATGAACATTTTATAATAGTTTAGGGAGTGTTGTGAGAGCACAAAAGAAGGGAGATGTTGGGTGAATCATACTCTATGTCGACCAAGCAATTTTCCATGCATACGATTTACAAAATCGTACACAACTTATTTATACATGATCTTCTTTAACATTTGAGCTTAGAATCATCTCAGGAATAATATTAGGAACGATTAGAAACAAACGAGATTCAAAACGGTTAAGTTTTGAATATATTGTAAATCGATTTGGGTGTGCAAGGTTCGAATACTTTGCCTCTTAAAAACGTATCAAAACTCAATGTATGGACGTGAGAATTGACACACTAATAGTTGGCTAGTAGGTTAATGAGATGATAAAATAAAATACGTGGGTCGTGTAGAAGATTTAAAAATAAACGATGCGTTTTGGGGAGGGTGTGAACTAAGTCGAACGGATGAAAATTACTTAAACTGGATTTTGGGCTTAGGTTCGTGGGCTTAGGAATAGTAAAGGGTGGTGTGGGCCGAAGGTAATTAAGGGCCCGGTTGGCTAATTAAGATAATTAGGAAATTTAATTATATTTACTAAATATAATTAGTATTAGGATTTAGGTTTAGGATTAAATGAAAAGTTTAAGTTTCGTGTAACGTGTCGAGGATTAATTCCGTCATTTCGTGAATTATATTATTTTGTGAAAATTGCCAAAATAATATAATAAGAAAAATTTTAAATTTTTCTGAGAAAATGGGAATTAGAAACGATAACGAAGGATTATTTATTTATTAACGATTTAATTACAAGAAATTTTTACAGGGTTCTACATAATCTCACTCTTAATTTGTTCACGTAACAAAGCCACTTCTCTAGGGGAAAGGGGTGGATTCGCATTTTCTATAATGGTCAACGGAATAGTCAATGAATTTATTTTACTAACAACGGCACGAAGAAATAAGATAGACTAAATAAAACTTAAAAATAAAAATAAAATCTTACTAGAAAGGAATCTAGCAAGTAGACCTAGTAAAAAGAAATTCTAACCTAGACAATAACTATTCCCCGGCAACGGCGCCAAAAACTTGATGCGTGGGAATTGCACCAGGCTTTACCTCTCGAGGGATCTCGAGAAGCTTACAACCCCCACCAGGCAGTGTACCTGATCGTTGTAGTATAGTATAGTGACAAGTACCGGGGGATTGATCGTTCAACTCAGGAATAGTGTCGCTAGGATTAGAAAGCCTAAGAACTAGGTCTAGAGGTGAGGGATGATTCTTTTTGTATTTTTTATATTTTATAAAAGCAAATAAAAATCTCGGTTTTTGGAGGATGGGCGAAATTAGTTGCTAATCAACTAACCCAATTACTAAAGAAGCAATCAAAATAAAATAATAAAAATAAAAATAAACTAATTTAAACTAGTGGTGTGAGCAATATATGGGAGAATTGTGTTTACTTAGATTTCACTACTCCCTAGATATCTTTTACAGGTTAATTACTTGTTACAGTTGCGTGGATGATGGATTGTATTCCTTAATACCATTCATGGGGTGGCGTACTTACTTCCCCAATCCTATAAGCTCCTACTTCACTCCTATGTCGAGCCGGCTAAGAAGCTCCTAACATGGGCTCACTAGAATTCGCTAATGCATTAAATACAATCATAAAAACCTAGTACACATCGGTTCATGTTTCTTAAGACGTTCAAGCAAGTTACACAATGGAGATCTGCCAGTTTTCTTAAGCCTAACATTGAAATCATTTATCCATTACAACTATAAACAAGCAATCAACCTATAATCAACATCTAGGTTTCATTACATCTAAGCAAACACACAAAAGATCTAGCCTAGCATGTTATAATCAAGACAAGCATAAGATATATTCAAACAACACATAGACATATTGAATGAATTGAAAGAAGACTTATCTTAATTGAACATGAAGGGTTTCAAGGGGTGAAAACCCTTGAAAATACTGTTACAAACGACCTAGGGTTTATTAGGTTCGACCCTAGAATTCTCCACACAAGTTCCTCTCTTAATGAATGAAAAATAGAAAAGTATATATAGATTCTGTGAGGTGACGGCGTCAAGAGGAAATTTCTGACACCGTCATCTCGCCGCCAATAAAGTTCTCGGACTGCCTAGATCCATGGGTGACGCCGTCATGTGTAATCCTGCTCCAGACCGTTACCAAATTAACTCTTGACGCCCTACTTCTGACGCCGTCACGTTTTCTCTGGGTCGTCATCCATTTTTCTCTTGACGCCGTCAAAAATTCCTTCTTGACGCCTTCAGGTACTGTTCCCAGCAAGGAAAATTAAGTCTTTGTCGTTTTCTTCTCTTTTATGCTCCAAAAACGTCCAAAATGCTTCCTTTTCCAGAATTTACTCCCAAATTACCTAAAATCACAAAAAGGAATGATTTAGGGCAATATTTGATCAAATAAATTCTAATTCCGGCTTAAATGACCCCCTAAAAAGGGTTCATTTTTCGCCTCATCAATGATTGTTTCAGCAGCCTGACTCTTTTTAGTCAGAAAATATACCCAAGTGTGTCTTGAGTATTCATCTACTATGACCAGAGTGTACTTCTCATGATGAATAGCCATTGGACTGATGGGTCCAAATAGATCCATGTGAAGTAGGTGCAAGCATTTGGTGATAGAGGAGTTTTGTTTGGTTTTAAAGGATGCCCTGTGGTGTTTACCTTTTTCACAAGCAGGGCGGGGTTTATCTTTTGTGAACACAAGTGATGGTAAGCCAAGGACTTTGTTTTGTTTGGCCAGGTTGTTTATGTCTTTGAAGTTCAGGTGGGATAGTCCTTTATACCAAAGCCAGTTGAGGGTTTCAGTGGCTTTAGCAAAAAGACATGTTCCATTCTGAGTGAGTGAGGACATATCCAAGAGATATACATCCTGCCTCCTTAGTGCAATAAGAACTACTTCTTTGTTTGCATTAAAGATAGTACCTTGCTTATCATCAAACTGAACTATGTATTTAGCATCACATAGTTGACTGACACTGATCAAGTTATATTTAAGTCCATTAACATAATCGATTCTTGTAAAAACTATTCCACTACAGTTTACCGAACCATAACCTTCAGTGAGACAGGATGAATTATCAGTAAATACCACCTTAGGTCCTGACTCTTCTACATATTTGTGCATATATTCTTTCACGCCAGTCATGCTTCTTGAACATCCACTATCAAGATGCCAAACAGGATCTCTGGCATGTCTCTGCACAAATGTAAACTGAGTTAGTTTTTCTTGTGAACCCACTTTCTGGTGGGCTTGGCTTTAATGGCCTTTTTGAACTGGGATATTGATCCATGATCAGTGGTGGTGTGAATGTTGCTTCCCAGATATTGCATCTGGGTGAAGGGGTAGTTTGTTGGGTTGGTTTGTTATTTCTTCTTCTAGACTGAATAACATGTTCATGTCCTGAACTGTCATGAGTAGGATCTCCACAGATATCACAACATGGATACATCAAACAATCATCAGGGAGATGATCATTGAATCCACAGTGGATGCAAGGTGTGAAAGGTTTGGCTTTCTGCCTTATCTGTTTGGAGCCTGAGGCATAGTTGTGGGGTTGAGCATTGTGGTAGGATACAACACTTGATGAGACTGTGTAAGATAGATTATCAGAGGTTCTGTGATCATCCTTTTTGCATATCATGCAAAAGAGAATTCTATAACAGTCATCAGTGGTATGTGTTGTATAACTACACAGTTCACATCTCATTTTTGGTTTAGATGTTGCCTTAGATTTGGCAGAACTTGAGGAAGCTGGTTTAATTTCCTTTTCCAAGGGTTGAGTTTTCTTCTCAGGTGATTCAATTTTTTCACTCAACTTCCTAACAAGTTCAGCCAACTGATCAAATTTGGAATCAGGGCTGTCAGTGGTAACCTCATTTGAGACTGAGGTTGTGGAGTCATCATTTGTGGTAGAGACTTCAGTGAGTGGTCTTTTCAAGATAGTTCTTCCTAAACCAACTTTCTCTCTTGGAGAGTGTTGAGTATACACCAAAGGTGTTAGCTCAGATCTAGGTTCAGCTCCTTGAAGAACTTTCAGTGGTGGGAGTGGACTCTGTGATATAGGTTTAGACTCATTAATGGACTCAGGAAGACTAGACTCATCAGTGACACCAAGCATATTTTTGATGGATTGACTTTCAGGTTCCAAAATTTTACCAGCGTTAAAGTTTGGCAGTTTGCTATATGGGTTGACTCTTTCAATCCAGTCACTGGGTTTTGGTGCCATTTCCTTATTAAAGGATATGCTTGAAGGCAAAAATGCCTTTTCACCATGATTCTCACTTGAGGATTCAGTGGTTTGATCTTCACCAATAATGGTTTTCTTGAGACTCACTGAGTCAAAAACTCTAGGGTTTTTCTGAGTCCACTTATATATCACAACCTTTTCTTTCTTAAGTTCTTCTTGAAGAGCTTGATTTTGTTTTACAAGTTCAGTGTTTTGAATTTGAAGTGTGACAGCCTCAAGTTTAGCGTGTTTTAAAACAAGTAATTCATCTCGACACTTATTTAATTCAAAAGTTAACTTGTTGAATTTAGAAAACAAATTTTTCCTTTGCTCTTCAATGAACTTAAGATCTACATTTAAGTAGTTTAAAAAGGATTGCCAATCAGCATCATCATCCATAGATAACAAAATGTTTACCTTTTTCATGGTGATGTTGACCCATTCTCCATTTCTAGTATGGCTTTTTCCAACAGCCATCTTGTTGTCATCAGAAAGTGCCATCAGTGCACTGACCCTTACTTCATCATCAGATGAGACATCTTCCTCATCCCAATCATAAGCCTCAGCAACGAGCACCTTGTTTTTGCCTTGAGCAGGTTTGGTAGGTGCAATCTGAGGAACTGAGGGAGTTGTCTCAGGGAGAGCAAGTTTAGCTTTTGCTTTTCTGTATTTAGCTTCAAAATCCTTTTGAATGTTTGCATTTTGAAAATGTTTAGTGGATTGAAGCATTTTTGGTTGAAACTTGCTAGTTCCTGAGGAAGAATTACTACCAGAAGGTTTGTAAGAAGGATCTGAGGTTGTTTTTGAAAAACAGTCTTTAGCAAAGTGACCATTTTTGCCACAGTTGAAACATTTAGTGGAATCATTTGCCTTAGCTTTTTGAAAATTGAACTTGTTTCTTTTAATAAAACGTTTTGAGTTTGCTAAAAGAGCCCTTTCTTGAAATTCAACTTGAAGATCATTGAGGTACTCATCACTGGTTCTCATATCAACCTCATCATCAGAGTCATCTTGAAAATCCTACACAACACCATTAGAATAGAAGGCAGTGGATATGGGTGAGACAGTCAGGGCCTTTTTGTTTTCTTGAGCCTTTTCAGGGTATCGCCTTACGATTAAGTTGTCTTCATAGACAAAATTCCCATATATTTGAGGCACCTCAAGATTCTGAATGTGATTAGCATTCTTGAGACCTTGAGAGAAATTTAACCACTTCTCAGGGAGACTGTTGACAAAGCCAACATTGATCTCATGCTTAGACAGTACTATACCATCATTTGAAAGCTCATTGAGCAAGGTTTTGTATCGGGTATAGGTCTGAGAGAGACTTTTAGATTCTTTGGCCCTGAAAGTGTTATACTCAAGTTTCAGGTCCATGATCCTGTTTTTCTTGGTATCTGAGGGACCTTCAAAGCTATGAACCAAGTCAAGCTAAGTTTGTTTGGCTGTAGGACAGTTAATGACTGATTCTATTGTATCGTCAGGGAGACACGATATAATGATGCTTTTCAGGCATTGGTCCTGATTGACCACCCTTCTCTCATCAGGAGTCCATTGTGCTTCAGGTTTAGGTAAACCTTCAGCGGTCGTTGGGATAAAGGGACCTTCATTGATACACTTGATATAGTATGGGTCCATACCAGTCAAGTAGCAAAGCATACACTTTTTCCACTTGCTAAATTTTCCAGCTTCTAGTCTAGGAGCGACAGCTGAATAGCTACCTCCCTTTTTGTCAACTAGCTGGGGTACATCGCTATTAGCCATGGTGGGATCTTTTGATTTTAAAAACTGAGCACTCTTTTGTATGAAAGATTTTGAAAGTTTTACAAATCAGAGGCTCTGATACCACTTGTTGGACCCTTTTACTTAGTTACGATTAACTACAAAGTTAATCTAACCAAGTTTCATGGTATAGCAACGTGTTGATTAATTATAAAAGCAAATAAACGTAAAAGATAAGACACAAAGTTTTTCAACGTTTAATTCTTTATTAGAAATTAATCAAAAGAATTATACCCAAGTGTTTGCGGAACAACACTTGGGATTGAAATGACAAGTATGGTGTACTCCTCACTAAACCCAAACTAAGTTTGAGTGACAACTAAGATCCTGCTGAGCTAACTCAGGTATTGTGTTGTTCTTTGGAGAGAGTAAAGATTTGGTTTGTGAATGTCTAAGCATTAAGTGCACAAACGTGATCTTTACCTCTCTCACTTATTCTCTATTTATACACAAGTAATTTCTAACACTTACCTAATGGACAAACACTACAAGACAATATTACATCATCCTACATTGGACAAAATACATAGGTATTTTGTCCCTGTTACAATTGGCTATAAGTAGTAAAGGACAAGGATGTTTTCTGGTCTTCAGTGTTGACACACTTCTTGGTATTATACTCATTCAGGGAAAGTTAACCTTTGCATGATAAGGACCATCCCTTATCCATTCAAACTTATCCCACCTAATCCCGCCTTTACTTCAGTCTACTTATCTTCAGTCTTTGTTCACTCAGTGATCTTAGTTGGTGAGGAGTCATGGAACTCAGTGAGTTATTGTCATCCCTCACTGAGTCCATCCTCCTTTTCTTTGGCTCAGGTATCATTCACTGAGAACCGCGTCACTGAATGGTGAACCTTTCTTCATAGATCCACCCTGAGCGTCTTGAGAATGACTCACTGAACAACTATGCATTCAGTGACTTGTTTGGTGTTCTCGGTTATGAAACACTTAGGATATTTTATGTTCAAATCCTGGATTAAGGAGTTTGGGTTTTAACAGACCCAACATCAAGAGCTACCCTGAAAAACCCTTTGAAGTAAATATTTTGTCGATTAAACCCTAGCAAACCTAAAACTTGAAACCTAAGTTACAAACTAGTCAACAAAACCATTGATGATAGAAGAACCTTAACCAAAAAACCTAAACAAATTCGATTAAAGAAAACACTTTGATGACGCCTTTGCTAAAATCGATCAAACTTCACCACTAAGTAACCTTCTTTAAACCGAAACCTTGAAATTGAAACTTCTTGCAAAACCTTGTCACCTTTGAAGCTCAAAAGCAAAACTCCAAGAAACTTGTGACAAAAGAAAATGAATCCTTAAAACACTAGGAGAATCGATCTACCTCCTTGAAAGACAACTTCAGGAATCTTTTTGCCCAAGTAATCTTAACTCGTAAAGCTAGAAACTTTGAACCTTGTAATCAAAACAACGATAGCCAAACAATAACCAAAAACGACAAAGAACACAACCACCAGATCATAAACTTAGACAACAAATATCTCCTTCCTGGAAGCTCTGATACAAGATCCCCACAATGAGATCCTAGATCTATGTGTCTTCAACCTAAGATTATAATTTCGTAGAAATTCAATGGTTAACGAACCTCCAGTGCCAATTCTCCACGACTGCGCAGTAACCAACGAACTAAACCCGGTTCACTTATTTCTCTTGTTTTGGCTCTCCACGTTGTGTGATTCGTTCTTTTTAAATAAGGTTCTGATACCAACTATTGAAATAAATCCAACAAATTGGTTTCTAGAGCAGAACCATGAATCAAGAACTACTCCAACAAAACCTCAACAAAGGGTTATGATCCCTTAATGTCTAGTGGCACAAAAACACATGCGAGATATTTACAACTCAAACGTTTATTAAACGTGAGCAAGAAAAAAATGTACAAATAAAACTCACCCTGTCATCTCTCTTCATAGAGAATGAGGGAGGAGAAAAAAATCTTTGGGGAACATGGAATCTACAATTGAGGAGGTTCGGAAATTTCCTAATACATGACCAATATCTTTAAGTTTAAGCTAAACTACAACTCGCCCCCTAAACTTATATCCTACCTATTAAACACTAATAGTCTAACAACACTTTTTAGCCTAATGCATGGTTAAAAAATGAGAGAAATATAACACATTTTTATGATTATTTAGGTTGTTTGGTGCTATCTTATAAGTTATAACCGAAAAGACATATGGATTTCACGTATGCACCAAACAACTTAAATCATCATAACCTGGTGCATACATATAGAGTTGTTTTTGTGGGTATTTACTCATAATGGCTATGGTTTAACATGCATGTTAATTTCTAGTTAAAGAGAATCAAATTCTTTAATTCATCAAGCTTATGAGTTAGTTCTTCCATTTCTTCATGCCTCTATCTTCATCCAACTTCCCTTCCGTTTCATTTTGTATTTGCAAATATCTTCAACATGTTTCGTGTCCGAAACGAATAATAATAAGCAAATGATATCATCATCTCACTCCGCATTCAAGTCTAAAAAATTACCATTAGCAAAGCTTACACGGTTCGAGGAACTTCTTGAAGAAATATTATTAACTTGAGTACATATGTTAACCATGATTTACTATTCATAAGTTTTAAAAGTATTATAATGTCTACTTTATTTGATATTAACAATCTTTTAACCAAAAAGGTGGTTAATCATTCCTTAGTAACCTAACTTTAAACCAAAGAACATGCATACTATTCTTTCTTTTTCTTTCGTTTTTTTGACTTAATCCAATTGTTTTGTTTTATTGATATGATTAAAATGTAAAATGAGAAAGTGTCACTCATGGAAGTCTAAAGTAAACTACTATCTTACTACTACATTTGTTAATTTTATTTTTCAGCCTTTAAACGTATAGTAAGTGAAAATTTATGACAATTTACCGCAACGAATCTATTGGTCCATCTTTTTTAGTGGGTCAGTGGTTTTTTGGTTGATTGTAGGGTATATTACACATTATCATCTTTAATTTTGCTAACTGATCGTGGGTCGGTGTTGATTTAATAATCATAGTCTGCACTAATACCTTCATTTATTGTTGTGATTTCATCATTATGGTTGGGGGTTAAGGCCTGTTCTGTACGCGTATTAAAAACCCTAACTTGTGTTAGGGTTTTATCCTTCTTATCCTGTTTGCTGCTACATGCTGGTATCGTGTGGGTTTATATACGACTGGTTTTGAATTGTGTACGTGGGTTAGAGAGAGATGGACAAAGGTTTTTTGAATAAGGGTGCTAATGTGAAGAAGGGTAACGAGGGTAATGATACGAATTCGGTTCGCTGTTACAAGATTTGGCAAAGAAAGGTAGGAGTAAATCAGCAGGTACATCAGACGAAGGGGCTGGTCCCACGAATGAGTCACAGGTTGCAAGTTCGGAGGGGCCTGATGGTGTGAATTCAGCTCCTAATGGTAATATTCCAACCCCAGTTTCTATTGCTTGTACTCCTTTGAACGAATAGGTGGTTACTAATTCAAAGGAAGAATTCCTGACATCAGCTATTTTCATGTATTTGGGTGTCCTGTGTTTATACATAATCACAAGGATCACTTAGGTAAATTTGATGCCAAAGCTGATGATGGATACTTCCTGGGATATTCCTTGGTCTCTAAAGCCTTCAGGGTGTTCAACACAAGGAGACAGCAAACTGAGGAAACTTATCACATTACTGTTGATGAGAGCACTGAATCCATCAGGTTCTCAAATTCCTCAGTAGAAGAAATTGGTATTGATGACTCATCAAGATATCCTCCTGATGAGTATCATCCTGAGAACAATCCCTCAACTCAATACCAAGCTTACATCATCCCTCACAACCTACCCCAACTACCTATCAGTGAGTTCATAGAAACTCAGCCTGTCTCAAATGAGACTGACACCACTGAACAAAATGTTCAGGAACCCACAGAACAAATTGTTCCTACAGTTTTCACTGAAGTACATATTGATGAGTTACCTCATGTTCCTGAGTCTGAATCTAATCAGGCTCCTACAAGCTCAAATTCCTATCCCAAACCCCAGGATAGCTGGACTAGATCCAAAATCATTGAGCTTGTGAACATCATTGGTGAACCCACTGAAGGCATGCTCACAAGAAGCAAGGCTGCCAAACTTAAGGCTGCCACTGCCAATATATGTCTTTATGCTGACTATCTCTCAGAAATTAAGCCTAAAAATGTCAAAGAAGCCCTGACTTATGAAAGTTGGGTTCAGGCCATGAGAGATGAATTGGAACAATTTGACAGAAATGATCTCATGACCCTTGTTGAATGCCCCCAGGGTGTTTTAATCATTGGTATGAAATGGGTCTTTAAGAATAAGACTGATGAGAATGGCACAGTCATCAAAAACAAAGCAAGACTGGTTGCCAAAGGATATAATCAACAGGAAGGTATAGACTATGAGGAAACCTTTGCACCTGTTGCTAGAATGGAAGCCATCAGGATCTTCCTTGCCTATGCAACTTACATGAACTTTAAAGTTTACCAAATGGATGTTAAAAGTGCATTCCTGAATGGTAACATCAAAGAAGATGTTTATGTGCAACAGCCTCCTGGTTTCGAAAGTAGTGAATACCCTAACCATGTCTATAAGCTGAACAAAGCCCTCTATGGACTAAAACAAGCACCCAGGGCATGGTATGAAACTCTTTCAGCCTTCCTGATCCAAAACAAGTTTGTCAGAGGAAGAATTGACAACACACTGTTCATCTACAGAACAAAGGATGATGTCATTCTTGTCCAAGTGTATGTTGATGACATCATCTTTGGCTCAACAAGTTACAAACTTTGCAAACAATTTGAAAAACTTATGACCACAAAGTTTGAAATGAGCATGATGGGTGAACTCACATACTTTCTTGGACTACAAATTAAACAAACTGAAAAAGGAATATCTATTTGCCAGGAGAAATACCTCAGGAACCTACTGAAGAAGTATGAGCTCACTGACTGCTCTTCAGTAAAAACTCCTATGGTTCCTCCAAACAACCTTGGCCCTGATCTCACTGGAAAATCAGTGAATCAAACCCAATACAGAGGAATGATTGGCTCCCTGATGTACTTACTTGCCTCAAGGCCTGATATCCAATTCTCAGTCTGCCTGTGTGCAAGATACCAGGCTGACCCTAAAGAATCACATCTCACTGCTGTCAAGAGAATCATCAGGTACCTGAAGGGTACTCCAAACCTTGGTTTGTATTACCCAAAATGTTCAGGATTTGATCTCAAAGGGTACACTGACTCTGACTATGCAAGATGTAACATGGATAGGAAAAGTACTTCAGGATCCTGCCAATTTCTTGGTGGTAAACTTGTGTGTTGGAGTACAAAGAAACAACAGTCAGTGGCCATGTCCTCAGCTGAAGCTGAATATATGGCTGCTGCAGGATGTTGTGCAAATGTACTATGGATGAAGAGCCAACTGAGTGACTATGGCATTCAGTATAAGATGGTACCTATCTTTTGTGATAATACAAGTGCCATAGCCATCTCAAACAATCCAGTACTTCATCAAAGAACCAAACACATTGACATCAGATACCACTTCATCAGGGACCATATCTCTAATGGAGAAATTGAACTACATTTCATCCCCACTGAGTATCAGCTAGCTAATATCTTCACTAAACCTTTGGATGAACCCACTTTCACAAGATTGAAAGCTGAACTGGGCATGTTGGACATAGAATCAGGGAACTGATCAAAAGTGTTCCAACATGATGTATATTCTTTAGGTCCCTGATCACATCCCTTCTTGAAAGTTTTTTTAATGATAATTCATTCAGGGGGCTGTGGATGAAAAATGGCATTCAATACCCTAACTAAATGTTCCGAATACTTAGTTAGTAAATGTCCCAGGTAGGTAACTGATTCCTATTAAATATAGGAATATATGTCGCTTACACAACTGGCATCCACATCGTGGGCCCCCACATCTCTTTCACCTAACACCACTGAGCATTAAATGCTCTCTCACACACAAAAAGTGTGATGATTTTTCCTCTGCAAAAGTGCATTATTTGCAGAGGCACCCCAAAGGGTGAGAGAAAAGGGGGTAGTGGGAATCGTGATATTTAATGCGGATCTCAAACCTATATTATTATGCCGTTTCGGTTGAATATTATAAGTTTTTGATATCCGCAACATCACTACCTTAATTCCCACTATAAATACCCCCACAAAAAGGGAAAAACACACACGCTTTTAAAATCATAACTAAACTCTTGCAAATTGTTTTCAAAACTGCGTGTGTTTCCCTCACCAATACCATTTTTTTTCAAAACCAGGCCTTTTTATTACCAAATGGCTTCTTCTAAGGTCGTAAAATATGCACCCAATGTGGATTTCCAAATGGAAAGCGTAGACCTTACCAAGAACAATGTGGTGGGGAACTTTGCCTACCCTGCTGGGTACCCTGAATACAGGGATGTGGTGAAGTTCCTTCAGAACTGCTTCCTGACCACCTCATTCACAAAGACCCCCTTAGTCATCTACCATGACTACTTGAGGGAATTTTGGTGCACAGCGGTGGTTGAAAACCCTGATGCGCCAAAAGAGGCCAAAATAAAGTTTACAGTCAAGAATGGAACTAAGTCCCTAACTCTTGACTATAAAACTTTTGTCAAAGCCACTGGGCTTGACTACGCCACGACCTTCACTGCCCAACCCTCTGAGAAAGAGGTAAAGGAGGTCTTACTGGAATTGGGACCCTATGACAAAAATCACCCTGAGGTGACACCAGGGTCCCTATTATCCAAAGCCCCAATAATTAAGACCTGGTTCCCAGCTCCCTAGAGGATTCTAATGACTTTTGTCATTCAGGTTCTCTGGGGAAATAAATCCTCGACTGAGCAATTAAACACTACTCAGGCAATGATAGTGTTCTGTCTCATTGAGGGTAAAATGATAGACCTTGGAGAAATCATCTTCAGGGACCTCATAGCAAAGTTAGGGGGAAGTCTAGGCAAAAACATATGTCATATCCTAGATTTGTTTCTTGTGCCCTACAAGACTTGCTTGGGTCTGAGTATGATAGGCCTGACGCAATAGGTTTTGAGCCTGACGTCCTACACAAGGCAAATTACTCACGTGACCCTCTTGAGGTTACACCTGTCACCCTGACATTGTGCATGCGTACTGCTATCCAGGGTGACAATAAAGTTTCACCAGTCCCCTCTCCCACCAAAAAGGTGAAGAGGAAGAAGGGACAGGGTTCCAGGAAGGTGGCTCAACCCAAGTCACTCGACACTAAGACCTCTGATCCCAAGCCTACAATGAGGCAACCACAACAGCCCTTGACTGCTGACACCATGAGAATTATAACCCAGTCACTAGGCCTGCAACAAAAGCCAACGGAGGGCACTGAGACATCACACTCAGTGTCCTCGGGCATACCCGTTTCCAAAGACTCTACTGTCATAAACAAGACAGTTGAGCCGAAACAAACCAAACCTTCACATCCTGCTAAAGGCTCTGGCAAATCACAACCAGAGTCTCAGGGAGTAAGGGATCCTAAATCCTCGGTGGGGCAGCACTACTCCACTGAGAAGGGGGTCCACAAACAATCACATCCTGCTAAAGGCTCGGGTAAATCACAACCCAAGCATCAGGGAGTTCATGTTCCTAAACCTTCGACAGGCCAGAACAAGCCTGTTGGAAAGGGGGACTCAACCACTCATTTGCCTGATGAGGACATTCGCAAAACAACGCTTTTGTCTGAGGGCACAAAAACTCATCCCAAAGACTCAGAGGGACACTTACAACCCGCTGATAGGGACACAACATTCACGACTCCTAATGATGGCAATGAGAAACACCCATCAGTATCTGAAGGGGTCACGGGGGACAAAGATTCAGAGGGATATAAACCACCCGCTGATATGGAACCCAAAACCACTCCCGGAGGTGTGCATTACTTGGGAACTGACCTTAAAGACCAGGTAGGTAAAACCCAACCTACCGGATTTGAGGGGTCAGGACCTGGCCAAAACGAAGGCAAATCTTCTTATGAAGAGGAGCCGGATAACCTCCATTTGTTGCAGATTACCTCCCTGGCGGATGCTCAGGCATTCTTATTTTCTGATGATGAATTTAACAGTGACGAGGAAGTCTTCATGGCCGGAGATGATATGGAGGATGAGGAGACAGTCCCTGAACCTGTTACTCAGTCTCCTCAATCCTCTAACCATGACGAAGATGAACAACATTCCGAGTCGGAAACCTCAGAAGACGATTCAACTCCTCTCACTAAAAGAGCCTTCCAAAAGTTCATCAAGAAAATGACCAATATTTTGTACAGGGGGGTCACTGAAGAGGTGTTTGACATGCATACTGAGCAAGCAGTCCACTATCACCTCCTCAAAGATGCTGTTGAAGACTACAATGATGATGTCAGGGAGCAAAATTCCACTGTCTCACACTCCCTGACACAGATGACTTCACACATCAATCAGTTTTTGGAATCCCTAAAGGAGCTGGCTACAGGGGTTAAGTCAGTTCAAGAATCAGTCAAGGATGATCCTGAGCTCAACAAGAAAATTCTTCAGGCATCTGAGACATACCAGGTCAACTCGGCGGCTCTTACTGAGTTACTTGGTTTGATAAGGGATTCAAATATTCAGAATCTCAGCTCCATGGTGGAGTCCCTCAAGTCTTCCTTCACTCAGTTGGAAGCATCAGTGACAGCTCAATCCCTGAAGTCCACATCTCTGGCATGGACAATGGGATCCAGGATGACTGCTCTTGAAACCTCTCAGGCTTCACTTGACTCCAAGGTATCTCTCATTCATCAAGATACTGCGGAGATCAAGTCCATGATGACGGAAATGTTTCAAGCCTTCAAGGGTACTTCTACTTCATCTTCAGTAACTCCAACACTTGCCATCACTGCAGCTCCGGCAATTGTTGAGGGGGAGAATGTTCCTGAAACCCCTGTTACTAATGAACAAGAAGCTGGACAGCCCTCTCACACTGAGGGGGAGCATGTCACTGAAGCCACACCAATCACACAAGTTCCACCACAAGAGGAACCAGTCTCCTCCACTCTCTTTCAGGACAGAGGAAAAAGCATAGCCACCACCTCAGAACCTGAAGTAAGACTCCAGCCTGCCTCCACAATGGTGAGAACTGACCCTGATGAACCTATCAGGGTCCCATTTGCAATCAATGGAAAAATCTATCAACTCACCAATGAACAAATACAAGACTACATGGAGAGAACTGAGGAAGTGGCAAAGGCAGCTGAAGAAGAGAGATTGAGCAAGCCTGAACTGATACAGGTTGTTCATGAGGAGGCTGAAAAGATTGGTCTGGATACTGAGGCACTAGCTACTGAGCAAGCTGGTGCAGCCTTTAAAAAGGCTCAGGAAGAACAGATGATTGCTCTGAAAAAGGAAAGGGAAGAGAAGCTGAAAAGGCAAGCTCAAATCAGGAAGACCAGGGTTGAAAGATATCATTGGGTGATGAAGGAAATATTGAAGCCTGAAACCATCACTGACATCAAAATCCACAGGAATACCAACCCCGCAATGGTCACTGTCTTCAGGGGGGCTGATAAAAGAATCATGGACACTCATAACCCATTCAAATTCGCTGACTTTGGGATCACTGAACTTGATGAACTCCGTCCCATCATTGCCAAGAAAAATGGTGTCGTTGTTGATCAACTTTTCAAGTCACTGAGTGAAAGATATGACAGACTGAGAGCAATGCCTGAAGCCCTCAATATTCCCTCCCTTCTTCCTACTCCAACAACAGGAACTGCTTCATCAACCACCACCAGGAGAAAAAGGAAGCACATTGAGTCCGAGCCTGAGATCAAGGTCCCAGGATTGGATTGTGACAGGACCGTTCCTGAAGGAATCACCTTCGTGAACAACACCGTGCTTGAACACCCTGAACGAGGTCTATGCTTTACTGATGAATATGGAGACCTTGCTTTCCAAAGATGGTCTGATATAGACAAGGCAGGGGTTACAGCAATGGTAACATACCTGATGTTAGCTTCTCCTATACATAGTGGTGCAAACCAAAGGTTCTGTAAGGACCTTCGGGAAAAGATTGAGAAGCATCCTGAGAAACACCTACTGAGATCAAAGAAAGCTAAGATTGAGGGACTTGGCTATCATCTGAACATCTGATCTACAACAACTATCTTTATTTTGTTTGTAATTTGTAGGAAAAATGTAATAGCTATAAATAAAATGACGTTTTGTTTAAATAGTTATGTCCTACTTTCAATTACAACAAACATTCAGTAAGAGAAGATGTACCCTGACAACTCATGCTGAATCAAGTAACACTTAGGCTATTTGTATGTTCAAATAGGGGGAGATTGTTGGGTCACTGAATTCCCCACATCTTCTAACAAGGATTTGAACGTAAAATAACCTAAGTGCAAACAAGTCACTGAGTGAACAGTAACTCAGTGAGCCACCTTCAGGATGCTAAGACCGAGCCTAAGAAGAAAGGTTCTCCATTCAGTGAGGCGGAACTCAGTGAAGTGTGATCTAAGCCAAGAAGAAGGTGATGGGTTCAGTGAGGATGACAATAACTCACTGAACCCCAATGACTCCTCAACAACTTAATCGTACTGAAGACTGATGACATGAAGACTGAAGTTTTGGCGGGACTGGGCGGGAAAGTCTGAGCTGCTTTATTAAAGTGCTTTATCACTTTAATGTCAAACTTTCCCCAAATGGTTAAAACCAGTCTGTCATCAGAAAGTGCCTTTTGGATCTAACTCAATGAAGGTTCCTTGCCAGAAGAATAATATCTTTCAAGATATTGTTAAGGAAGCTTTAGGTCCAATGTATATTTAGTTGTTCTATACTTGTGTATAAATAGGAAGCAAATGTGAGGAGTAAAAGTTGACAAGTTTGTGCAATTAATGCAAAGCATTCACAAACCACTTTACTCCTCCAAAGAACAACACAAGCCCCTGAGATAGCTCAGTGGGTAATTTAAGTTGTCACTCAACTTAGTTGAGTTTAGTGAGGAGTCCATACAATACTTGTCAATTCAACCCCAAGTGTTATTCCGCAAACACTTGGGTACGATTCTTTGTGATTAACTTCTAATAAAGAATTAAACGTTGGAAAATATTGTCTCTTATCTTTACGTTACTTTATTGTTAATCATTTTCATACATTTGTGTTCAAGTCATATAACTTGGTTACTTTAGCTTTCTAGTTACTGATAACCAAGTAAAAAGGGTCCAACACGAACCCATTTGATGCTCTTGATGTGGTCGATACTGATGATAATGGTATTCCTTGTGCAACAAGTGTTCCACCTAAGGATGGGGCTGATTTGGAGGTTCTTGATTGCCAAAACGATATGGCTAGTTTTTTAGCATCTGGTATACCTGTTGTTACTAGTTCTTCTAAGGGTGGAAATAGAAGTACAACTCCTATTGTTGAGAAAATTGGAAAGATTGAAAAGCTAATTATTGAAGGGAAAGTTACTTTTGTGGATGATGATGGTAAACCTCTTAAAAAGATTGATTCTTCAACTAAGGTGGGTAACCCATTTTCTAAAGTGGGCAATGTGGTAGTTTCTGACAGTGATGATGATGAAGTTTTTGATGATCACATTGGGACGTTGTATTCTGAAAGTGGAGGTAAGGAGCAGAGTCTTTATGAGCAATGGAAAGCGGATACGGGTGACACCAACAATTATAATGATGATGATTTTTGCCTCTCCCAATTAAAGTATGCTAGAATTCAAGATTTTTGTCTTAACTAGGTTGTTTCATATTTGTTGCATAAAATTTCTAATGTATCTTATTTTATGATGGTTTTGGTTTGGTAGTCTTGTTGGTTGTAGCTAGTTGTCATTTATGGCCTGTCATAAATGATTTAGTGGTTGTGTCAAGCGATTGCTTGCGGTTAATGTGGCACTTCAACCACATTCCATTGTACTTAAACGTTTTTTTAGAGTAATATATTTTACCGGGTGAAATATGCTTTACCAAAAAAAAACATGACTCCTAGTCTATCAACATAAGACTCTTGTAAACACCAGCATTCATGCATAATTATAAAATCTGTTGTAATTATATATGAAATGTTATAATTATATATGAAACACATCCCAACCACTATGATCAAGGTATTTTATTTAAAGCACCAACTTGAAGGTATGGCTCCACGTCTTTAGATAATACTACAAAACACACTAGAAATACTTCCCTTTTTTTCTCTTTTTATATAATCTCTCAATGCTTGCAATACTTGTATGAGTTCTATTCCAACATATATTACAATGTCAAAATTAAAATAGCACGGTACTACTATATACTTTTAGAACTTAATGTGCAAAAGTTAAAAGAGAGATAGCAGGTGTAACTTGCATTTATGACGACCATTTCTTTGATGAACTTTTGCCTGTTATACTGCTACCACTTGTCGACTTAAACATGCCTGTAAACAATGGAATAACATGAGTTTGAAGGAACCACATAAAATTGATCAAAGTAGGATTAGACATTTGGGTAGTTACACATTTTAAAGTGCTAAACGACTAAATATGGCTAGGTTTTTCAAAGTTATCAAGATCGAAGTAGGACCAATGGGCTCAGCATGACCTTTTATAGCTCGAAGCGAGCATAGCTAGTGACTGACTAGAATCTCTATTTATCTTCCTACAAAATGTAGTGAGTCAAGTAAGTAACATTGTGGTCATTTAGTTAAAGGTTCATCCCTTGATATCTTGTTGTACAACGATTTTTGATTTTTTTTTTTTTTTTTTTTTTTTTTTTTTTTCGTAGCAAGTTTTAAAACTGACTGCAATTTTGGAATATGAGGTGTGATAGACATCAATTTTTGTTGTTACCTTTTGCAGCTTTAGGAAGCTCCTTTGATATCTTTTGTAGTGGACGCGATATTCTATTTCCAGATTTTGGCCTGTAGACAACATTTTATAAGCTTTATACCCAAACGAAGATATATATTCTCACATGTAAAAATAATCTATTATAAGTTGTATGCCACAAGAAAAACTTATTGATTTTTCAAACAAGGGGAAAATGTACCATAATATAGACCTTGGCGATAGCCATAAATAGCCCCTTTAGTATGCACATTTTATGTATACTTAATTTATGTATAGATGAAAAGGTTTATCAATACTATAAAATGTTACTGAAGTCAATATATTAATAGGAGTAATTTCTTGATCATCTACTCAACTACTCAACTTTAACCACCAACTAAAACTTAAAATATGCACACCTACTAAATTCGATAGATCAATGTCTCAACCGAAGCAGTATAAAATAAATCTTTCATAAAAAAAGTACTTTGTTACTTTGAATAAAACTAATGAGCATCAATGGTCCTTCAATATTAACTAGTAAGCGATTAAATGATTACTTATATATAAGATCATAGATAACCATTGACAATCTCAATAAAAAATAGCAAAAAGAATTACTGAAAAGGTTCACTGAATAAATGTGATAATGACGAGACTAGGTGTTTCTTTTTTATTGCCGTTTGGCGTTTGCACATTGACGCAAGTATGTAAATTTATTACTAAACTCAATTTTGGATCTCACTATGATATAGTGATGGACTTTTAATAAGGCTTCATATAAGCTATACTATTATCTGGGTTTTCACTAAAAATGGTGCCCCTCCAATTTTTTTGCCGTGTGCACCAGCCTAGACCACCCCTGCCCAAAACCGTTTATGTTAAAACTGTAGCATAATATATCTAACTTCAAAAAGTTCCTATTGCATGTAGTCGTACAGTAAGACACAACTGTTTGGTTAGCGAAATATTTTGTAGAAAATGGAATTTCAAGAAATTGAATCGGACAGAATTAGAATATGATGAAAACCTTCATGTGTTTGGTTGGCAGGAAATGGAAATAGAATTCAAATGACTTTACTCTTCTTCTATTTATACAAATGATCCTTTAAGATAGCTTAATGCTATGGTTGTAGCGCAACGAGTGCTTCGAGTATCCAGGAAAACTTAACTTTTAGCTGTTTTTATAAATTTAAAAAAAAAAAAAATAATAATAATAATAATAATAATAATAATAATAATAATAATAATAATAATAATAATAATAATAAAAAAAAAAAAAAAAAACTCCTAATGAAACGCTAAAGGAAGAAACTTTTAACGTGTAACTTTTAACCTTTTGTCCATGCATGTTTACACTATATGCTTATAGTTGCACCTTGTTGCCAAACGCTAAGGTACTTCTAACACCTTGCAGCTATCTAGTTTTGCTAAACATAACATGTGTACTTCCGGCCCAAGTTATCCATTTACTCTTTCTCTCTCGTACTGGCACACGTTGACAAAAAAAAGTTACAAAAATCACTCGCTCTCACAATCAATTCCAACCTTCAATCACATTGGTTGCTTCCACCTCCACCCTCCCATCGTAGGATGTCACTTTTTCCTTTCCCCAAAACACCACATCCTCCATCATCGATATCACAAATGCAACCACCTCCTCCATCATGGCACCGCCATCGCACAACATATCCGACATCCACCATTATTCGGAACCACCATATTATGTGTATGTGAATTTATTTCATATACCTATCTGGGTGTTTTTTGCGTTTTTGGATAATGGAAATTATGATCAAATTGATCTAGGCGTTTTATTTATTGAAAACACGGTGTCTAATACTTGAGATACGAATCTTTCTTTTCTAGCTAACATTTATTATGATCCCCTTTGACCCATTATCCTATAAAAAGAATTCAATTCTTACAATGTTTAAAAATGAAGGAGATTGTGACACACATGTCTTTGATGAATAAAAAAAACAATATTTTCCAAAAATCCTAAAAATAAAGGATTGAGTTAGGAATCCTAGAACAAGGGCAAAGGGCCAGAAGGTGGAGCTTAAAAATATTCTAACAAATGTGACTTTGTCTCAAACATATAGAGACAAATGGAGATAGGATATGGACAAGGAAGGCGTTCTACAGGCTAAAACACGTAGAACAAATATTTATCACATGATCAACTTGGGGACTAATAATCAAGAAACGATATGGAATAAATTGGTTCCCCATAAGGTAAATATATTCATTTGGGGAATGCCTAGAGGGAGAATACCAGAAAGGAAAGAACTTGACAAGCGTTTCAGTGGTGGGGATTAGAGCTATGTTTGGCAAAAGTAGCTGTAAGCAGTAGGCTCACCGCTTACAGCTTCTTAAAGAAGCATTGAAAAAATGAGCATTCCTAAAAAATAGGAAAGCTCACCGCTCTTATGCCAAACGAATACTAAAAATCAAAAAGCTCATTGCTCACCGCTTATCGCCCCAAAAAGCTCTGCGCCAAACATAGCCGTGTAGTCATTGTATTCAAACTCAGTAACGGATCTATTCTCACATGCATAAAATACCAACAATGTCCAAGATTAGTAAACTAATTTGGAATTCGCTGGTATGGGTCATTGGTTACCTGCTGTGGAATAATATAGATAGTAAAGTTTTTAAAGGAGAATGGGTTCATGCAGAGAAAATGATCCAATAAGCACTACTAAAAAGTTTTGAGTAGATTAACAGAAGATCTGAAAAAGGAGGCTTTCAATGGAAGATGTGGATTCAAACTCCAATTTTGTGTAGACTTGCTTCTAGTAAAAGAGAGGATGTGAGATTTCTATAATTGGAAAGCTTGTTTCAGCATAATTGTCTTGATAAATTGTGTTACTGGTTACATATACTCCCTTGTCCCTTCTTCCCATATTAATCTTCTATTTCCATTTTGGATTGTCCCAAATTAACTGTCCACTCCAAAAAATAAATAGAGAACTTTGATCAAGTTTACCATAATATCATTATTTGAAATAAAATTACTAAGTATAAGAAACAATTGTGCGAGGCCTCGGAGGGTGAGGGATGGTTTGTATTTTTAATGTAGTATGTAAATTTGGTTGGAGTGGTTGCTTTTTCAAATAAAATCACCTGTTACCCAACCTGCCCATCTCTACACATCTTAACATTTGATTCAAGGGGATAGAAAACATCTACTAATCTTACTTGTTTGTGTTATGTAATGATTTTGATCCTTCATGAGACGGGCTGCTTTCAACCGAGCTAGCAACAGAGCTATTATCGGTGTCTGTTACCACAAGAGAAAGACAAAGTGTTATTAGACTCTTGAAGCGTATTCGCACCAGCAAATAGAAATACATGTCAACAGATTCTGACCTTCACCATGAAGTGACGATGGCCCCTTTTTTGGTCTATAGCCGTAGGTATAGCCATCCAAAGACATACGACCAACACGCATACTTTCTGAACGGTTGTTGAGTCCTTTAGAAGCTGGTGAAGAAGATCCATACCTTACTGAACGTTGTTTCTCCATACCTAAAGGTGGATGACCATTTCTCTTATCTTTACTAACTTGTAGCCTCTCAATTTCCTCGTCCTTTTTGGTAATTGTGTGTTTTAGGGAAGCTACCTGTAAAAGTTTGTAAAAGATCAAAAGAAAATTAAGATGTTAAATAATAACAATAACAATAACAATAACAATAACAATAATGATGATGGGTGATTTTGGAAACACTTATCATCAATGCACAAAAGGAAAAGTTTAAAATATAGATTTTAGAACTTTTTCAAATGCTTAATTACAATTAGCCTTAGTTACAGTTGTTTCGGCCTTCACTTCACAGATAATAAGTGTTATGCTTCCAGCATCACGTATCATTTCCTTTACTTAAATTGTTGTAGATTACTTTGGTCACAACATGCCATGTGTTGGATAACATGTAAAAGACGGGTACTTTTCTTAATAGGCCGGGTTGACAGGAAACAATTTTTGCCTAAAATTTTATCTTTATCTTCTTTTCTTTTTATTTATTTATTTATTTTTTTTTTTTTAATGCCTATTGGTAAAATGTGATAAAAAAAAATAAATAAATAAATAAAATAAAACAAACAAACAAAAACCTACAAGGTTCCAACAATACTCTATTATTTTGAAGTTTTCGGATGTTTCACTTAGCAAACTTTTTACATACCCGTTTAACCCATCAAGAATAAAGTATCACGTGAATCAATAATAAGCATGGCTCAAAAATTTTAACTTTAACGTTAGGTCTTATACGAAAGTTTCTACGTCTTTATAAATAAACTTTTAGGTGATAGGAAAGCAACAGTTATAGGCTTTAAAAGTTGGAATCACCTAAAGTGTGTTGTTTTGAGAAATGCACAAAAAGACTGCAAGTCAGCAAACCCAACCCAACTCTTTATATAACCTACTAATTTTTCCATTTTTAGGCTTCAGTTTAGAACTTTTTCAATACATTTATATTACGTATATACATAAGTTTCATTGAGTGATATGTATTTTACTGAGAAAAGAAAATTTGATAAAAGTAAGAAAAAAATATTTTTGTATGGCATGACCTATATAATACCTGTTCCATCAACTCCTTTACATTACTGCTCGCTTTGTTATTTTGAGCAGGTCCCAACTCCACTCCAGAGACCCGGTCAGCAAACTTTAAGGTACCTAAACTTTCAGAATACGAAGCTGCTTCCGGATTGAGTTGTACAAACATAAGTGTCTTTGCTTGACCACCTGTGTCAGGTTGTACACCATGATATAGGAAATATTATAAGGTTTTAAATTTAAATAAAGTTGCCAGTTCTTGCTATTGCAACTTATAAGAGTTGGTCTCTACAAAAAAAATGATTGTAGTGCCTTTTTGCGTAGAAATCTTAAAGAATGGATTTATAAGAATCCAACATCTTGTCCTCAACAATGTCTCCTGATGTTTGTTAGCTAAAGTGATTCCCTTATGGTTTTCAAATAAACACCAAGTGCTTGGGTTGATGTGAATGTTTGTCATCTTTCTTTTGGTCACAGTTGATATATTAGCTCCTTGTTCTTTTGGAATATTGTTAAATTAATTTCCTTTTAAACAATTATTAGTAAACTAACACATAACTGATCATCACAAACCTAATTAGGGAAAATTAGCTCAACTATGACACTTAAACATCAAAATAACAAACAATTTACAAATTATAAGCACATAACATACTTTGATCATCCAATTTCACAAATTAAACAAATTCAGTCTACAAAAAGTAGGTTTTTTTTTTTTTGCATATAAACTAAAACTATTGTGCTTTGATCATCGAAATACTAATTAAAAACACTAGCTGATTACAATTCACAAAGTAAGAGTATCAACCACAAATCAAAAATGGGAAAATTAAAAATAACCTGATGTGAAACAAAATTATTTTTGATTTGATAACACTACGTGATTTATAAATTATAATTATGTTAAATAGGAGTGTAATTGTGGTGTTAACAAAACTCTTTAGTGCATTAGGATCTGTGTGTGTATTGAATGAGGAAGAAGGAAAAGACTTCAAAAATAATTTATCTATTTTTGTTTTATGATTTCTCTAAAAAGATCAAGTTTGGATCAAGTGGTTAACACCCTTGCCTCTGGAGACAGAGGTCATGGGTTTGATCCTCACCCCTTGCAGGGCCGGAGGTCCTTTTCTACCTTTGGTAGAACCGGAAGCAGCCTCTCTACCTCAGGTAGGGGTAAGGTTGTCTACGTCTCAACCTCCCCATATGCCGTGGAAGACGGTATTGGGACCCATAACCCGTGGAAGACGGTATGGGAGTTACTTTACTTTACTTTTTTTTTTTTTAATGATTTCTCTATCAAAATTTAAGTTTTAATTTAAAAAATAATCATATGTTTAGGAACTTACTATAGTGAATTTCTATTTCATATCTATGTGGCATGAAGAAGTTTAAAATCATGGAATTTTTTTCATAATTTAATGCATATGTAATTTAATGCCTAAACCTATGCATCTTGTAGTGATCCAATTATACTCAGCCTAACTCGACTCACCCATTTTCCATGTTTAATGCACGAGGATGTATTGTGAAAACATGATATTTGATGGGAAAAGAATTGAGATGTTACCAAGAGAGCTTTGAAGGACCTGAGTAAGCTTGCTATTCCTGAATGGAACATGAGCATTTTTTTGAGACAAGGAATATATGACATCTCCAAGAGCAGCTAAAGACTTGTTTATATTTTGTGCTTCCTTAAGTCGGTCCCCAACCACTTCAGACCGGTCTACTCTTTCACTTCCCGCAAGATCTACCAAATGAAGACCCGCATTCAAAGACCCGCCATTCTTGAGATCCGTTCCACGAACATGGATTGTTACAACACTTTGCAAACAATAAAGAATATAAAACTACAACTTAATCATTAATTACCAATTTCTAGTTCAGTTTTAGTGGTGACAAATAGACCCTAGCCTTTTCCCAATGATGGGGTTGATTTGAGTTAGGGCAAGATTTTGAACGGGTTAAAATTTGCCAAAAGTGTATTGCATACAATGTCCTTGATCATTTTGTTTAGATATGATGATTTTATTTAATTAATGTAGCTTTTAATTTAATTAATGCATTATTTATATAAACTAACTTTAAAATATTACGGAGTAACAAAAGTCTTTGTGGTCAACTCTATCTGAACCGCCCATCATGGACGAACCCTAGACACAGATTGACCAGGTGCATTTATGAATAATTATACAAAATTAGAAACCCAATTTTTATGGACCGGGTGCATTTACGAAAAATCGAGGTTTTTACCCAAAATTAACACTATGTCGCAAAATTTGATGGGTGTCCCGGGACCCCTGAGACCCACACTGGCTCCGTCACTGCCGCCCATATTAACATCTCTTATCAGCATCTATGGTTTACATGAGATGCATATGCATTAGAGTTCAACTCGGTGAGGTCAAAAAGACAAGTTTCACTTCTAGAAATCTACAACCTTTTAACCCAAAATAATCGATATGACAGATTTATAAAAAGCTCTTAGTTATGAGTTTCAACTATGGAGTTAAATTTCTAAAAAGCTCTTAGTTATGAATTTGAATGATAGGATTTTTGACGCAGATATAATTAAGCCATTCCATTTAAAATAGAAGAAATACATATTTAATCATGAAACAAAATACCTGTGTGATCTGCTGCTTCTTTCATTCATCGAAGTGGTACTTCTGGTTCTGTTTCTAAATCCAATTTCCATTAATCCCAAAACATCTGATGTTTCATTAACCTGGCGCATGTTAGCGTCGGGGACAGCTAAACTCGCAGTTGATAAAATCCCAAGTGTTCGCAAGTCAAGGATTAAACAAGTGTTTTAAACACAAAGCATGATATGATCTCTTTCATCAAGTTACCAAAAACAAAACATTTTGGTCTCTCCAAGTTAACAAGCAAATGATACTCATTCAGAAACTCATTGTCATTTATAAAAATGGTCAAACATCAGGAAAATTTAATACATCGACAATTCAATATTTCCCCATTCCAGAACTCTATTATTCTACTCCACAAAATATATACATCTTTTATAGAAAACGGATGCTAGATTATGAAAAATTCGACGACTTAACCTGTGACCAGGTTATTGGGGTCTGTTTTATCTCCAGGAGTAAAATTAAAAAGGTTGCTTGAAGGGAAACAGACTGTACAAGGGTATTTAAATGCATAAAACCTTTCAAGATCTTATGTAGCCAACTTTAATTATTAAATTTATCTTGATCATACATATGATTACCAGTTTTCCCTTGCAACCCAAATCCGTGCATTTTTCCACATGTAATATATGTCAAAGCTATAAAAGCATTTATCTCCACATGCAATACCTATAGCAGTTTTAATTTAGGTGAACAAGCAACATTTGCATGACGATGAACTTATGTATAGAAGGATATTTCTTTTGAGAAGTATCATTTCCTAGCAAGTCTCTGACTTGTTCATTATAGATTTCAACCATTTGAACCCACACTTCATATTTGTATGTGCTTCTACTTTGAGAAATTCTGAAAAGATCATTTAAAGCACGATAATTGACTCCCCATTCTTCTTCGGATCCATTGTCAGGGCCACTCTGTGGAAATAAAGCATTGAAGGAAACTAATAAATAGATAACACAAGTAACTTTATACATGGACTTAAAAAGAAACCTTCATACCATCGTGTAGGTCTTTCCAGCTCCAGTTTGACCATATGCAAATATACACACATTGTATCCATCCAAAACGGATCGTACTAATTGTTGTATATCTCCATATACTTCAGCTGTGAGCATTCGTACAAAATATAAGTTTAAAATATGTAATCGGTATTTAGAAGATAGATAGTAGTATAAAAGAACTTGTAAATGAAATTTGTTGTGCCAACTAAAATCATGGTTTAACATAACTGTAATGAAAGAGAGGTTAAATGCATAAACAAGTACTCCTTCCATTCCAAAATAAATGTCCACTAGCAAAAACGTGAGTGTTAGCAATATGTAATTATTACACCGTCTAATAGAATATAATGCTAAATTTACCTTTACACATTTTTAGGATATACATATAACTAAATCCAATTTTGTGTTTTGGTGTAACCGGAAGATGGTCGCTTATTTTGAAATAAAGGAGTAATTTTCAGTCAACTATCATTTTTCCAAGAAAACCTCAAACTTCCAGAATTTTAAATATTTAACTCAAATAATATAAAAATTTTGATAAAGAAGTCTTGTGGAATTCCTGATAAAAATACCATGAGTTTAGGAAGAAATCAGTAAACAATAAATAAATAAAAAAATTAAAATAAAATAAAATAAAATAAAATAAAATAAACTCAAAACTTTTATTAAACCCATATTGACATTCTTTTAATATGGTACTCATGATGCACTTATCCACAATGGTTACACGAGGTCAAGGCTAAATGTTACATTGAACTTAATTTTAAATAGTTCGAGCCTTTTTTTATAGTTTAGAAAAAATTGATTGCCTACAATATATATTGGACCACAGACGGGTAATTTGTTATTCAATTAACCTTTCAAGGAAAACTATAAACTTCAAGTACAAAGTGAAGCACCTTGAGTAGCATGTGGACCATAGACCTTATTGAACTTAAATGACCTGCGACTGTCTTTCCCTGGTTTGGAGGGATTGACGACAATTATCTCCCCATTTTCACCAATATAATCAATGGTTGATTGTTTATCCTTCTGACCAGGAAGAAATGGTCTTATCCGACAATAAACTCTAATATTTCCTGTTGACCAATATCTCATGAGTGCAATGCAAGAATAGATGTATGAATTAATAGGTAAATATATTATAAGAAATTAACCTTTTAACTCTTGTATCTCATTGTGTAGCTTCCGATTTTCAGAAACGGCTTCTTCATAGCTTTCTGCTGCATCTTGCAGAACCTTAACCTTTGTCCCTAAACAAAAAATGACTTGCTAATAAGATTATGAGATTACAAGTCACTCAAAAGGAGAGGTGACAATTTTGACCCATTTACCGGTGGATCGGTTGATATATGTCAAGGAGGTAAAATGAAATAAACGACTTGTAAATGAAACAGGTTAAAAGTCGCTCGCAATGTAATTTCGTAAGGGCAAAAGCTAAAAATGAAGATGTGCTTACACACATCGCAATACTATTGAAAAAAAATGGCCTCAATCAACCTACTCAAAAATTATATTAACATTAAAATAATATAACTCTTAAAATCATATTTGACTCATTGAACCCCAATTGGTAGCCTAGCGATAAGGGCTAAAGAGTCCCAACAAAAGATCCCGATCTTGAATCCCATAAGCTACAACTTTCACTACTAGAAATCTGGCGACTAGCAACGCCAAAAACTCCTTGTTAAACAAGCTATAGTTTCGGTTTCATCCTTATCAAGAGTGATGCAGATAAGCCCGGTGCTAATCTCATTTAGCATCGGATTTTTCCTATCCGTTGCAAAATTAGCAACAAAAAAAGCCGTTTTATTAAAATACTTTCAATAGGTATTTGTTTAAATTCAAGTAGTTACAAATCGTTGACAACTGTAAATGATTTGATAACATTTCGTTTCTTATTTCATTGGTAGTATACAAATTTATCAACAGATATATGGTCGTTGGTAAATTTCTCGATGCTAATTGCAGTTTTTCAAATAATATTTTAAGGCGCTATAGCCATATAATCCCAAATCCCAGATGGCTAGTGATTTACAAGGATCCATGGGGCTTGTGGGGTTGGCAGTGGAATCCTGGCGTTTACATCTGGCTCACTTAGTAATTACACAAAGTTGAAAATTATACACCAGAAAGTGTGGTAAACCCGTCCCACATGTTTTGACTCGTCACCGTCCCACAGGTTTTAAATTGTTTGAAATGTTTCCCTACCTGCCCATTTTACCACCTCTACTTTAAAAGTTTTGATGAATGCATATTCGAGAACAAACCAAACCTAAGTGACCAATATCCTCTGTGTAGCTCTTTTGAGTTTTTAAAAGTTCCTGGCGGACTGATTGAGATGCAAATCTTAGTTCCTGAAATATAACTTGGATTATATAAAAAAATATGAAAAACCAAGTCCTTGTAATGAGATATATCATCATAGCCTGCGTTCATACCTTGAGTGCACCAAGTTGGAATTCTGTAAACGTTTTGTAAATGTGCTCTTTCTTGTTCCACCATTGACTTTTTGACCGCGATTTATCCTCAAGTTGTTTTACCTTCCTATTTGACTCATAAAGATGATTTTCAACCTCATGCAATGTCTTTTCAAGATCATCTTGAGCTTTTTTTGCAGCATTATCTAATTGCAAGCAGTGGTCCTTATGTGCTTTTCTAACATTCTCTAATTCCTGCTTCAAAGCTGCAATTTCAGCAGTGGTGTTATGCTTCTCATTCATTTTTCTCTCCACTTCCTGACTTTCAGTTTTCTTTTCCTCATGCAATGTCGTCTTATCTGTCTGAAAAATTTTGGAAGAATTAAAAAAAAAAAATAATACTGTGAGGGACTGCAAAAACACCTAAAAATGTATAGGTGCTCTGGTAGAACATATAGCACATAATAGAAAGTCTCAATTATACATATTTTCTGTAAAATGTAAAAGGTAAAATGTGTACACAAACATGCATAAGTTTTAGAGAACCTTATATTCTATCGATAAGTTGTACACTATGAACCTCAATACATTATAAGTAAGCTATAAACTTTGATATGCCTCATAAATCGTAAGCAAGGCACATAAAATGTATCCGGAGTGGAGTTCTAACATCATGTAATCCAATACTAAAAGAAGTTTCTTGCCACTCTACATGAACTCACCTGTAGAGCTGTGTCCTTGCTATTTCCTGTTCTTGTCACGTCAACCTGAATCATTAAAGAAAATTCAAAAGTACGTTGACGAAACTTTAACACACAAGGTCATCTCTTTCGTGTGGATTTCCATGAGTCATTAAAATTTCTTTTAACTTAGCCAAAATAAAGTTAAATTTCAGTATGCATGAGAAAAGCAAATTATTTATGTGGCAATGAAATACATTTCTACAGCAGTTCAGGCCAAAAACAGTCCTTATTTAGTTTTCAAAAGATGTTAGGTGCCCCCGCATGGGTCTTACACACCCCAAGTCTTCTCTAGTATAGACCCTGCAACCCAATCCATGACCTGAGTTGCTACGTACCGCAAACCTAACAACCACAATCAAATTTTAAGATTGAATTGGCTCATTTCTAGTCTAAGCCTCTAGGATTGAATTTATTTCAAAAGTTTCATAGTTCTGCTGCTTTATATATAGAGATTATTTTGATAATTAGGTTTATAATACTATGACTAATTGAACATGGAGTAATACCTGTTTGTTATATCATGATTATTTGATATGTAAGAGCGTCATTGTCTTAATATACATATGGAGCACATGAAGTTAGATAATATGATGAACCTTACCTTTATCTGTTCAAACGGGCTCATCATCATCTACAAAAAAGAAAATTTAGTTATTGAATGAAGCTTAAAGAACCTGGTTGTGAAACATTTAATGAAGCTTACCTTCATGTGGTCAAAGTGGTTGATTACCTCCTGCAAAAATGAGATAATATAAATATATGTCTAGATTAAAAAAGGCTAAGCAGCATATAAATAGCAATTAAAGAAACTACCGTTGACTCTCCACTGGTTCCGTTTGCAAGAGCTTCAAGGACTCTAATCCTTGACTGGTATTTCTCCTCACGAGTTTTGAAAAGATTATTTTGCTGCATTCAGAAGCAAATACAATTGTCAAAGAGAACGAGTCAATGGAAAAACTTGTTATAAATCTTACCGTTCGTAGATGTTCAGCTTGAGTAGAAATACGCCGTTCAATCTCCTGCACCACTTTCCTCATGAGGCAAGCAACACGCTGGAATACATTACAACAAAAAAAAGTTAACCATGTAGTGGAAACAACTTCGACCCATTTATTTATCCATGAGTCAGTTTGGGTTGTGTTGTGTTTTATCTCAAATAGCTTAAACAGGTCAAATAAAAAATTTAGCTAAAACTGAAACAGCTAAAATCGACCAGACAACAGGTTGGAAGTCTCCAAAAAGTCTCCTGTTGCATACGACCTCCTAAATCGATTGCAAGATTAACGAAATATTTTCAGTAAAATTAAAAATGAAAAAAAAAAAAAAAAAAAAAATTCCGGGTTAGCCAGCCTAACCTGACCCATTTCAACCATACTAATAAATGACCCATATTCAACCCCATCCCATTTTGACCCCAAGTATCATACATGAGGTATTTCACCGTTCTTCCTGCTGATGCTCTCATCTAGAATCCCATTTACCATGCTAAGAAGCGACTGTGTGGGGGCAATCTGTTAAAAAGAAATTTGGAAAATTATAAACTGAAAAATGTAAAAAAGAATACATACTGAAATAATTCAGGCAATTTCACAAGCGCTAAGGTAATCACATCTAAACTGTTTGATTTCATCAATTCTGAGATTTTTGATGCAGGAAGATCGGAATAGCCACCACCATGTTTCATCTGAAACGCTTCATGAAATTTATGTCCAGCATGATGCGTATATGCACTTGTTGGCTCTGCATAAAAGGGTATGGATATTACAAAACTAAAATTTGACTACAAAAGTGTTGGGGATAAAATAAAATATCCATAAAACAAAAACTGTTTGATGTGGAAAAGTAGCAGGTTGGGTAACAGCTTGTTATTTGAATAGTTTGAAACAGGTCGGGTTGAGTTGACGTGAAAGTTACAAATGGTTGCATAAATTATGTTATTTCAACAGTAATATACGCATACCGAATAAACTTATATAAGATGGTTTATAATTTAAATATACACTTTGTAAGACCATCAATCCATCATTCCATCTGATAGTTTTTCTTTTAAGTTAACAATTTTCTATTTTACCTGTTTGAACCATAACATAATCCAAATATATCGTTTATAGGTAAATAAGTCAAACTTTACACCTCTAAAACGAGTAAACATATCCCATGTATTGGTGTACGTAGTAGTAAAATATGTACAATACGAAGACAAAGAAAGAGAGTACCAGATATCATAGGGCTGCGCCCCCTCTGGAATTTGCGAGGAGATAATTCTTCCCCAAAACTATCACTTGTTCCACTCTGTTCATCAAACTGTTTCCATCTCGAAGAGTCAATTCCCCAACTTCTTGGTGAAGTACATTTAGGACTGCCTATTGCAACCTTTGGCATGAAATGCGCTTTAAGTGTTAAAAGGCACTCCAATACTATTTTCATTGATCCCTGAACCATGTAATACGAGTGAGATGAGAGTCCAGTGTGTCTACTTGTTTGTTTTAGTGAGAGAGTGGAATCATTGAAATGTGCAGAAATTTACTCTAAAAATGTTAGATCAACAAAATCACATTTCGCATCTAAAGTTAATGACGTGGGATGAACTGAGGTTCGCTTAACTATAGGTAGCAAAATAACTTCATGTATACGTCCACCACACTCTCATTTCCATTCTTTTGAACTTTTTGACAGATTAATTTATTAAAGTATGATTATAAAAACGATATTACTTAAATACATATTTACTATATAATTTCTATTTCTGTTATATTAAATAATCATGCGATGTATACTCCTTCAACCCATTACATGCATAATAACAAATGAATACGTTGAAGATGCAGCTTCTAATTGTAGCTTAGATGTGCATCTCAACAAACATCATGCAAGATAATGGTACCTTCTCTAGGTCTGATATACTAAAATGAGGTAGACTCATTTCATCCATAGCTGCAAGGAACTTGTTAACATTTTCCGACGGTGCCTCTGACGGATGATGAGGATTACCATACTAAACAAGATACAACACGACAATATAATCACATCTTCCGTAAAAAGTCCTCAACTTTTATCATAACTTATTTTAAATTGAATTAGAAGACTCTACCTCAATAGCAGGTCCTGGTTCAAGTTTGTTCATAAGTCGACAGAGAATAGTACCATCAACTAAAAGAATTCTTAACTCTTCATCCGAAGCATTAACAGGCAAATTAAGATTTGGAATAGTGCTATTCAACCACTCTATCACAGCTGTCCGCATCTTAGCTATGCAAAAACAAACACAAAAACTAATAAATAAATCACTAAAAACGCCCATATCAATAGCACAAAGAAAATCAGAAATCAGTTAAATTTATTGACTCCATCTGGCTCACCATCATTAACTGATTCAGATTCGAATATATCACTGCTGGCAGATGAATTTGAAAGATTGAGTCTACCATAATCTTTTGTTTCTTGATCCATAATATCATAAGTTGCTATGTAGCACTTGGTTTAGGCACATATATATCTGGCAGCACAACAACACATTAATTCTTTTATAACGTGGGTGTGCACTACTAATCTAGTAGTAGAAACAAATAATATAATGTCATTAAAAAAATCATTAATCAATAGAAAGTCATGTTTTGCTACTAACATTTTGCTAATGTGTTGAGCATTAGTTTATTGAGAATTAGCCAAAGTTTCCATCCCAAAATAGCTTATGTAAACTTGTAGCCATATAATGATTTCCGGCAGCGCTTTTCATTAAGGTTTATTGCAAACACTTCTCAAGTCCTAAATCTTTTATATGAAGCATGAACATATATTCCTACACAAATATGTAAAGCTACTTTATTTCTGAAGTGCAAGTCCTTACTTGTTTCTCATTGTAACCTATGCTTAATCATCGAATTATAGCCAGAAGTACTGTTCATGTTACACTAGCAATGCTCGAGTGATCAAGCCCATAATGGCTGATTTATTTTGTGTTATGACATATGTTGATAAACTAAATCTTAAAATCAAAAATTCAAAGGAGAAATTAAACCTTGACATTATACAAACATATTTCAACGATACACCGCATATATACCATGAAAAAAGCTTTAAATTGCGTTTCATCATTGTTTCCATCACATAATGCAATAAAAAGGGTTGTCAACAAATATCAAAATCATATTTACGTGAAATTGAAAGAATTATTGAACAAACCTGATGGAATTAGAAACAGAAAGAGAAGGCAAAAAGAGAATAGGTTTTTTGGATTTGTTGTTTTGGTTGAAAACGGGTTAGAATTCTAAGCGTACACCATGATTTTAGGAGCATCAGTCGGAGATTCATGTCATTGATATAGATATATCAATGGAAGACAATTGGTCATTGGTGTTTCATTGTATAATCTCATGCTTTTATTCCCACTTTCTATTATAGTAACGTCTATTATTGCATTCATGTCATTCCTTATTCTTGATCGTAACAACATGAACAAATATATTTTTTACCTTTTCAATAAGAATAAATATTATTAACCATTAAAAATTATTGATTAATAGCTTTAATATTTACTTTTAATAGTTATATCTTTATAATTATTTAATCCCTCTAATTTTTTTAGTTGGGAACGGTTGATTAGTCTATATGTCGTCACTAAAAGTCGCTGAACGACAAGAGTTTCGTTTATTTGACTTTGACCGACATTTTTAGCGACGACATTTGTCATCGCTAAATATAGTTAGAATTTCTTTTCTTAATTTGTCCCCTCAAAAACTAGAAAAGATCCTTGAAATTTCAAAAAATAAATAAATAAATTCCCGCTCACCCGTTTTGTGATGATAAATATCATCGCTAAAGTGTACTTTCATTAGATAAATTTATTAATTGTCAAAATAGTTAATTTAATTGTATATATTATTTTATGTAAAACCTTTGGCAATGTGTCGTAGCTAAAGGATTTTTTTAAAGAAAATATACTTTATTACCAGATTTTAATTATAAAAATTATAAAATTTTGTTAATTGACAAAATTAATAATATAATAAATTACTAAAATTATTTAAGTTGTATAAGATTATCAATTAAAATACATAGTATTTATAAAGTATATAAATTAAACCCTAAAAAATTAGATATAAATTTTAAAAAGTAACAGGTTTACAAATGCGATAATTTATCATTTATTGTAAGATGGTCATATGTCTTGATATGATTCTAAAGAACATTGATCACACAATCACACCATTATGTCTATTCTCGATCACTGCACTAAGAAAGATCATGTATCGCGCAATACAATCAATCATGAGATATTGTAATAAAGTTCATGAAACCATAACGCTTTATCACACTATATGTTGTCAACTTTACAAGTTGAAATCACAATAACGTAAAAGTATAAGTGCAATGAGAGTAGGCATATAAGAATGTAAAACCATAGGCAGTACTTTCTGTACACAAGTAGGTATTTGTAACATGTCTACTCATACCACAATATTATTTAATTGCCTATAAGTACTTCCCAGAAGGTCATTCATATTGGTAGTACTACGGTTAATTGCCTTTTTATAAACTAACTAGACTTTCATAAAAATGTTCTAACACTCTGTTCCAGTTTTAATATGAAAGAAAAGAAGAGAAGAGACAAAATTGGACAGAAAAGAAAAGAAGAGTAATGTAATTTATTTTTTTACACTGTGTTTCCGAGTTGAGAGAGAAAAGAAGAGAAAACCAATGATTTTACAATTATACCCTTTGTTACATATAAAATTTATATTTTATTCTTGGGTATTTAAGTCATTGTTTAATTTAAAAGTTTCCAAATATACTTTCTTCCCAAATCATCCCACTTTTGGGAACAAAGTTTTGGAGAGAAATATAACTCAATTTCCTCTCCTCTTAATTCTTCTCTCTTCTCTTCTGAAAAAACTCTGGAACACAAATTTATTTCGTTTTCTTCCCACTTCTTTTCTACTCTTTCAAAATTAAAACTCGGGAACGTGTTTAACAATCAAGTGTAAGTAACCTACAATGTGACTAATTGGTGCTAGTTGTAAATCTTCCACATGTGAAGAATAATCAAAAGTCTTATGGCATTAGTCTAAACAACTTTCTTAGTTGCAAAAGCAAATTTATTCAAGTAAGCAGTTTTTATGCACTGGTACACCAAACAACTAGCAATTACATTGGTGCACAAGTGGCTAGTGAAATATTGCATTAAGTAGAAAGCTTCAGATTGGTTCATACACTCAAAGCATTAGTTATGACATCTTGACTAGCCTATCTTATTTATGGTAAGTCCAAACATGTATTTTCTGTTAGCCGAATAATATTATTTGGCTAATATTTCACTAGCCACTTGGCTAATATTATTTGGCTAAATTTATTCAAGTAAGCAGTTTTTATGCACTGGTACACCAAACAACTAGCAATTACATTGGTGCACAAGTGGCTAGTGAAATATTGCATTAAGTAGAAAGCTTAAGATTGGTTCATACACTCAAAGCATTAGTTATGACATCTTGACTAGCCTATCTTATTTATGGTAAGTCCAAACATGTATTTTCTGTTAGCCGAATAATATTATTTGGCTAATATATTTGCTAATGTTTTCCACCTTAAAATTAATATATCCCTTTTTAATGATAATTTTTTTTAATCAATTGAGTTAAAGTAAAGCAAGATTTTTCAGGGATTTGAAATATAATTTGGAGAATGACGTAGTCACATGACGGAAACAAGATGGAACACTAATTAAAAAAAAATCACTATAAATCGTTATGTTTGTCTCTCTTCCTATTAACTTTTTATAACTTCATCTACATACATATACATATTGGGCTTGTTTAGAATGCGCTTTTTTTAAGCTTTTTAGAGTTTTAATTTTTTTGTTTTAAAAAACAAACTCTTCCAGATTAAAAAGCTTTGTTTGGTAACTCAGACTCATAGTTGTCAAAAGCGAATGCGATTGCAAGGCGCAAAGACCCAAAATCTCGCCTGGGCGAGAGGCGCATAAAAAGCACGGGCCCGAAAAAAAACGCACTTAAGTAAAAAAAAACCACCAAATGCCATTCAAATTACGATAAACATTAATGAATTTAACCAAAAAGTTCAATATATAAAATGCATTCAACTAAAGATGTATGTCTTGAAGATGTAGGTATTGAAGATGATGAGGTCGTGAAGATGATGGATGAGATCTTGGTATCGTCAAATGTCATCCTCTTCTTCCTCGGTATCTTCATCAATTAGGCTCACATAAGATGTAGGTCTTGAAGATGAAGGTCTTGATGGTGATGGATGAGATCTTGTTCTTCTTGGGGGTTCTCCTGCCGCACTCGCCTCTCCAACCGTGGTCCAAGTTAAATCATTGTCACTATGAACACGATCGTCCTCCATGATTCCTGTTAACCACTCGTTGATATCATCAATATCTTCTAGTGATATTGGATCATATGCGACGGTTGTGTCACGACGATTTCTTAGCATGTTATTGTATTTGACATACACCAACTCTTGCAACTTCATGTGTTCAAGTCGGTTTATTTTCTTTGAATGGATCTGTTCTGAGTTATAAATTAGTAAACTTATATTATGACTCACTAAAAATTACATAATCTTTTAAAAATTTGAAATACTTACGTGCTCAAATGTGCTCCAGTTCCTTTCGCATCCTGATGCACTGCATGTTAAACTCAACACCTTAATTGCAAATTGTTGTAGATTTGGTGTCCCTTTCCCATATAGCTTCCACCACTCGGCTGTATAAATCATAAAATTAGACTGATAATCTATTGTCATTTGTCACATAAAATAAAAGAAAAAAAATACAAGTTGTCTTACCAGGAGATATTTTCCCGTGTGCCCTATTTGCAACATCTAATCGATAGAACCCTTCTTGGTTTACCCACTGAATCATTTATGTCATGATAAAATCTTGAACGGTTTTATCCGGGACTAGCCGCTTGATGCAATCGTGTAAACCGGTTGATACTTCTAGGTCATTTTCAATTTTGTCATTGTAACAATAGAACTCCGGGTTTAAGTAATAACCCGCTGCATGTAACAGATGGTGAAGTTGAGAGTTGTTGCAAATCTAGTTATTCCACATCTAGCTAAGTCACTGTTGTCTGTAAAGTCCCTCATCATGCTTATAACACCAGGATGGTTATAAATATAATTAACAAGAAAAATAGCTTTCTCAATTGTTAGTTTCAAATTTTTAATCTTACCAATGTCTTCAAGCATAAGATCCAAACAGTGAGCAGCACAAGGTGTCCAATATATGTGTGGCCTCTTTTCCATGAGCATTCGGCCTACACAAATCAACAAGTTACTTCAGTAACTAACCAGCTTTCTTGAAGTAAAAATCATATAAGTAACATAACTAAGTTAAAGAAGAAAAATTAGTAAAAGAACAACTAACCAGCTCTCTTGAAGTTACTTCCATTGTCGGTTAATACTTGCACAATATTTTTTTCACCAACTTTTTCCACAAAGTTGTCAAGAAGCTCAAAAATCTTTTCACCCGTCTTCATGTAAGAAGACGCATCGATCGAATCCATGAAAACTGTTCCCTTTGCACTATTCACTAAAAAATTGATCAATGTCATTTGTCTCCTATCCGTCCATCCATCCGACATTATTGAACACCCATGTTTTGTCCATTCTAATCTATGCCCTTCAACCCATTCATTCATGTTATCCACTACATTCTTTAACAATGGAATACGTGATGAGGCGAGAAGTGTACCGCTTTTAAGGGGTCATTTAAGCCCGAATTCGAGATAATTTGATCAATTATTGCCCTAAATCGTTTTTTTTTTTTTTTTTTTTTTTTTTTTTGTCATTTTAGGTACTTTTGAGGAGAAATCTGGAAAAGAAAGCATTTTGGACGTTTTTAGAGCATAAAAGTGAAAAAAACGGCAAAGTCTCAATTTCCTTGCTGGGAACAATACCTGACGGCGTCAAGGTTCTACAAGTGACGGCGTCAAGAGTGACAAAAGAGGTGGATATGGAACTTATAACGTGATGGCCTAGAAAGTTTTCAAGCATATTGGCCTGACGGCGTCACCTAGGCCGTCAGGGTCCAAATACTAGTGACGGCCCAGAGTGATTTTCTACATGACGGCGTCAGAAGTGGATCTAGGCAATACGAATTTCATCATGGCAGCGAGTTGACGGCGTCACAAGCTATAACGTGAAGCCGTCAAGGTGTAAAATCTATATATAGTTTTCCAATTTTCATTCATTTGTGTGCAACTTTGAGGGAATAAACCCTAGACGAATTTTAATAGCTTTTCAAGGGTTTCAACCCCTTGGTTCTTCCATGTTCAATTGAAGATAAGTACTCATTCAAATCATTCAATATGTCTATGTGTTGTGTGATTATATCTTACGCTTGTCTTCTCTTTAACATGTTAGGCTAGATTTTCATTGTGTTTGCTTAGATGTAGTGAAACCTAGATGTTAATTATGGGTTGATTGTTTGTTTATAATTGTTACGGATGATTGTATTCGATGTTAGGCTTAAGAAAACTGGCAGACTTCCATTGGTAACTTGCTTGAACGTCTTAAGAAACATGATCAGAGGCGTACTATGATTTTTGGTTGTATTTAATGCGTAAGAGAATTCTAATGATCCCATGTTAGGAGCTTCTAACGGCTCGACATAGGAGTGAAGTAGGATCTTATAGAGTTAGGAAATATTGTACACGGCCCTATGACTAGTATTAAGGAATATGACCCATCATCCATGCAATTGTAACAAGCTAATCAACCTGTAAAAGATATCTAGGGAGTAATGAAATCTAAGTAAACACAACTTTCCTCATTATTGTTTCCACCACATTAGTATAATAGTTTTATTTTCATTTCTTTTATTTTACTTTGATTGCATCTGTAGTTAATTGGGTTAGTTGGCTAGCAACTAATTCGGCCCACTCCTTCAAAACACGAGATTTTACTTGCTTTCTATAAAATATAAAAATACAAAAAGAATCATCTCTCACCTCTAGACCTAGTTTAGTAGGCTTTTTAATCCTAGCGACACTATTCCTGAGTTGAACGATCAATCCCCCGGTACTTGTCACTATACTATACTACAACGATCAGGTACATTGCCTGGTGGGGGTTGTAAGCTTTTCGAGATCCCTTGAGAAGTAAAACTTGTTGCGAGGGCGCAATTCCCACGTATCAATACGCAGCTCATGGTAGGAAGGTGGCTTTAAATGTGGCCCATATTGTCCTACAGCAGCTATCATTTCCTTGAAGCAATCCAATTTGGCTACATTGAATGTGATCACGGCTTGGTAGAATAAGGCAGCAATCTTCTGATTTGTTATGGCTCGCAACTGTTTGTCACATGCATCATTTATGCTTGTTTGAATCTTTTTTCCTTTAGCTTTTTCTGATAACATATAAACAAAGGCATATAATATGATGCATATAATGATTACTAGCAGGGTCCCCGCGCGATGCATCTGCGGGGACCCTGTAATTTAATTTTTCCGGCTAATAATTTATTCTATTTGTACGTTTTTTGTCAATAGCTTTACTGATTAGCTTTTTATGGCAAAAGTTTGATGAAATTTTGCTTAGTTTGTATTATTTTATTTATTATTATTTTTTTTGTTTAGTAATTTGCTTGGTTTGTATAATATGTGAACATATTTTAGTTTATTATGTTCTTTTTGACAATAAATTTACGGATATCAAAAATTTCGTTTAGCTCGTGTCCGTTCGGGCTCGAGCCCATTTGACCCGTGCCCGTTCGGGCTCGAGCCCATTTGGCCCATTGCCCGTTCGGGTTTGAATATTTGTATAATATGCTTTATTATTTGTATTAGTGACATTTAATGCAAGAATTGTGTTTAAGTTGGTTGTACAATGTGCTTGATAATTTGTATTTCTTATGTAAGGGGTGTTTTAATATGTGCATTAATTATATTTATTGACCAGTTAATTAATTATATTTAATGTACATAATGATTTATTTATTGTATTTAATGTTAGTATTAATTGTATGTTAGAATTAAATATGAGGGTAATTTCTATAAGTAGCATTGGTTGTTGTACTTATAGCTTTAGAAGTTGTAAGGCTTAATTTTAAGTATTCTAATAATAGAATGCATTCATGCTTTATAATATAGTATGATAATATGTTGTAGTACATATAATCTGTTATAAACAGTAAAAGTGTTACCTTTTTGTGACAAAAAGATCGAGTGGTCCCTTCACATTAGACCTCGTTAGTTTCTCCACTCGAGTCCTCTTGTTTCGAGTATTAAACTTTTCTATATCCCCGTCCTCATCAGGTTCATCATCACCATAGCCACCATCTTCAAAATCCATGGTCAATTCATGTAAGCCATCGTTATTCTTCTTTGCTTTTTGTCTTTCAACATATTCAATTAGTTCATCCTTCACATAATCCAAAACCTTTTCACATTTACTTACATTTTTGTAACCTCCTATCTGATGTTGTTTAGCCCTACAAATTCCTCCTTTTCTGACAAATCCACAATAATTGCAATGAACAACATTCTTGGTGTCTTTAAATGTCCACATGTTGTACTTCCAGCCAGGGTCATTGGATTTAGGACGTAGAGAAACATTACCATCTACATTCATTGTTCCTAACAAATGATAATGAAGAAAATTTCAGTTAAAGAAATGATATATTGATGAAGAAAATTTCAGTTAAATAAAAAATATTTAGAAGAAAATTTACTTGGAAGTTGAATGATGAATATAGTTTGATGAAGAGATATAGATGATATTTATTAGGGTTTTTGGTACAAAGAATCTCGTCTGACATGCATTAAAAGGCTGTAGGGAACCGAAGGGTTTAAATTGGAAACTGAATATGTTGCTTTAAATGTTTGTGGGCCTGAGCCTAGTGTTTTAAGCGTTGGAGGCCCGCATCGCAATCGCATCTCGCCTAGGCGCGTGAGGCGCATGCTTTTGACAACACTGCTCAAACTTCAAGCTTTTATTTTAATCATGCAATTCTAAAACAAAAGGCTAACAAATTGAAGTTTTTAAATTTCTCTAGAGTTGTCGAAACAAAGTTACTTTATGACCCTTTGTTTAATTAACATATGACTACATGTTCCTTTCTTCTTTCGTTGTACTAAAACTTATTTAAAATTTTCATCTCCATAGTTTATAGTTAACATAATAACATATTATATGTTATATTATTCTGTATTATCTAGTTTGTCTTATTTACTAAGAACAAAAACGCATACTATTTAAAACTTGCAACATTTTCCATCATCATCAAAATTATAAACGATTATTTGAACTTATGATGTTCGTCTTAATGATCCCCTTATTCAATATGGAACACATGTTATCAACGATTGATGGGTTCACATTTTGTTTCAGCCTATGCAAATGTCCTTAGGTCATTTTATGCTTTACAAAAACAGCTACAACTATCTTACCAAACAATAATATAAAACATAAAAGCAACAACTTGTAGCTATCATCCTCATCTACCTATTACAACTACCAGTTATCCAGCTTACATCTAACAATTTACAGCTACTTTTACCAAACATACCCATTTTTGCTTGTAGGGGTGTCAAATGGGTCAACCCGACCCAAACCTTTTAAGGCTTTATAGGGCCGGGTTGATTCGGGTCCAACTTAGCTTATCGGGTCAACTCAATAAACCCGATAGCCTAATAGGGTTGGGTTAGGGTTTTAATTGGTTCGTTATTGGGTTATCGGGTTGACCCGATAAACCCGATATTTATAATGTCCCATTAATAAATCTATAATTTTTCAACTAATGCTTGATTATTATAGTCCATCAGTCACAATTTTTGTAACAATTTATAAATTGTATCTTTAAACTTGGTTCTACTATATTTGCATCAGTAGCTTAGTTGTTTTTCTCTGTTTTATAAATTGGTGCTACAAGAGGGACAAAAACTATATATTAGGGTCTAGGAAATACAAATGTCTTGTTCGCTTTCTTTTTATATTAATTTCATGTTTAGTGGTATTTTAATAAATAAAGCAAATTGTGAGATGAGATTAGCATGTAACTCGATAACCCGATAGACCTAACCAGACAACTCGCAACCCAATAGCTTATCAGGTCGGATTGTGGTTTGGTTTTTATTTTCCATAACCCGATAGACCTGACCCGATAAGCCCCTAACCTGCCCCGATAACCCGATTGACACCCCTAGTTGCTTGTATTACTCTATTATACATTAGGCGTGCGGATGACGCCTTTTAGGGTGGAAAAAAATCAAAACGACGTTGTTTTATGCTATCTTATGTCGTTTTTTTGGTTTTACCCATGTCATTTGGTAATTGGACCATTAGATTCTGTTAACTGAGTCCGAGTCGAGTTTGAGCCATTGATATGTCATTGGAATTTGTTAATTGCGCCAATGATATTTCGATTCTTTATCGAGATCGAGCTTTGAATATCGAAATAATTGAGCTCAAGTCGAGTTTTGAGTTCGAGTTTTACTGGTCAAGTCAAGTTTAAGCTTGCGAGCACTCTGCTCGTTTACACCTCCTAATATTCACTTTACATCTTTAGAGGGGTAAAACCGTAAAACATGAAAAAGTCAAAATGTATGAAACACACACCCTACCACATGATATATCCTATAAAACCCAAAAACAAAACACACACACAGTAGTAGGTGCATCAGCCGAAAAGGAAAAAGAAATGGGAAGAAAGAAGGAAGTGGTGTTCGATGAACAGCCCCCAGATTTCGACCATGAGAACCCGTACAAGGATCCAGTAGCAATGATCGAAATGCGTGAACATCTTGTTAGAGAGAAATGGATCGACATCGAGACATCGAAGATCATTCGAGATAAGCTCCGTTGGTGTTACAGGATTGAAGGTGTTAATCATCTTCAAAAGTGTCGTCATCTTGTTCAACAGTACATGGATTCTACTCGTGGTATTGGTTGGGGTAAAGATGGCCGACATCCTGATCAACATGGTTTGTTTTCTTATTAGATCTTATGATTCCTTTTTTATGTTTTTGTTTTTTTAATGTTTTCTGATATGGGTTTTTGTTATTTTTAGGTCCTAAACCAGTTGAGAGCTTGGAATGATTTGATGGTATTATTTCTACTTGGTTTATTTATTATTAGTGTTTCGGGTGTGTTTTGCTAGTTTTCGGGGGTGTTTGTTTAGGCTTATATAGGGGGCTTATGTGGTTTTCGGCTTATGTTTCATGAGCTCACTTTTTGTAGCTTAGTTTGAAACTTTTCGGCTTATATTTCTGCTTGTTTCTTTATTATTAGTGTTTCGGGTGCGATTAGTTGGAAGAAACATTTGCGAATTTTCTATCTTAATTTTTGTGGGAATTTTGGAGTGAGAGAGAGAAGGGGGGGGGGGGGGGGGGGGGGGGGGGGGTTGGAAAGAGTTGAAAATTTATAAAAGATGTGAAGGAAAGTTGGGGTTTTTGGTTATGCGCTGTTAATAATTGCTTCTACATGCTAAATATGATGTGAACAAGTAGCCCAACCTGCTTATTTTTTTGTTAACTTTATTTGTTTTTAGGACTATCTTTGAGTTGTTTTATTAGTTTGATGATTGGTGTAATAGTAAATAACTAAATATTCTAGTTTCTAGGAAGAGAAGCAGGACAAGTTTGAGCCTTATAGAACCATTTATTTGTTTGGAAACGTAAAGGGTCAGTTAGCAGGTCACTGCAGAAAAACCTCATGAACAAGTTAACTGTTCCCTTGTCACCTTTACTTGAGGAAATAGAGTTGTAACGGAAGTACTGAACCAACTATTTTATTATTTTTATATACCTACAACAGAGTTTTGATTCTTAATTAGTTATGATGATGCTCCAAAAGTGGGAACCAAATGAAACATAAAGTCATAATTAACTAGTCAAACACGTAAGGTTGAGGCTTAAGGTAATCAAATATAAGTATATATAACTACAAAAAGACAACCAAACCTACCTTGTTTGCGGACTTTTTTCTGCAACCAGTCGTTGACCTACTATATTGACCTTATATTTCCAACCAATCAAATGGTTCTATAAGCCTCAAAAGTTGCAATATGTGCAAGTATATGAACTTTGAAGACTGAACATTTTTTTTGGGTAAAAGGGTTAATTCACCCCAGTAAAATTAAAAAAATAAATGCGCATCCGGGGAATCGAACCCCGGTCAGTACCGTGGGAGGGTACTATGAAGACTGAACATATTGTCATTTACAAACGATTATGAATTCAGGATGGGGCATATTGCATTTGGACTCATGCTTAGATTTTTATATTGAGTTTGAAATGATCTCCGAATCACCCTTAGTGCATGACCTCATTGCGTTTCTTTATAATGATTTTACATACAAGGAAATTCCAAAAGCACAAGCTTTGGTTTAAGCTTCAATAGAGTTATCATTTTTGCCCTTGAGCATAGATTGTGACCTTATACTTCACTTTTGTTTTTCATCATATTTCTCTATCAACTATATGAAGTGAATACTTTTATGATTACCTTGTTTTTAAGATATTATGGTGAGATGAATAGAAATCAGATAGGTTCTGAGATTCTTTTCTATGTCATAGTTACAAGCTTTGATCATTAATATGAAAGAGGTGGTGTGAGTTATTACCACTGCAGAGTTGCTGATATATCAACCTTTTTCCCTTTTCATTGAACATGGATATGCCTTTATTGGTCACTGAACTATGAAAACTTCATTTTCTGGGACACTAATTGCTAATGTGAGTTTGTAACCTAGAAGGCCAACTGCATTGGTTAAATATGGGCCTTAAAGAACTTATTTGAAACATATGTGGTGCTTGAGGTGTTAGATTTGAAAGCCCCTAAACTAGGCTAGTTTTAGAATGAAATGACCACCAAGTTAGTGTTGCACCTAAAAGGGGAGGGCTTTACCCAGTTGTGTCCGTGTGGCAGTGGGCTCAAACCCCGTGGATTAGTCGACCAAAAGATCGGAAACCATGGCTGCCCCAAAAAAACCATTCTGTCAAACATGGTAATTGGAATGCCAAGGACTGCATTCCTCTCAGCACCTCACACTGTCCAAACATGGTAGTCCAGTTGAGAACCACATAGCACTTCACAAAATGATTTAGGATTAAAAGAAATTCTATGGACAACACAGTTTTTGCACGATTGTTTCCTAACAAAAATTCAGGAACCAAGTAGCAATATTATTTTGTTTAAGCTCTAGCTAAGTTTCTGGTTGGTAGAAAGATGGCCAGAAAAAGATGTGAAATTGGATAATTTGGATCCGAAAACTGAAGGTAAAGTTTCCGTCTATAGATATAACTCTATAAGAGCCATAAAACAGCGAGGTTGGCTGAATTATTTTGCACACCCTAAGAAGAAGCTGGACTGACACACAGACATTATACAATTGGTAAGAAATGCAGGCAAGAAAAGAGTGAAACTCTAACCCAGAACCATAAAGTTATCCGGCTATCTCCCTTGATAATAAGATTTGACATGATCAGACAAGAAAATCGAAATGTAATTTTCTTAGACCTACTAGAATTAGAATTGAGGCGCATACTACAATAAATACCCATTTGAGGTTTGACAGATGCTGGGGCCAACAACCTTGATTGGTAGGTTTTGGAAGTGCTACTTATTTACGACATTGTTTGGTTAAAAATGTCAACAATTTGACCAGTACCTTTCTTTTTACATGTATCTTCTCCCTTTCCTTCTTCAAGTTTGAAGTCATGACTCTAGTGTATCTGTTTTTGTTCTATGCTGATGACTGTTGGATGTTTAAATCGACGAAAACGGGAATATATACTTCATCTCTCTAGGAACTTTAAATCCTAGTGGAGTTTCTTGCCATTTGTTTTGTTTTTTGTGTCACAAACAAAGAAAAAGTTAATTCAGCGTATTGAATTCGTAAACTAATGTTAATCTGTGTTGATATCGCTTGTTAATCTATTATTATCTGAAGAAAATACTAATGATATTTAATAATGTGTTGGCAGGTCACTGAATTCCCTGTGTTGGCTGCAGCTTTGTACACCAGTTTGGTTTTGCTCAAAACTCACCACCTTTCTGTCTTTTGTATTATGTTAATGCTAGTGCTAAACACACATACTTGTTTGCTTGTTTGACGTTTGTACCTGGTCATTATCTAAATCCAGACTATGGGTTATGCAGGCATTTGATAATAAAACTCAAGTTCATGATTCCCTCTTTGATTGAGATTGATGCATGAATATTCTCTGAATGAGTGATATTGATTGTGAAGTTTATTTCTTGGCTGGTTTTCATTCCTGGTTCCCACTTTGTCGTTACATGATTAGTTGTGGTTCTGGAATTACCAATGTTTTGCTGTTTAGACATTTGTATTTGTCCAACGCATTTTATTAAATAATATAGGTTCGTATTAGTCGATCTGTGTTGACCAAGCCATATGAAAGTGGGTGTTTTGATGAGAGTACAAGTAAGATGATTATCTGTGTTGACCTTTGCATATATAAATAAGTGATACTATCAGTTGCTTCTTTGATCCCTACTCATAAATAAGCGATTCCATCAGTTGATTCTTTGATCCCTACTTTTTGCAGAGATGAGCACCACCTAATCAGGAACATACAAACTAAATACAGAAGAATTGACTGCACAAAATTTTGTAAAGCAGCATCAAAACAACTTTTTTCCCGATTGGAATCAAGCAGTGAACACATCAGCTGCAATAACAAGTACTCCAACTGGATGTTTATTTGTTCCTACATATGATTATATGAATAGCATTCCTCTTTCTTCTCTTTTCAAGAAGTTATATGCTTGTATTGCATTAGGCATGGAATCACATTAAAGAACTATAACCTGCATATAAGCTACACTTCCGAAGGTGTAAGATGCATTAACTTGAAAATTGGACAAAATGAATAAGTGTCAACATGCGCGCGCACACACACCCAAAAATAAAATTAAAAAAAAAAAAAAAAAAAAAAAAAAAAAAAAAAAAAACGAACGACGTAGATGTGATTTAAAAGTAATGAAGGCATACTTGTTGGATAAAAAAGTGTAGATTGGGAGAGACACCTCAACCCTGTGTACCATAATGGTACCCATCAACCCTACCCAGCAAAGGTTTGATGCCTGTGAAATACCTCCACCCATGAAGGCATACTTGTTCTGTATGAGTTAACAATCAAAATAATGGATTGAACCTTTTCAAGTTTATATTAACATGACGAGTACTGTTCTCTCACAATCAAAAAGAAAATTAGGTCAGTAGGCTCCACTTTTCTATTTGTGAGGGAACGTTGCCGGTTATGTTCATATCAACTTGAGAGGATCTCAATCTTAAAATAAGGATTGTAATCCTCTCAAGTTATCCTGAAGATATCCATTTTATATGTTTGTTATGACATTAAGCTTGTCATAACTCGATCATCAGTATAATCGCTGTTTAAGAGATATCTCTAATTTCGATTAATATATGCTTGTTTAGATACAGGAATTGGATTCAAACAGTTGATGTCGAATTTAGAAACATTTGAACTTTTTTCAAGACTATCATTGATGTGTATTCGAAATTAGATACAGGAATTGGATTCAAACAGTTGATGTCGAATTCAAACAGTTGATGCCGAATTTAGAAACCTAAGTCACAATGTATGTTTGTAGCAGCAGTAAACCACCCCAAACATTCTCTGTTTGCTTTATTTAGCACCCATGCCATATCTTTACATAAAGAAAATTGATCTTGAATCGGTACATGCTCGAACTAGGCAAACTCTCTACAACTCGTTACACTAGAAACAATGCCCAACAAATTTACATTTGTGTCAAGATGTTGATTTTGGGTGAAGAGAGCATACGACCATCTTCAGGTTTTTTTCTTAATTATACATAACCATTCCCTGAAACAAGCATGCGCTCCTTTCCGTTTGCTTACTATTTACGTTCATAAAATTTCTGCTTTTTGTTTGTATTTTTCACTTAGCTGGGTTGTTACCCCAGTTTCTAATATGGGTTTTTCCCTACACTGGATAATTAATAGTAAACCTTTCTGAACCTTTGGTTCTTTGTGAAAAAAAAACATTAACAAATAGTGCAAAATATTCACATTTGTTCCTAATCTGATCTGATGTTTCCCAATGGCTACTAATGGGATTTTGATTTCCATTACATATGAAATATACAGTTCAGCCCGCATTAACATTACCACCTGCAAGTTAATATACACATTATGAGTGTAACCAACTTGTTTGTATACCACAGCGAGTAATTTAACCTTGAATATCATGTTCTGCAACAATCATCAGCAAAAGCCAATTCACACACAAGAGCAAGATGGTCGCTTCCCCATACCTGCACAAAACAAATAGAGTAAGATTTTTTAGATTTTTTATTTTTGTTATATCACGTGTGATAAGATTGTTACAGTTCTTAACATTACAGACCCATCATACTTGTTACTTTGTAGCACCCATACAATTGTTCTCTTGAAAATGAAGAAAAAATTGGAGGCGGAACTTGCATTTCATAAAGAATTTATTTCACCCCAACCATGACAATGTAAATACAAAAGATCCACTGTATTTGCAGCTATTTGTTGTTTTTTGTAACAAACGATAGTGGCTTTTTTTGATTTTTTGCAAGAATAGTTTATTTTCAAATTTAAGTCGAAGAACAAATTTAAAAAAGGTACCAATTGCAAGGAGTAAGCATCATGTGTAAAAGACCGTGACATAAGAATCACAGGTATGATCAGTGTGCTGGAGTCATTATGGTTGGGGGCAATTATCAACACAATTATATTCATGACTCATTTCATAAGTTCATAGATTTAAGCGTATCCTATATGATGGGGTTGATTATTATATTTTTTGCAATCCAACTGAGTCATATGGTGTACCTACAAAATTAAAGATGTCCCAAATAGTTTAAAATGGGGTAACAGTGTAAAAAGATGATGAATTCTGCTCTAATAACGTACCTTGCTGGGTAGCCCTCTTGTTTTCTCCAAATCTTCAATTGGTAGTGTTTCAAGAACTTTTACAGGAACAAGGTCATCGGTATGCCTGTGTGAGCAATTATATATTCAAGTACAAAGAAGCAAAGATAACCCGTGTAAATAAAAAAAGACAGGAATAGAAAATGTGCAAAGAAGCAAAAAAAGAACATACAAACACAACTTTTTAGGATAATCTGTATATAATATGCAAAAGAACTAGTTAATAGCATACCATATGTAATCAACAGTTCCCATAAATCTGGAGTGAAAGGATGTGGCTAAGGGTTCTCCATGAATATCTCTTGTCAAACGGCTTGCCTGAAGATATATGAGAACCAAGGCATATTAAACAACTATCCAATTAATTCATTCACATCATCTTTAAATATAGTTTGGGTAACCCACTGTGATTCTCTTACGATTATCTGGAGTAAGATAATAAGATTGATGCTAGCTGCAAATGAGTAAAATTACATATATATACCCATGTTTTATCTGTTACTTCCTTAAATGATCATATTTTTCTTCTAGCAATCAACACAACGAAACTTGATAATTACAAAACCAGCAAAGTATAATCCATACACTAACTAATCAATCACTTTATATTACAACTGTCTTCCAGGTTCCAACCACAAAAATAGACACAAGTTAGAATAACGAACTTACTGGAACTCCACGGTATGCACTGTTGAGTTTTAGGTTATGTCTAAGGTATGTTGACTCTTCAGTTCCAGTTGCTAGCCTTAGTTCCCCTTTACTCCATTTATGCAGTAATGGCCTATGGACATAAGTGTGGAACATGCTTAGTCAGCGGAACTAACACATCTCACTTTAATTGGGTGCTTATAAATATTCAAGATAAACTATTAGCAAACAATTTAAATCACAGACCTAGAAGAATAGCTACTTTGAGAATGACTCGGGTAATCTAATGGACAAATCTGCCCAGATATGTTTTTGCGTTCATGGTGTTTGATGTTCAACTGCAAAATAAATAAAAAAATATATCAGTCGCTTATTATTACATTTAGAGAATTAGAAACACTATTAAAAAAAGAGAGAATAAAATCTTCACTGAAACATTCCCTAAATATATAGGTATCATAGTTTCATTACTGGACTTTTTTATTTTTTGGACTTTACTCGCTTAGTAAAATCTAACAAAGATTTTGGTACTTCGCAGTAAAATCAATAACTATAAGTGAAGGAATTACACTCACCTCAGATGAAGCCATGAACTGATACAATGCACTCTGAAAAAAAGATTTATGAACAGATAAGAGAATGTAGGAACTTAAGTGAGATAAATTAGATTGCTATATATACATAGATAAAATTTATAAAAAAATTAACTCGGAAGAATTAAAAAGGATTAGGTTCAACACAAGTCTCTGAAGCTACCTGAGGCATACTATTTAAATCGCCCCCAAGAATAGCAGGTATATTGCCCCATGTCTGTGACAGTCTATGAGCCATGTCAAGAAATAAACGAACCTGCAATAATGAGATGTGTGCATTTCTTCGTGTTAGCCATATGCAACGTACATGAATCTGAACTTTAAACATAAATGAATAAACTGCACTATGATTTTCCAAAAAATGAAGAAAATAAAAAAGTTCTCAAAAAGCTACACATGCAAGTCAAATATATTTAAAATTACTGTATTAGATAATGTTGTGCACTTTAAACACGCTTGATATTCAGAAGAATCACTAGCAAAGCCATCAAACTACACCAAACGATATGCTTACGCACATAGGTGTGTGTCTGGCAAACCTTATTGTATGCCTATGACTATGTAATTAGAAAAATATGAAAATGAAACTCTGTTTTTATTTATTTCCCCAAGAACTAAGAACTCCAAAGATATAAACTATGTTGCGGATGTACCTGGCCCAGCTTAATGTCTCCACGACTTGGGTTGAAAAGAACATGTATGTTTCCAATTAATATGTTTCGGGAGGGTTGTGCCCTACATATATCGAAAGAAACATTACTTCATAACATATGTGGCACACTAACTTAAGCAGATTAATGTTGCGCTCACTAATGATACAATAAAATCATAAAATATGCTGCACAATAACTTAAGATGATAAGGATACAATAAATAATCAAATACATATTTACTTCCTCATAGTTAGCGATAGTCATCTATGTTGTACGTTCAGTAAGTGTGTGATATATGTGCCTTATGTTTCAGAAATAGAAGTCCCATTAAGCAACATATTTAGCACAAATTTTTATAAGATGAATGTGAAGTATGCGCATTATAGAATGAAATCAAATAGCTGTGAACTTACTTCAGATTTTCAATGTCATCAATATGATTCTGGGACTCATTCATCTGTGTGTTTTAGAGAGAAATCAGAACAATCATGAGGTTCAATGACCAACTATAAATACATTGAGCACGACTGTAACTAGAATTGTTATACTTGCCCCTACAGGCCAAATGAATAAAGGCCTTTGAACATTAACGCAAGGCCTAGAAGACCCGTATATAGATTTTGTTCAAATTTCTATAAGTAATTTTTAAAGTGAAGGACAAAATTACATCTCAATACCATCTTGTTAAGAAATACAAATATAAATAAGTAATCTGCGTTGAAAGTCCTCCAAAACAAGTACATGCAATGAACATGACATGCCAAAATCAGTACTGATGCACTTTTTAGGCGACAGGGTTGTGATCATTTTCTCCAAAGACTAGCAGATTGTATATAAAGCAAGCATATAATATGTGTTATTGTGGTTCATACCTTGAGAACACAAAACTGAGCAACATTATCACGAAGGCCAAACTCCTTGAACTCAATGTTGTCCTCATGCACAAGAGAAAATCTGTACCAAAAGGATATAGATAGGATCAAATCTCAAGGTATCAAAACCCAAGTCTTAAATCACTTGCTGCATATCAGTTTACAATACAACCTGGAAGAAAACTATATGATTTTTTAGCTTTACTCCCAATAATCCCAAGAAAAACACATCAACAAAGGCGAGCCACATGAGGAGACAACCTCAGGTGTTATCACGTCAAGTAATCAAATATGATGATGTATATACCTGCCATTTTACTTTTCGAAAAAACGAGTAAAAGAAAAACGCTTACAATTTATGTTTCCAAAATATAGCACACCCGTCATGTGCATCCCCAGTACGAGCCTAGCAGATAAATGGTGTTTAACTTTAATCAATATTTTAAAATGCTCCACACAACAGACGCTGAGAATTAAAAATATACCTGGTAAACTCCTCTAAAGCCATCCTTATGTAAAATTCTATTCAAATCCTCAAAACGATCAACCTCCTGCAGTCATAATAGTACCATATGAAATATAGCCAAAACAAATGAATGTAGATGATAATCGCTACTTTTCCTAAAGGGGGTAATCAGTTCAAAATGTATCAATCTACTTATTCTCGTATTAAATAGTGCCTAATCTTCCTATTGTATGTACTGAATGACCGGATCAGCAGGTACTGCTGGCTTGGCACCAGTCATTTAGCACACATAATAGGAAGACTATGCAGTTTGGTGTACTTAATCAGGTCATTTGATACACACAATAAGAAGATTAGGCCATTGGTGTGTTTACTAGAAAATAATTATACTGACACACGCTAAAAGCTTAAGTGATAAGTTAGCTGCATTTTGAACTAATTATCCCTTTCCTAAAACAATGATCTTTGGCAATATACTAGAATAACAAGGTATGTTATCAAGTTTTGCATTCTACCCTCGTAAACAAAGACCATTAAAGGTGTTTGTTTAAGCTTATATGTGGGCTTATGAGCGTATTTGATTTCGGCATATATTTCATAAGCCTCAATTTTTTTGGCTTATTTCGAAACTTATTGACTTATATAAAGCTTCTTATATCATAACAAGCTTATATCATCAGAAGTCTCAAAATAAGCCGGAAAATTGGGGCTTATAAATATAAAATATAAACCAAAATCAAATAAGCACATAAGCCCACATATAAGCGTAAACAAACACCCAGAACAAGGATCATTTAGAAGGCGAGGGTGAGTAACTACCCTAAACACCATTAAATCTTCAAATATATAATCGCTACGCATCATCCTAGACAAAAACAAACTTGCAAATAAAAAGACGAAAAGGGCTTGCCTGAAAACACAAAATGGAAGGATTATATCGCAAAATCTCTTTGCGAATAAGACTTCTCCTATGTTCCCATTTCATAAACATGGGATGTACATTAAAGTACAAATCCTTATGTTTTGAAGCATTTTCAACACCCAATATATTATATGACACAAATACAAACTTATCTGCAACAACTTAACCCACATTATTAATTTTATAAAACATCAAAAAACCAATTAAAAGAGAGAATCAAATAATTACTACCTTTATAATTAGAGGAATCACTAGTAGAAAAAACCCATTTGCGTTTATTTAATTCTTTTGAAATGGGTTTTGATTTTTTCTTCTTTTTAATGTTATTATTATTATGTTGTGAGGGAATTGGGGTTATGGGTTCAGTTTGAATGGTTAATTTTCCTTTTTTCCGATTACTGGGTTCTGCCATTGACGTGATTCGCCGTGTTAAAGATGGTAGGGTTTTTTGGGGTCTAAAAATGGTTGTTGCAAGGTCGACTCGATAACTTCTGTACATTTTCTATACCTTTGTAAGAGTTATAGTTTCTGAGTTTTTATGTATGGGCTGAGCAGAGGCACCGGACCGGTACACCGAAAACCGATTTGGCCCAAAGGACCGGACCGAAATGTTCGATTCATGTCTGAGTCGGTCCGGTCTGATCCGATCTAACAAAGCATAACGGTCGGTTTTGCATAAGACTGAACTGGACCAAAACGAAATGAGGACCGAGTATGAGGAAAAGGGTTGACCGAGGAGTGAACCGAAATATGTTTGGTCAGGTCCGGTTCGGCTCGGTTCTCGATTTGGTTTGGTCAGCGATCTATTATACTCAGTCGTATGTAAAACAATCGACAAAAACAAACAAGGTTTTCGGATGCGCGCACGCCCTGCGTCGTGATTATCGTTAGTGTCAAGTTCCGTGTAAGCTTCTTATAAACATAAGGATTGTAAATTGAACTCACGATTTTGGTGATAATAATAATATGCTCCCAACCACTAAAACAAGAATATAAAGTACAAAGTTGAAAAGATAAATGATAAAAAGTAAACTTATTTTGTGATTGACATCAAAGGTAAATTGCAAAGAATGCCTCTGTGGTATCTTAATTTTGCACCTTATACCACTCTCAAACTTTAATTATAAAAAATGTAATTGTTGTTCACATTTGGTAAGAGATTATGGGTGTGTTTATTTCCCCATTAAGAGGAAATAAGGGATAGGCTCACTCATTAAGTTAAAAAAAAAAAAAAAAAAAAAAAAAAAAAAAAAAAAAAAACTTTGTCTTTCGCTAACAATAGTCAGAAAATCTCCTTAGTCATTGTTCTAAATCGGGGTATTTTAGCTTTTACATTGTTCAAAGAGATATAATTTGCAACCAAACCTTGAGTTATATTTTAACTTTCACACATTCTGGTCAAACTCATTTAGATCAAACTACACACACTTAAGAACACATTTTATAACCTTTTACAATATCCCAAACTCTTTTTTACCTAAATTTATAAATATATAAATTTCCCAAACTTAATGTTTACTTGCGTCTCGTTTCATCACTTCATCAGTTCCATTTGTCAACTGTTTTTACAAGGGTCAAGGTGTTCGAGCTCTACTTTCATATCAATCGATCTTTGGTGTTCATGGTTTTAATATAATGTGTAATTAACATGCGGTGATCTCACCATGATTTAACAAAAATGACAAGTTAAAAAAAAAAAAAAAAAAAAAAAAAAAGTGTGAACAGTTTTAAATACACCAAAACCATGGTTTATTTCGTGCAACTACTTATTTCTCATATTACCATGGTTTCTTTGGAAAAAAGGAAATTATTGGATTTCTTAATGGGCTTCAAAACTATTACTTTTTATGATACGCTTATTGTAGCAAAAGTAATTTCATTAATGGAGCACCTTATAGAAATGATACTTTTTATCAAGCATGATATATAAATATGCTACCGATTCAATTTTCCTAGACTTAACAAAAAAAAAAAAACGTAAATCATTCTATCCATAATAGACTAGATGACATAGATTCTCTGTCGATAATGTCATTTTATAAGTAAAATAAGGTCAATCTTATTAACTGAAGCAATTATTACATTATTAGAATCAATAAAAGAACAAGCATTTCTATGTTCATAAGGTTGCACGTCCATTTTCAACATTTGCATCAAAAATAAAATGTGTAATATGATAAATATTTTGTTACTCATAAAGAGTGTAATTACAAGATTGCTATCATGCTATGAGTATTACACGAATATTTCTAATAGTTACAACTTTATTATACAATTATGCCCATGTATTTATTGCTTCTGAATAAACAATGTTCATCAGTTCATGTAGTTATAATTTCTAGAAGTATTTAATAATATTTTAAACGAGTATTCTCATCACATATGTCAACATCTTCTTGTTGACACCTTACATCAAAAATCTTGCAAATGTCATCTTCAATGTACGGTTGTGTAGAGATGACGAAAAGGCGATCCAGGAAATTGATTGGAATCCAATGAGGGGGTGGGGGGTTGTAGTTTGTGCCTCGAATAGTTGTGATCCTTGGGTTGGTGGCAACAACAAGTATTGGTGCCATGTCATTTTCTAAGGCACGGTTTAGGAATGAAAAAACACTCGAAACCAAGCATGTGGACTTCATCTATCAACAGAACACCAGGAATGAGCTTCACCTTTCCTTCCACTCTGCAACCTTTGTATCAATTTGTTCCCTCACTTCAACTCGTATTTCCCCAGTGTCTCACTAGTGAAAAGAGCAAGAAAACTATGTGTTCTTCATTTCATACAAAAACAATTAAGTTTTCAGAAAGATCAACTACCATAGTTACTTAGAGATTTCCTAGTTTCTACGTTTTTTTTTTTTTTCCTCGTCATTTTAATGACACACATGTATGTATTTTATACTAAAAAAACAATTATATTTACCCAAAAAAAAACCTTGAGCCTCTACAAAATAAGCTAAAGAACAGAAACACACTAATGCAATGCGCAATGAAGAAAGAGAAGCATTAGTCATGACTAAGAGAAAATGGCACTTTTGTTCCTAGCAAAGAAGAGTCTTCAGATTTCAAATCAGTGTAAGCTATAAATTTTAATTCACATGTGTTGAAAGCGTTAGGTTGTCATACCAAACTCATGAAAAAAAATGTCATATATACCATGATAAATAGTAACATTTATAGTCACTCGGTTCTAACCCTAAGACCATCTTTATTCACAACCCAACCCAACACAATCTTTTATTAAAATATTACTTTCTCTTTCCTCCATATATACAACCAATCCATAATTTTTTTTTACCATTTATCAACAACCCAACCTAACATATAATATTATTATACTTATATTTAATTTAATTATTTAAAATTTTATATAAAACTATATGTTTGACTATAAATATATTTTTGAAAAGTAACGATTTCAATAATAAATAAATAAATAAAAACTTTATATTTTTAAATTTTAATTGAAATAAAATACGTCTTTTATTAAAAAAATTACAAAAACATGAAGAAATAAAAATTTATAAATGTTAGAGATACAAAGACATAATTAATTATCATCGCCAAATTTTTGCAATATATGCTCAATCAAGTCATTTTGTAGAGATGAATGAGCTTCTCTATTGCGCAATTGTTCTCTGTTTCTCATATAACTTCTCAAATCCGTAATTCGTTCAGTGGAGTACTCAACAACATCATCGTTACCATTTGTATGTGTGTCGTTAAAAAATTCAGATGGATCATAATTTCTGTAAGTTTCTCATTCATCTTCAACTATCATGTTGTGCATAATAATGCAAGCAATCATAATTTGTCCCATTTGTTCGTAGTCCCAAATAAGACATAGATGTCGAAGGAATGCGAAACGAGCTTGTAGAACTCCAAATGCCTGTTCCACTTCTTTTCGAACGGCCTCTTGATGTTGAGCGAACAACCTGTGCTTTATAATTTGTGGAGAAGATATAGATTTGACAAATGCAGCCCATGAAGGATATATACCATCAGTAAGGTAATATGCCATATTTTTCTGATTACCATTCACAACATAGCTCACTTTTGGTGCTCGACCTTCTAACACATCATTGAAAACAGGAGATATATGGAGAATGATAATATCATTGCACGAACCTGGTGTTCCAAAGAAAGCATGCCATATCCATAAGTCATATGACGCAACGGCTTCCAGAATGATGGTTGGCTTTCCATTTCTTCCTGTGTATTGTAACACCCCAACCCGAAAAGGGCTAAAGTGTAACATTTTGGAGTCAAATCAGAACACAAGTAAACGGGAATACATTACTAATACAAAGGTTACAATGCAATTCAAATGAAAAGATAAAGGACAATTCTAAACATTACAACTTCCAAAACTAATACAAGCTAAGAACCAAAAGGAAAAACTCTAAGTCAAAACTCTAATCCATGGAAAGCTATCAACAATGTACTCCACTAAGAGCTCCTAAGCACTCTTCACTCAACCCAGCTTCCTTCTAAAACCTGCCGCAAGAAAAGAAATGCGGCTGAGCTTAAAAAGCCCAGTGAACAGATATAAACAAACGAAGACTAATAACAAAAGGAAAACGAAGGTGAATACGACATAAGTCCAAGCGAACCTACTGAGATAGAAATCAAGAATATGAAAACATAGAATATGATCCAAGGAAATACGGATAATGGATATCAAACACCCAAGGAAATGAAATGAGTCATAAGTGTAAGCAAAAGAAATAAAGCAAGCATAAGTTAATCACATTAGAGATGACAAGATAATAAGAATCATAGAGAAGTAGAACAAATAGGAATGCCCAACAATATATATACTAAATGTACATAGGAGTCATGACCTCCATTGTACCAAATGTGAAAGGGGTGTATTGCACACACACCAAACATTCACCAAATAATACTAAACAAAGTACCTAGGATGCATCCATACGCCCCTTGCAAAACAAATATATATGCACAAAGCTCTAGGCTAAGTAAACATATACAATAATAAATATAGGCCTGAATATCTAGCTTAAAGGGAACGTTGTGGACTAAAACTGTTGGATCGAAACATACATGTTGATTCTTGTGATTCGGGTGGTCTTGGGTTATGGAAGATTAAGTTGGCCATTGTTGAGTTAGAGAGAGAAAGTTGATTAGAGAGGGGAAGTTCTAGTGAGAGAAACACACTAGTTGTGTGTGTGTAATATTGAACAACCAACCTTTCCAAATGGGGTGGAAAGGCTATATATACAATTACAAGTATAGTGCCTCATGAAACAGGCTGTAGAGCGAGTACAGTGGGTGAAGACCCGACTCATTCCACGAATACTATTTACATATTAACTAACTATTAAACTAATATCTAACTAATGTTAATATGACTACGAGCTATCTCAAAGCTATTACATTCTTGTGGTGACCGAGTCTTCAATAGGAATATTTGTATTCCTAATAATCTCCCCCTAAGCGAGGTCACCTTTTGAAGATTAAGATCTTTGTCGTCAAGCATTCTTGTGATCATGTAGCTCGTAGTATTGATTCTTCATGTTCAGCACACTTTGTACTTCATGCAATGATATTGTAATTTAAGGTTCCTTTGGTATGTGTGATCTTTGAGCTTTCTTTGAGATCATCAGCCACCGTAAATCTCCAAGCTCATCCTTTGTTGTATCGCCTTCTCGTGGAATAGTGACTTTTGAACCATCATGCTCACACCTTTCTGGATCATGAAACTTTGCATCAGAGTTGCGGAAGCATTGTTGTTGATCTTTCACTTTTCATGATGTCTTTATTTGTGAGTGTGGGGTATGAGCATAAGGTTATGAATTGACGTCTCATTTGCCATCAGCTGCAACCGTCGGGTGTTCCTACAAACAACAGTTAGCAATAAACACACGAAAGTGTCTTTGTTCACCTTCGTTGAATAGGGTTGCAAGAACCACGGTTCCCCGTTAATCAGTATAAATACTGCCTGTGATCAGGTAGAATTTCGAAGAACTTCCTTGACAGGGTTTCGCAGCTGTACTAGCCGTTCTCAAACCGGAGCATCTCAAAGTAGACAACACAGAGTGAGTGAACCGGTGAATTAATGATTCACCGATTAATGAGGAAATTGATTTTGAAAAACAATCGTGTATTGCTAGAGAAAGAGTTTTTGCAATACAACGAGAGTTTTATGATAAATATCAATTTTATGTCAAATACTTTTGTTTGAAAATTATGCGCAGTCAATGTGCTCGAAAGAAAGTAGTTGAGCACATCGAAGGGTTTTCCAAAAGTATCCGTTAATCCATTTCCTGGAACAAGATTGATTCAATGTTGAATCGCTCCATCGTTGCTTTCCAGTTGTCACTTTATCATTGATCCAAGATGGATCTCACATGTCACCTACCAAGAGCTTGAATGATGTTCGCTCTAGAAAGATTTCCATCTTCATCGTGAATATTTTTCATATCACTCGGATGTTCTGGCAATACCACAAGGATAATGCATAGGACTCTAAATATTTTATCTTACTTTCCACATTGTGTGAAACAATAAGCATATTGGAAGTGTGTCCTAGTGAGATTTATGGATGATCTCTTGGCTCTAGACTCAATAGTGCGTTTTGATCCGCTCCTGGAGACTGGGGAGGCGTCTCCTGTTTAGGTATCAACATAGCTCGCAATGAGCGGTCGATACATTGCACAGGGTTCCCCGTGAGAATGAAACAAGCTCTTTTAAGAGAACTTGAGTGGTTGGGAAGTTTAGTGTAGTGTGTCACTGGGTCCATGACGTCTTGTCTTCAATACCAGTGTTACCTTAGTAACCACTAGTAGCATATGAAGTTGAACCCGGTTTCTGCCCTAAGGTTGAATATTTGGAGAGCTATTTCTTTTCACCCTTTTCACATTTCATTTCTTTTTCATTCTTCAACCCCTTCAGTGCTTACCGAGACTTCATCACTAGAACCTTGTTGGGTTTGTTCCAGTCCTAGCTCTATCTCAGTCGGCACTCTTCCCTTTCTCACTTTTCTCCTTTTTTTCAATCATTCCTAAGGACTTCTAATCTATCTATGGATTATCCCTGGGAAGATCCTTCCGGTTCTGGTGGATCATGGGAACTCATACCTAACCTTAACCATCCTTATAACTCCATGCGTAAAGATAAATGGTCGGTCTTTGGTATTACTTCCACAAACGCCTTTTGCTCCCCCTCAATATGTGCATTGGTATTCGAAAGAGTTTGGCACATATGTGGGAGCCTATTATTGAGTCCAAAAGATCACATTTGATTATCAGGTTTCATATTTAAATCCCATTCTCTCCCCCGATCAAAAATTTCAAATCTTTTGAGATTTTGGATCCCAATTGATTTAAATAAGTTAGAAAACGTTTGGGAGAGAAATGCGGTCAGTTTTGATATATTCTGATAAGAAGGAACCTTTTTCTTGCTCCCCCTCAATCTGTGAGGGAGGTTGTTATGTGTCAGATTTGAAGAGTTTACAAAAGATTTGAAGTTATAACGGAAACTCTTTGAAAATTTTCTCCTTCTGACACATAACCATCACAAATTGTTTTATTGCAAGGTTTTTGTACAAAGTGTGAAGAGTTTTGACGATACATAAAATTTTGAGAAATCACTCTCCCCCTCAATCAATGACGGATGTTAAAACTGAAATATTTTCATAAAATATTAAAGTCATTGATTGAGTGAAAAATTTCAATCAAAATATCATGGTACCACCAAGTTTTGCACAAATACATTCCGGAAAAATCATAGAAGGGAAAGTATTTGGCGATAAAAAGAAGATTTCTCTTCTTTATCAAGAAATAATGCACTGAAGCGTACATTAGATCGAGGAAACATGGATATAAAGTAATCCATGCCCAGGTGAACTTCACCCGGTAAAAGGAACAACCGTCTTTTTGGCGACGTGTTTTCCCCATTTTGAAAAACGGGTTGCTATCTGAAGTAATAGCAAACCATATTTTTTGAAGTCCGGGTTACAGCCCGACATGACTGCAAGCCATATTTTTAAGAAGAATGTTTTGAGATACGACATGTTTTAGAAAAAAACTTTATTTGAAAACCGAAAAACTCTTGCTCAAGCATATGTATGATTCCGTGTCATTGTTGAATGACATTTCTAGAAACGTACATAATATTGATTACACAAGAGACATGTCTTGAGGAGAATATTTTTGGGTTTTAATGATTTTTCAGATTTTTATGGTTTTTATAGGTTTTATAATTTTCTATTTTCTTTTTGTTTTAAGTTATGTACAAGGATATTATTCAGTTTAAGAAGATGTTGACCTGAATACCGAGAAGAGGATATCGGTCTGCACGTAGTAGTCAACATCTCTTAAACTTTCACTACCAAAGCTTTCGAGGCTCTTGAATAGTCGTCTGAACTTGAGCCTTCTCAATGTGAAGCTTTGATAGCTCAGCAAAGTATCATCTCACGCTTGAATAGTTCTTCTCATCTTTCTTCCCTGCTGAAGGCTGAAGTAATGCGAACCAAAACGTATCCAGAGACCACTTCCCCCCAAGTAGTTGAAATGATGCAATCAGTCTCATTATATGAAGCTCAAAAACCCGAAGTGCATACACAATCATTTTTGTACGTCTTTTGTCATCAAAAACTGTTTCTTACATCTCTTCCCCCACGTAGTTGGAATAATACACCAAAAGAACGAGTTAAAACACTGATTGTCTCTGCGGTTATGACATTTGTCTTCCCGGAATAACTTCAATTAAGTAGAAGTATAAAGCTCATCATGTGTACTCGTTGTGCGTTCCGATGTATGTCTCCTTCCCCCTTGCTGGTTTTGATACCTCAGAATCAGCAACACATTTTACGCACATATACTTGAAATCTTGTGAGAAGAACAAAACGAGCTCAGATGTATCCTGTGAGAATCAACTTGCTGACGAGCAATGTGAGCACATCTAATTAGGGATTAACTTAGACTTTTCACTCTCCCTTAATTAGTGCTCTCCCCCAAACTGGAAACCTTTCAGATGAGTGCCTTGAATACGAAGAAGTCTTTTGATAACTAAATGCATATCGTCTTTAGTCTTCTAACACATAGCGAAGAATGTAGAGCAGACTGTAGACTCGACCTTCTTCAATGTTGACCAGTTGGGGAATGGGATATCAACATCTCCATCTCACCAAATGCATTCCAGTTATATTACATTTACCAAATCAGCCCATAATGTACACATGTACCAAATACAAGAAGAAACGATAACACCAAAGTAACAGGTTGAAGCACTGATCATCTCTACGGATATTAGCTCCGGAATAACTGATTAAGCTCGATCATGTGAACCTGTTGTGCGTCCCTGATGTACACATTTCTCTCTCCCCTGATGGTTGCGATTAATCAGCCCGTGACGTGCACATGAAGTGATAATACCAAAGTAACAAGTTGAACCACTGATCATCTTTAATTTGTTTCCTGAGACATTAAGCCCGATCACGTGAACTCATTGTGCATCCTTGGTATACACATTCCTCTCCCCTGATGGTTGCGATTAATCGTAATCATCATAATGATGTGTACATGAAGCATTAACTTGAAGCCCTTTATCAATAACTGGAAGCCCTTTATCAATAATAATATCAGCCCATGAGAAGATGTCGATAAACCTCACGAGTCCTGAACTGAAGTATTCAGGAGTCATGAGATGATGACTAATTGAGTTTGCTCCCTCTCAATTAGGCCATCGTATGTAAAGAGCCTCTTCAAAAACTTGTGAAGTTGTTGAATCGGCTCCCCCTCAAACTGACCATCCCCTTTTATAGATTCAACACTTTAACGTCATGATCATGTTTGAAGGTCTTGATATTAACCATCTTCTTCTTTATCTGAATCAATCAATCAACTAGAGTACTAAATGATAGCACCAAGTTCGAATCCCCGCAATGACTATAGAACTCGAACAGAGTAATAAACCACGGAATATATCAGAGAGGTAGACATTAATTTCCCCGACATGAATAATTAAGCTCGATCCCTTCATGATTTATAACCCCAGCATACACATTACTCCTCCCACGAAAGAGGAGAACGAACACACGCCTATTCTCCCCCTCAAAAGTGGCATGATAATGACATTTTTGCCACAGTCGAAAGGAGAAGGACATACACTTATTCTCCCCCTCAAAAATGGCATGCAATGACATTTTTGCCATAGTTGAGATTCCGTGATGGTTGAAATTTATCAGATGCAGCATAAATATGTGTGTAGCACCAAAAACTACTACGAAGAAGATGATGATTAAAACACTCTTGAAGCAGCCCCTCTTTTGTTTCCTCATCAATGGTTTAGCAAATGAAGAGTTCCATGAAGCTTGTAATACGCTTAAACCACTTGTTGAAATGTGTTAAACCTTAGAGGGAGTAAACATCTGCGTACAAGAGCCGAATGACCATTTTACAAACATCATCAACATATAGTTTCTTCACCCTTTCCTTTCCCCCCCTCAAAAATTGCATATGCTTGTTGCAATTTTTGATTGAATAAGTGGAACACAAAAATATAATCCAATGTACGTTGATCCACTTGATGACTATACGAACATGGGAAAAGCATGAAGCTTGTTGATGAGAATGGTCATAAATAAGAAGATTTCTCTTCTTCCCAAGATAAAGTGCACTGAAACGTACACTTTTCTTTTCTTTTCTTTAAGGAACGGGGCCTGAAGTGTTGACATCAGACGCCATAATGTTGACGAGCGAGGCCTGAACTGATGTAAACAGACGTCATAGTCATTAAAGAACGAGGCCTGAACTTATGTATTCAGACGTCATATGTTGAAGAACGAGGCCTGAACTGATGTATTCAGACGTCATCTCTCTCTTTTCTACTTCTCTCCGCTAACTCGTTACCAACCCCATTATCATTATGTCGACTCTTTGTCGTGACTACTGATGGAGAAAAACCCAATATGATGAACTTGAGACTGAAGTAAAATATCCCGAACTAGTGACTTAAGCTGGCACTAATTTGTGACTAATAGAGGTGTAGAGAGTTCGTGCAACATCGAATCCCTAAGTACTCTATACTCTTCAACCAACCAACCATCAAGTATACGACGTACATCACCTCTTGAATATCGACAACTACGTGTGAGTTGTGACACTGAGCACTACAACGTTACTCCTTAAAGTGATAATTATTTTGTGGTAATAGAAAAGAAGAATCACCAAAATAACTAGATATCCAAGTCTTCGTCATTGCGAATGTCAAAAGCTCGAACAAGGATCTCGAAGAATCTTCATCGAATCACCCCGATGTCTTCAGATACTAAGTACACGCACCCGTGAAATTTAACTTCAGCCTCAAATAAATAATAATGAATTAACGCCGTAGTCACATCTTGTGGTTTAAATGCCCAAATCTAGCCCCTTTTGATGTTTGAAAATGAACTTTGATAATGGTTATATCTCGATCTTGTCAAAAGTGCATATTCCCATAAAACTTTGTTATAACCAAAATGCCAAGAAGTATATCAAGAAGAAATCATCCAGTACATAAAGTGCACACTTTATCCATTCTTCTAAGTTGAAACCGTAGCACCAGAATTCAATAAGACCCAGAAGTGCACTTTTCTTTCTCCAGGATAGTTCCTTCATCACGGGATTTTACAAATCTATGATTTAAACCGAGAAATAGGTTCTTTCACGGGATTTTACAAAACCAAGAAGAAACCGTGAGACAGTGATTAATAGAATGCTCTTAGACAACTTTGGTTTAGGTGAATCTCAGTTTAGGGAAACATGCAAGAGATCAACAACAATTCTTCTCCCATCTGTAGAATACTTCACAAACCATACTGAGTGAAGTGGTATAAACTACTTCCCCCTGGAGGTTGACCTTATATCATCAAAGTACACGTTTCTCCCCCATGATGGTTTCGAACTTTCGGAAGCATCATTGACGTGTACGACCATATACACGAGAAGTTCTTGTCTTAAGCAAACATCTTGAAGAAAATCATGAATGACATTGAAGGATCAAGAAATATTTTGCTTAGACTATGAAGTATCTTTGACGTGCTGTAGAGCCAAATATTCCATGAGAGTTGCTGATCACATCTCAACCTTAAACCCATTAGCTAACAAACCAACCTCGTATTCTGTTGGCTATAGTTGTGACCACTTGGTGAAGTAAACCCGATATACCAGACTTGAAAATGAAGTAGAATTCCCCAAATTTGTTACTTAAGCTTGCACTGTTGTTGGAAGAACGGTGTATTGAATTTGTGCACCATGCAAATCTCTAAGTACTCAATACTATCCTGACAAAGTATGAGACTATCATCACCTCTTGAGATTATCCACAACGTCATTTGCGTGTGACACTGAGTACTATAATGTAACCCCTTTAAGTGATAGTTAACCAGGTCTTCAACCATCCACCCCGACTTCTGGAAACTAGATAAACCAAGTCTTCAACTTAAATCTTAAGCACGAGCAAGTTATCATTGAAAGTCATGCATCCAACCAACCCCGACTTCAATATAAAAAAAGTACACGCCTTCGTGAAATTCCACTTCAATCTCAAATTAGTAATACCAAATCAACCCCGTAATCACTTTGACATTCATATCCAAATACTCAACAATCTTGACGTTTTAAAGGAGTCACAATATGCCCTAATTCTTTAGATACCCTCTGTTCCGCGGATCGAACTCTGCGGTGAGTTCGCTGGGGGGTTGCCCCCGAAGAATTTTTCGGTAAATTTGGGTTTGAAAACTAAGGTTTTGTATGTTGAGTTTTCCATTCTTGAGTTTACGGTACTTATGAACCCCAAAAATTATAACCATTAATCACACTAAAATACCAAATGATAATTTTGGCTAACAAAAAATTAGTTAAGAAAACCCATTTTAGTCCAAAAATTCGTATTGGCATTTCATTATCCACAATAAGTCCATGTTCGATGCATCATAAGTACCCAATAATCCAACACAATAAGCCCGTCCAAAATAAACCCGGTCCAATACAAACTTTACCCCATACAGATGATCATATATCAGCCCAATAATTTGCAGCCCAAGTTACTCATAACCTTAACCATTTTTGGCTTAGTAACCCAATCCCCACCTTGTCATGGTTCAAGCCCATAGAGATACAACCTGGTTCAACACAAGTCTAAAACCCGGTTATAAAACATCCCTACCCTAATTTTTATGTCATTAGCAAACCCTAATCATAATATCATCAGCCTACCATCTTTCTTTCCTTTCACAGGCAGATAAACACGAGCAACAAATCACCAATTTAAATCTCACAAATCATCACAACCCTTTTATTTTCAGCCGTGACTCATAAATATACTTATGTGGTTCTCTTGATTTCTTGCTGTTCGAACCTCACAAGTACCACTAGTTCACTACTTCTTTGTCACACGAACCTAAGACATGAACCTCTAGTTCACTACTTCTTTGTCACACGAACCTAAGACATGAACCTCTAGTTTTGATCTTGTAACCGAATCAGAAGCAGGATCAAAACATTGTTGTTTTGATTTATCTTTTAAGTGTTCGGATATTAGAAGAAGCCAAGCTTCAACAAAAAATGATCGATGATGATTAAATCTTTCGTGGTATGTTCTGATCATAGACATCGTATGTAACACAAGAAAAGAAAAAATAAACTGAGATCTGTTTTGTATTCCATTTAAGTTTGAGTCTTGATGTTGAAGTTGTTTGTTGTGAGAAGGATTTGAATAGAATTGATGTTGTTGGTACTGATTATGTACGAGGGTTTAGACAAGGAGACAGGTTGTATTAAGTTTGTTGTGGTTAATTATTTACTTGTGGTAAATTAATTTCTTGTCATCTGCTCTACATTTCCTTTTCATCTTCAGTTCTTTTTCATTTTATTTGTTTTGGACCAATGATGGAGTATAACGGAGGTCATAAGTTGGTATTATTGGTTTGTGGTCGTTGGTCCCCTTCTTGTCTTCATCTGCTTACTTAATCTTTCTTATCTTTTTGTGCACAAATCGCTGTTGTTGACAGAAATTTGTCAGCAAATCGTTTGGATTTTGCAAATAAATTTGTTTTTCACAAGCAACTCGCTACATTCAAATAAGCAACTTGCCACACTAATTCGTTGCAATCAGACAAAACTGTTGATTTTCATCCTTTTCGTCTTTTTCCCGATTTGTTAATAATCCAAAGTGCACACCCAGAACATAGCAACTCGCTACCAAGAAAGTATGCACAAACCCAGAAATATTTTTTTAGCACAAAAAGTAGACAAGTAAAACAGAACCAGAAAATCACAAAGGAGATATTATTTTGCTATTTGCATATCCTTTGTAGCTCCCAAGTATAATAATCAAAGAAACCATGTCAACGTATACAGTTGCAAACAACAAAAAAAATCCGGACAACATAAAAACCACATGTTCGAATCCACACAAATCAACACGTAATAGAACCTTGGCTCTGGTACCAATTGTTGGATCAAAACATACATGTTGATTCTTGTGATTCGGGTGGTCTTGGGTTATGGAAGATTAAGTTGGCCATTGTTGAGTTAGAGAGAGAAAGTTGATTAGAGAGGGGAAGTTCTAGTGAGAGAAACACACTAGTTGTGTGTGTGTAATATTGAACAACCAACCTTTCCAAATGGGGTGGAAAGGCTATATATACAATTACAAGTATAGTGCCTCATGAAACAGGCTGTAGAGCGAGTATAGTGGGTGAAGACCCGACTCATTCCACGAATACTATTTACATATTAACTAACTATTAAACTAATATCTAACTAATGTTAATATGACTACGAGCTATCTCGATGCTATTACGTTCTTGTGGTGACCGAGTCTTCAATAGGAATATTTGTATTCCTAACAAAAACCCACCTCCACAGATAGTGTCAATAGGTGCATCAGTGGCAAGGCCATGGACTCCCCATGACTGGCTACAAATTAATCAAATCATATACAAGTAACACATAATGGGCATAGAATCAAGAATGCTATAGAAAAGAAATATAACATGCAAACGAATATCAAGCTCATATCAATATCCAGTATCAACAAATACGAATCAACAAAGGGAACAAAGCAATGGCTTAACTGAAGGGATCATAATCGAAACATTAAACAAAAGAGATAAGGATGGTCTTTACTAAAAAGGCGGAATATCTGTACCTTAAACTGCAAGTGCAAAACACATCAGAATACATAAGGATCGAAAGTCACTCCTTCTTCAACGAATCTACACGAATTAATGATTGATTTATTACTAATTCTTATTCTAAATCAGATTGTTCATTTTAGTCGGCTTTCCATTTTTAGTAACTTTCCATTTTTAGTTAGTTTCCATATTTAGTAAGTTTCCTGAATTAGCAAGTTTCCATATTTAGTAAGTCTCCTGAAATAGTAATTTAATAATTTAGGGTTTTAATTGACAAATTAATGTATTTAAGAGTTACAAATTACCAATATAATAGTTTAGGGTTGAATATGTCAATTTAATAAAGTTCAGGGTCATAAATATAAATTATCAAAATTTAATATTAAAAATATCAAATAAAATTATTTTAAGGTTTATACTATAATTTAAATCAAAATAAAAATTCTAGGTCCCGTTATTCATGATTTATTTAACGTACTATCGACATAAAAATTTAGACCGCGACGACTAAAATATTATTATCACATGCATGACTCGTATTTATACTCGACACACTCTCTTTTAAAATAACAATTTTTCGTATCGCATGCATGTTTTTACGGCTTCAATATCGCACATATGACAGACACCAAACCATGATTTAACGAGCCTAGACCAGCCACATTCACACGTTTTTTTTAGACCTTTTTGACTCACAATTCACAAAAACTCATGCACAGGTACACCCAAATTAACAAGACACCCTTTTTATATATCATAGTATGCATGCATGAAAATTAGTCACTTTCTTCACAAAAAAAAAAAAAAAAAAAAAAAAAAAAAAAAAAAAAAAACGCATGCTTTTGTTCTTTTCTTTTTCGAATTTAAAATACCTCTTTTCTATTTCTTAGGTTCATATGACCAGGTTTTTAAGTTTCGAAAATGACAACAAGAGGTCAACTAAGGGCTTTTAAACATGACCTCGAAACGGCCTGATACGATGCAAACAGATTTTATACAACGCTAACAGCCCACAACAACTCGACGCGAAAACAGATCATAGGCGTCTATATATTCATGGTTTCATGTGACTAGCTTATGATTTTATGTGACACCTTTTATCATTTCATGTGACTTTCAATTCGTATATATGCATGTATATTCCATTCGACTCATATTAGTGTTCATGTAACATATATATATACGTGTTATAAAAGATCAAAGCGGAAAAAAAAATGAAGCAAGGATGATACACAATACCCTCGTCACGTGACTGAATGAAGGGTAAACGAATGAGCCAAAATCCCACGACCAACACTAAAGTCGAGCCAAAGCAAAACCAACACCTTTGAACAAAGAACCTCGATCAAGCACCCACCTCGAACCAGAAGAATACAACCAAATACCACCCTTGTCGACCTGAAGATACCCACGATCACACCACCTTTGTCGTGTCTTCTGATCTTGAGAGAACAACGAATGGTAGAAGTTTGTTGTTTTAGTTTTCTGAGTTTCGAACGTGAGAAAAGTTGGAGATGCATACGGTTAAATGAAAACAAGTAGGGGTTTTATCACTTATGGAAGCGTATATTTAAGATGGGAGAAAAACGTGTTTTATATTCGGAAACCAAATAATACATATCAATTAATTGGAGTGATTAAGGTGTGAATAATGCCTGGCAAGGAGGTCAATGAGATCTTTTAGGATATACACATTTAAAATGGTCCTTATCTTCTTGTATTGAAATCCTGTATTTAATTATAAAAGTCATACTTATGTCGTGTGATATGTACATCTTAGGTCCAAGTTTTGGTGATATAGATCCAAAAAAAATAAAAACGTAAGCCGATTTATATCATAGATAAGCTAGGATTTTTGGTTTAATAATTATTTAGATTAGACCAATAATATGTATCTTAGAACTTATGAAATTATATGTATACTTGATGTATAAATTGTCAAAATATCTCATTAGCAATTTAGGTTATAATATATAGAAATGTCTTGCGTTATCATTTGTCTTTTTGAAAAATTCAAAATTAGAGGGTATTTTGGGAATTTTAACTTGTTTAAAATTTCTGGGTTTTACAGTATTGTCTAGCCCAACATTTAGGACAATTTTTCCACTGCCAATGCATGCAGTCAATGCTACCTATCATACCTGGGAACCCACGTTGTTCCACAACATTGAGAAGTCTCGCTAAATCATCTTCATTTGGCCTTCGAAGGTACTCATCACCGAAGCAAGAAATGACACCTTGTAGAAACAACATGAGAGACTTTCTTGACACAGCACCACTCATCCTCAAGTATTCATCTACAGCATTAATTGATATACCATAAGCCAACACCCGCATAGCTCCTGTACATTTCTGCAATGATGAAAGACTTTTTCTACCCGTAGCATCACGTCTTTGTTGGAAACATGGATTATTGGCAGTAACATCATCAACAATACGAACAAACAGGTGTTTACGCATGCGAAATCTGCATCGAAATATAACTTCATCAAAGGTTAGGTTGTCCACAAAATAGTCTGCCATTAAAAGTGCCTCACCTTGCTCACGTTCCCTATCATGATACGCTCGTCTTGCTCTGGAAGTTTGTTCTTGTATGAATAAATTAGGATAGTTGATAATAAAATCTTCAAGGATGCGATCAGTGCGTTGATTATATTGAAAAACACGTGATTCCCATTCATGATACTCGATTGAGTTGGATGAGATCGAACTTGAGTTAGAATCAGATGATAAGTCATCAGAATCAGATGACATATTTGTTTTGAGAACTTGAATTAGAAATATAAGTTGAATGTGTAAAACTTGCTATGTAACTTCCATAAATTATCTCTCTATTATATAAGGACGGTGATCGAATTAGACTTTGACACATGTCAAGATAAGATTTTCTTTTTATTATTGATAAGATCATCTGTAATCTATATGATCGAGTAAAACATTGCCACGTGTCATGATAAGATTTTCTTTTGATTATTGATAAGATCATCTATAATCTATATGATCGAGTAAAACATTGCCACGTGTCATGATAATATTTTTCTTTATTATGATAAGAAATTTTATTTTCAATATTGATAAAAACTAGATTACATATATTAAAATTCATAGTGGTACAAGCATAATTCAAAGCATCACTTTCCATACAACATCTCATACAAATTACGCTTCATATCTTCATCTTCTGGTGACAAATGATCTTTGGCCAACAAAGCATTTAGATGCAAAAGATACATCTTTTTAGTCTTTCTTTCTTCTTTTTTGACCTCTCTTTCTTCTCGTTTAAGCTCCATTTCTTCCCGTTTTATCTCTATTTCTTCTCTTTTTATATCTACCTCGAGCCTTTTATTCATGACTTCAATTTCACTTTCCCTAGTGATCCTCATAGCACGCAATTCTTCAACAAATTCGTTATTAGGGGATAAAAAGATTGTGATGCCTTACCTTTTCCTTTCTTTTTAGCAGCGTATCTACCAATAGGTCGTTGAATAGTTGAACCACCACTATTTGGTGTTTCTTGGTTGGAGTGAACAACATACTCTCCTTCTTCACTAGTTCGCGATCTTTTCGTACTGCCACCACTTTCTTCATTAGGTTCTTCATCTATACGATGTGATCGTGTATTGTCATGATCTATGTTTAACATCCACTTGGGAGTTTTACACATAACTTCATTAAAAATAGTCAAGTCCAAGAACTTGCTACGATCCCCCTCATACATTTTGTGTGCATCAAGCTCGACATCTTTTATACTCATTCCACTCTTCATTCTACTATACGCTGCCCTGTAAGCAGCGACCCACTTGTTTGCTTTTTCATTAAGTCGTTTAAAACGACCTTTCATCTGATTTTCATTCCGAGGGCCGATTTCTTTTGGGTTTTCAGCTCTTGTCTGCTCATACATTTGCCAAATTCTTGCCCACATCGAAGTTTTTCTTTGATTATTTCCACTAGTTGAATCACCACTAACATGACACCATGCTGCCATCAAAGCTATATCTTCTTTGGTTTTCTATTTTACATTTTTTTCTGTACTTCTACTTGGTATTTGAGAATCTTCAAACAAATTTCTAGAAATATATTGTGAAGTTTCATGGTTGGGTGTACTAGGCATTTGATTTAGATTCAGGGACTGGGAGTGTAGAAGATTTTGAAAACCTCCATAATACTGGGTGTTTGGGAGATAATTTTGATAATTAGGATCCATAGTAGATAAACTATATATAAGAAGTTTAATAAATCAGAAATGAAGAATTGAGAAGGGTGTATAAAAATATGTCGATATTGGACTATATTTATAGAGACTGAAAACTAACATTATTAGTATATATTTTTTTTTTAATTAAAAAAAGTAACATAAATAATTTATTAGTTTATAAAAATTATGGCTAACCAATAAAAAATGAAAGAAAATATAGTTGTCCATTAATATAGTGACATGTGTCATTTTAGATAAAGAATTTTAAAAATATAAATTTTGATATATATGTATTTTTAGATAATGATGCAACATAATAAATGATACAAATTAAATAATAGCCATATGTGATATATCACATTTCTAGTTTCAAATAATATAAAAGATAGCACTATAGATGGATATGGCTGAAATTTTGAATATCCACTAGGAGTTTGATATGTGTCCAGGTTGGGATAAAAGCTACGAGGTCACCAAGTGAACCGTCGGTTCTTTCTTTTTTCTTCATGTGCATATTTTAAATATTAAAATGGTTTTTTTGTTTCTTTCCTACCAACCGGTTGGAGAGATCACTGATAAAGATGGTCTAATACACTACTTATGAGCCACAAACATAAACAAAACTTTTATAAGCATTAGGATAATTGTAGATACAATTTGAAATCCACATACAGAACTAGTTGCAGTTTAAATACATCTTGATCCATAATCATGAGCCACTTTTTGTGGCGGTGCTTTTAATTATTTGAATGATTTAACTCTAAAATCAAACGTTTAAGCATGAATTGCTTTTTTAACTATGAATCCAAGTGATACCAAAAAGAACAAACTGAGGCTCCTAAGCTAGCCTTCTATATCCGGTCAATTTTTCTTATAGTCTAAGAGCTTAAGTATCTCAACAACTGTAGTTTCTATTCATGACCACTCATTATTTCTTCTCTCAGTTACCCATTTGAGCAAAATTAAAGATATATGCCCATTTGAAAAGCATAACACAAATCAAACCCGATTAGCCGGTAACAACATAACTTTCACAACCAATATTTACTCAAGCAACCCTAATTTTATCATTTCGAGTTTCATCAATTAACTAGTGAAATTCAAGAAAATAACAAAATTGATGATGAAATAGAAGATGAGACACATAAAAATAACTATTTTATTAATAAACAATTCGAACCCCATTTAAAGCATTGGGAGGTGGAATTGGATCGGTCACACGGTAGTGGAAACAAGTACACTTAACATCGCATTTAAGGTGATGACCATGCTGAGGTTAACTAACGCAGAGAGACAAGCTGTGAGAAACTGAATATCAAAAATTTAGGTAAAAAAGAGTTTGCGGCTATTGATAAAAAGAGGCAATGTGACAGAAAAAGTGAACCCAAAATTGATAAGGTTATATAATGTGTTATTAAGTGTGTGTGTGTGTGTGTGTATTTTGATCTAAATGAGTTTACCAGAATGTGTGAAAGTTAATATATAAGTCAAGGTTTGGTTGCAAATTATGTCCATGTGAACAGTGTAATGACTAAAATACCCCAACTTAGAATAATGACTAACAAGATTTTCTAAAGGTTTTTAGCGAAAGGGACATAATATGTTATAAAATGTGAACAACAATGACATTTTTTATAACTAAAGTTTGGGAGTGGCATAAGGTGCAAAATCAAGATACCACATGGACATTCTTTGCAATTTACCCTAATATCAAAGAAATAATTTGTTTTTACATAAGTTTAAATAAAAAGCAAAAGATTATAAAATATTAAGGAGGCTAAATTGTAAATTATTATTAATTGAATAGTGAATTTTGATAATTGATAATAAGGGTGCACTCGGAATTGGATTTGGTATTTGGTGTTGTTTGTTATAAGGTGTTGGTTTATGGGGTTCTGAGTGAAAGTAAAAAACTATTGTTTGTTTAATATAAATGGGTATTAAACACAAAACCCATCTTACTAGCTAGACTTTCTGACACAAAATTTCACTTTTCTTTGAAAGTTATGTAAACTACATTATTCATTTTTAATCAGCATTCAATTATTATATTTTTCAAGTAGGTCCTTTTATATACGATGTATGTCATAATATATGACCACATATTTTATTTCTTTTATATTTTTTTAAACCTAAACTAAATCCAAAACCAAGTCCTAACCCATTTGCAAACCAAACGGACCCTTAGTTTGAAAGAAAAGTAGGACCCTTTTAGGGTTTATACAAGACATAAGGATCCGTTATTGATGTTTGTATGTATGTTTCCGCTACTTTGATTACATTTATTTAATTGTCTTATATTTATAATTGCATGAAAATCATTTTCTAAAACCCTAAACACAAACAACGGTATCACAAGCCTCTTATGTTTAATTGTATGATTATCTTGTGCTTTTGTAAAAGGTTTATATTTTTAGTACGTTTGATTATCTTTTTGGTTCGATCCTTTAAAAATCAAAACTTTAGAGTTTTGGTTTATATGTTTGTAAGCATTATATGCAACAATCATAAATTAAATATAAGAGTTTTGAAAAACACTACACGTGTTTATATGCAAAAATTTATTTTTTAGATGGCTTTTGGCTTGTTTTTATATAATTGATAGTCTTCATTTACTTTTTATCCATAGTTAAGACATGCATCTTGAATTATGGAGCAAGCCATAGAGATTTTACATAATAATATGTGTATTATATGTTTTGTTCATGTATACATGATAAAAACCTAAACCTTTTTCATGTTACGTGTTGTGTTAAGTTATTTTTGTTTTGTACCCCTTGGTTATAGGCAATTTTATATCTATCTTTGATTTTTGTTGTCTATCGTTAGAGCCATATTACTTAAATTTAATTCATAGACTAAGTTGTACTCTATTTATTAAAACTATAACCATTGTGTAGACGCGAAAGTCGCGAAGATTAAAGATGGAAGTGCAAAATTCGGACAGCTTTGCGCACTGTAGCAAAACGGCAATTCCTACTTTGTTACTGGATTGTTTTGGCAGAAATTTGATATGTAGGTTCACAACACATAGGCTAAATTTTTATAGAATAGTGCTTTAGTTAGGGAAGACTTCTTGATGGAGGTTTTGGCCTTTGAAGACTTCTTGAAAACATAAAATTTTGGCTCTAAACCCTAAGTCTCGCAAATCGCCATTATTGCTCTCTCAAGGTACTGTTCAAACAAAAACGCACATTTTGATCCATTTTAAATAAAACTAACCATTTAATTCATAGTTTTCTTTCAAACGAGTGATCTATATGCATAATCTAAGTCATCTAACCACAAAATTCCATCAAAACACTCTAAATCTCTGAACCCTAATTCATGTTCATAGTATTCTAAACGCAACCTATAAATCAAAATTCCAAGAAACTTAGCAAACTCAAATTTGATATTTTCAAAGGTTTTGAGAAAGTTGAGAGAGTGGAATGTTTTTGTGCTTTGTTCGCAACTAGTCAAAAAAGTTATTAACTCTTTTTGACTTTTGACCCGATTCAAAGCTTTTGACAAGGGGAGGGTTCAAATATGATTTTGACAATCATACAAAAATTACCCTTTAATTTGTGCACACTTTTCACACACTATTCTTTTTGATAACTTTTTATTTTGAAAACATTTTTGATCTTTTTATATATCTTTTGTGTTATATCAAAATGTTTTAATAAAAAATCATTCCCCAGTGGTGTTATTTTTCCAACTTTTTCACAACATTTTTAACAACTTATTATTTGTTTTAAGAAACAAACTTTCGATTTTAATCCCTTTAAAAATAGCTTATAATTGGAATGTGATTTTTTTTTTTTTTTTTTTTTTTTTTTTTTTTTTTTTTTTTTTTTTTTTAAGAGCGGGAAGTGTTGTTTTTGAAAATTTTTAGTAGCTATTACGGATCCTAGTGTAATATGTGAAGCCATAGGTTTTAGTAGCTATTACGACAAAATGATTTAATTCACTCGTTGTCTTTTTAATACTGCATATGGCATACTACAACATTATGTATGTTCATTCTGAACCCTATAACTTCTCAAGGCATGAATGATACGATTTCATCAAGAAGGTTTTAACCGATGAAAGACGTGAAATGCCTTGTCACCCTATGTATAGTGGTAAAAGAGTGACTATGTCACCTCAGATCCAACATGGTTAGAAACCTAGAGCTCACTGGGATATTAATCCTAATTCAAGGGATGCTGAGATGTCTTTCCTCATGCATGAAATGAGAAATCATAACATATAAGAAGGTACATCATAAAGGTTTCATGATACCATGGTGGAGGGACTTCTCAACTGTCTCCGGAAGGTTGTTAGTCCTGTGAGTAGGGAAATCATGGTATTTTGTATCATCCAGTTCCTATCAGATAAGTTCCATGATTACTTACTGGGAACATGCAATGAGCCTATGGTAGTGCAGCTTTACAAATTATTTAGTAAAGTAAAGGAAGACTGTAAAGTCATATTTGGCGAAGTCAGAAAGCGCAAGGCTGAAGAGGTGAATGACATACAACTTACTGGAAAGACTAACGGGATCTTCCATAAACCAGTAAGCAAGAAGAGAAAAGTATCTTCTGAGTGCTACTATTGCTGAAAGCTTGGGCATAAGTTTGCAGAGTGTTTCGAATTCGCCTGCGACCTGAAGATCGCAAGAAAGTACAGAGGTATCTATATGTATTTTTTATAGATTTTTTTTATTCCTTCATTTTTGTGGCCTGAAGTTCACAAAAAAGTGAATTGATGCTTACAATGTTTATTGTAAAGCTTCAAGAGAAGGAATGTGCGTCTTGCAACTGTGGTGAACCTGAAGATTCACCAAGTGATGATGTAGATATAACTGGCTCATCATCTGAAATGCGAAGGATTTACAGAAGATGATGATGGCAATCGTGGATTGGATTTTTGGGATATAGGATTTTTAAAACATTTAAGTTTCTGCAATTTAAACTTGAGGTCGCCCGTTTTAGGGTTTACTTTAAAATTTTCTTTGTGTTTAATTCTTAAAACTTTTAATTTGAAATTTAATATATCTAGTAGTTCATGTTTTAAAAACTTGTAGCTAGTAAGCTTTTAAAACTTCGATTTATCCCAAATAATGGTTTCTACAAATATCAAACAATTTAACTAGTTTGAGCAAGTGATCATACTTTATGGTGAAGTAAAAGAAATGTTCAAGGGAAGCTTTAAACTTCACATGATATACTTTGACGTAATCTATCTTGGATAGAGGTTCAAAGATAATCATAAGACTTTGATGCAGTCCATCTATGATGGAAGTTTAAAGTAGGCTTTGAAATAATCCATCTCTTATGGAGGGTTGAAGATAACAAGGATCTTTGGTTTGGTAAAGCTATGATAGGATAGATATGATCAAAGATGGAAAGTCATGTAATGACTTAATGAATATTTCTACCAAGTTTTAGAATAATAAAAGATTCTATAAGTTTGAAGATGATACCTAATTGTCAAGTCTTGATAGAATCAAGGTGTGTATCCCACCTGTAATGCAAATAAATTATCTATGATATTTATAGTAAAATTTATTGCAAAGAGGAATACTTTAGTAATAGTATTTCCAGAAATCTAGAGATTGAGTAAAGCTCATATACTACCTAGTAGTATTTTAGATGTGTAAGTCAAACTTGAAAGGACATGGGTTTGCATATCATTAGTAAAATCTCATAGCTACTTTGGAATGTTCAGGTAAAGCTGGAAGATACTTTACAGACAGAACAACTAACCAGATTAGCACAAGTTAAACAATGATCAAAATTAATGTGCTCAAGCCAAAGAGTCCTACACCAGATTGATAGAGGAGTTCGACTCAGAGTTGAGCAACGAAAGTGAGAGCATGTTATAAATTAATTTTAGATTGTTTAACTGAAGAGTACAAAGCATGACAGGAATTATAGATCTGGCGTAGTTTATAAAGAATTCCTAGAATTGCAGGATTTAGTGGGAGGATGACAAGATCATTAAACCAAACGAACCTTGCTAAGTAAGGCAAGTTAGTTTGGCACAATAGGATGTGTTGATCTTGTGGTTGTAGTGAACAAATTAAGAAACCTAGTGACTTAAAAGATTTGAGACTATGGACCGCAAATCAGGAAACACTCAACTATATCGAGGTTTTAGAGAAGCTTGTACTGAAAGTTCTCAAAGACTTACGAGAATCATTAACATGGAGTCACGGTTTTAATTTGTAAAATCAATTCCATTATAATCAACCCATAGAATGAAGTGCATCAATGAACACTAAGCTGAGAGAGTCACGATTTAGCTAAGTCTATCATCCAGTAAGACTAAATAGTTTGAACCAATACTCTCTTAGGTTCATAGATAGTAAGACAAAAGCAATCCAGAAGATTAGAAGTAAGGCTCAGGGGTTCTCCTGAAGAGAATCGTTAGAAAGTTTTAAGTATATAGTAATTGGTAGCTCATAAACATTTTCTAGTACAAGCTAAATCAATCGCCAGGGAATCGATTAATGTTGTTGACTCGTGAAAATTGTACAAGACATTACGAGTAGATTCTACTTAGCATATTTTTAATCCATGAATGGAAGATATTCTATTTTAAAACTCTCTTTAGCTGATTATCATGGAGGGGGGTACCAAGATAACGATCACAACTATTATGAAACAAGAAACATTTCGGTGAAGATGATGAGTTTCATATGCATTTGTTGTACAAATGTTGGACATGACCATGATAGTAAAGCGACCACATGTATCAATGTTATTGGCGTTCTCTGATCGCGACGGACTATCCTAATGACATGAGGATTTGGAACATTCGGCTTTGTTTCTCATCGAATTTAGACTTAGTTTCTAGTTACAGTGTAAAAGCGTAATGTTGTGTAATAACGTCAAGTTCTGTGGGAAGTGGTGAAAAATGATTCATTGGCCACGATGGCAATTTGCAGCTCTAAGTTGAAATATACTAGAGAGAATGATATTTTTCCTAGGCCCTTGTGTGTAATGATTTGAGGAAAAGTTTGGCCGAATGATGCTGTGTCTTTGACACGTTGAGAGTCAAATCATTCATGAAAACAAGAAAAGTGAAAGTATTACAGAATATACATCCATGTCTGATACTTTTAAAAATATCGATAAAGTGTGAAAGGATACACTCATATACCCTAGACTAAACCAGAAGTTTGAGACCGAATTTAAACCTAAAGTTTGAATTGGACTTATCGGGGGTGGCTTACGGAAAATTACTATAAGGGTATTGCATCAGTTTCAGTGAGTGAGGTACTACAATGTCTTGCTCGGGACCTCTTGGTACCGTGAAAGAAGATTTACATGTTGTTGTATTTGCACAAGTGGGAGTTTGAAAGGTTTGGTGCAAACAACACAATAGCTTTCACACTTACCTCACAAAAATGCCAAAGGGTCACACCAATGCACACTAAACAGAACTATGCTAGTGGAAATAAGAAACGAGTTTACAAAATGAAATGAGGCTAGAGAGGAATAAAAATACGATGTTATTTTCATTTGAAGGTTTAACGGTTATTACCCGAAAGTCTAATATTTATCTAAGATAAATACTAGAGGGTATTAATGACAAGAAGAAAAACAACATACCCAAGGGCGTTTTTTGTGCTCATTCGACCACCCAAACCAAGAGGGGAGGAGTTTGTTTAGGAAACAAACTACAATACTTGTTCACCAAGTATTCTAGAACCTTCTTTGGTATCGTGGGTTCTCATAACACACTCCTCTAACCCTAGAAGCTCTCATCTCTCCTCTCTCCTCTCCCTCTTTTTGGTCGATCGCGTAAACGAAGCAAAGGGTTCAAAACCCTTTGGTTGATCAACTTTCAGGTCGACTAAACCCTTAGTCGACTTTCCTGGTCGACTGTCTGGTCGATTAAGGTTTTACCATGTTTTGTACTCACCTAAATTGCGATAGGTTCAAGCCATAGTTCTTCCTATGGAGTATCAGTGGATACCTGACGCAACCCTAAAGGTGATTATTTCCATTAAACCATAGAAGTGTTCAAGAGGCAGCAAGAAGATTAGTGTTCTGCGCAGGTGTTTTGGTCAAAGAAGCTTACTAACAAAACGATAATCAAGTAAGTTTTCTAAACATCCTTTATACGTGTTAGTTGTAGGTTTTAGTAGATCTTCAACTAGGGTTTTGGTCTGCGCAGTTTTTTGTGTGTTTATTTTTCCGCTGTGTATGTCTGATAATTGTGCGGATGACCACCAAAACCCTACCATATGTATTTAAGACACGTATAAGCCAAATTAAAGTAAGACAATGTCGTTTTCGGCCAACGTTAATTCCAATCATCAAACGACGTCGTATGTTGTCCAATGAAGAATTAAAAAAAAAAAAAAAAAAAAAAGCGTCGTTTTGGAGCCTTGCTAAACGGCGTCGTTTTTCATGGTAAATGTATAATAGAGTAATGATAAAGGCTTTTGGTGGTTCACAACATTCATACTAGCTGACAAGTTGGGTTTTCAAGAAGTGTCAACTTGAGGGGAAGATAAAGAAAATACAAAGCTTTAATTTATTTTTGTAATATGTAGAAAATAGAGGGATTGTAAATGTAATTTATTTTTAAACTTTGTTATAGTTAGTTTTCCCTTTTCGTGTATATAATGATCAAGTTGATCATTTGAGACATAACTTCTCAATGATAATTGATCAAGTTTACATATTTAACGCTTCCGCTACTAAATTTCATACAAAACAACAATAAGTTTGACCATATATCAATATTATTGTGCGATCATATATCAATATTATCGTGCTATAGACCTTTTATTGAAATACCAGAAAAATTATGCATGTATTACATGATATTGTTCAATTATAATACAAAGAATACACTCCAAAATATCGATCAAAGCTATAAAGAAAGATACAATTGAGAATATTGAAACATTAGAAATCACATCATTGTTTGGTTAATTGGGGGAGTCATCGTGGGCATTAGTTGCATTTGTTGGTTCCTCATTAGATTTCCTTGCCACCCTGAAACCATAATGCACATACGTATTTAAGTCATAGACTCGAATTATTCTTCAATTAATTCTTGCTAATTAAAATTCATAAAACATTAGCAATAGCTAAAACAACCGAACTTTTCTTCAGCCAAATATACACTAGGAATTCATTTTGTTAAAATTAATTCAACTATTATTTATTGTTCAAACGACAACCAGTTACTTCTTTTGAAAAATCTAAACATTTTGTCCTAAGTCAAAGACATTTTGTTAGTTTTAAATCAGCACGGATTTAAAAAAAAAAAAAAAAAAAAAAAAAAAAAAAAAAAAAAAAAAAAAAAAAAAAAACTGACAATGATTTTATCTGCTATTTTGCTATTTCAACTACACTTTAAAGTGCGCTTCAAGTAACGTACCTATTGCAGGGTCCAAGCCTCGGGCTTTAAGTTCTCGGTATTCTTGGCAAAGTGCGCACCACTCGCAAAAGAAGTGTGTCACCCAGTCTGGTCCTGGACTCTCCATCAAACCGTAGCGGCTCCTGATCTTAGTACGATATGAGCATGACACTATAAATGACATGTAAATTAATGCAGTGGCCCCGTATAGAAGTCCATTCGTTTCACATGCTACATAAGCACAATGATTTCATTAGCAACATAAAAAGTTATCTATGATGCAAACTAAACTTTGACTTCTAAACTAGCTTACAAGTTTGGCCGTTGTCGACAATCTCTGCAATCTGTCCAAAAGTGATGCATGGGAGACATGCTGTTATGATCGCTGTCAACGAAAATACACGAAATATTAACCTTTGCTCTGAGAAGCATGTTCATATAATATTAAACTTAAACTTGGGCAGTGTTGACGAAATCTAACTTAATTTTTCCATTTTAATCCAACATAGTTTTATAAATGAAATGATTCAAAAGAGTAATCATTTTCTCATCCGGTAACTATGAATAGATTTAGCCCGTTCTGTAAACATTAATAAATAGCCAGGTTTTGTTGCCAATATTTTGTTTATAACATGAATGATATAGTTGAATTAAGAATACCATTCTCCGGATCTTCAGCACAGTCAAAGATATCAGTAGTCCATCCCTGAGTAGGAGCTAGGAATTGCTGGCCAACATAATTCGTGGGCTGCGGCTGTGGAGCATAGTTAAAATTACTTTGAGGAGTGTATGCTGACGCATTAGTATTTTGCTGAGGTGGTGGAAACTGAACAGGTTCCTGCTGAGGTGGAAACTGTACAGGCCTTGGCTCGGGTGGATATGCTGCTTCGGGTTGTTGAGGTGGATAAGTTGATGGCTTTTGAGGTGGGTAGGATTCGGGTGGTGGCATGCTTTCAGGAGATGACTGAGGTACGAATGAACGAGCAGTTGTATGTGGATGGTTATTGTTCTGATCATAATCAGCCACATATGTATCTGATGTGGCTTGTGGTGGTGCTTGGAGCGGGATTTGATCGGATGGTTGAGGAGGTGGATTGGCGTCAATGCGACCCATTTCAGTTCAAATTATTTCCTAGCTGGTTTCAAAGTTTTAGCTAGTGTTCTTTGGTGTATTTGAAATATTGCCAATAGACATGTTTTTATAGAATTTTTGAAATAATGCCAATAGGATGTGAGCGTCTTTCATGGGAAAACAAGCGTCAACATTTTAAGAGTTGACTAATGAACTTCTTAGTTGGTGATTTGCAAGTTGGATTTTTTGTAACATCAGTTTGCATATATATATGAACAGTCAAAGTCAACTTTGCATACAGTAATGGCTAGAATGATCTCAAGAAGATATCTTAATTATATGTGGATCGATACTAATATGTTTTTGGTCATTATTAACTAGATCACGCCATGATAATAACTGAATAATTCAAATGCTTACTCATATATATGTCGACTTATAACTCCCTGATACACAAAAAACCGATAGAATGTATTGAGTGTATAATTATATAAATTCGTTTTAGAAATCTTTCTGATATATATGCATGGCAAAAGATTACATGATGTTAATCTTTGTACATCCATAAATGTTTGTAAAGGTGTATTATAGCTAGTAGAAATATTCTATTAAGCTTGTAATATTCTATTAAGCTTGTATCATTACAGGCTAGCTACTTTATTATATACAAATTGTCGTTAAAAATATGTACTAACCTTGTATAATTAATGCTGGCACGGTATCGGTACAAATAGGTACTTTGACGTATAATTTTGACAATGGGGGAAATTCCACAAATACCCCAAAAGTACAAACCCACTCACCCTAAATGCCCCACTTTTTTTTGTTTTCTTCAAATACCCCAAGGGGAGAGAGTCGCCCTTAAAACTTGAGCGGATAGTATAATATAGTGACATGTGTCCCTATACATGGACCCACCATGTACCTTCATGGTACAACTCGCAATGTGTACTTTTTGGGCGACTCAGACCCACATTTCTTGGGCGACTTCACTATTTTGTCTTTTTGTAAAAAATTTAATAATAGCCTCTTTAATACCAATTTTCTCATTTAATACCAAAACAAACACATATACACACTCACAATTCTCTCTCTCTCTCTTGAAGATTCCGGCCGCTGCCCCTTACCGGAGCACCAGCAGATTCCGGCGCCGGCCACCGGGATATTTTCCGGCGAGACACTTTCTTTGCCAAATCGATAGATCGAAACATTTACAACATTCCTGGAGCATTTGAGCCTTTGGCTCCCACCACAACCACCCGTACGCGCCACCACCATGAACCCCAATCATCACCGAGCCACCACACCATGTATCTGGCCGGATCTTGACCAGATCCGGTCGAATCTACAGGTGTTGGTTTCGTGGTGGTTGCGATGAGGGTTTGGTGGTGGTGGCGATGGAGTTTTGGTGGTGTCGATGGTGGCGTTTGGATCTTGATAGGGTGTAGTGGGTTTGGTCGTTATAGTTTAATGGCAGCTTTGTTGATCAGGTTCAAGATTTAAGATCATTGCAGATTTGCAGCTGCATGTGGCCGTTCAAGTTAAATTTATTGATCATTGTCATTGGTTTATATGGTCATATAATAAAAATTCTTCAAAACATGGAAATTTCAAAACCAATTCATAAATGAGGCTAGAAGTTATTAGGCTAGAATAGAAGGTTGTGCCAATCAGCAAAATATTGTTATGACAACGTATGGCATGTCTGTACATTTTCATGGTATGATGACGCATGTAAAATCACTAGTTGAATCACAATTTCATGTCTAAACTTTTACATAAATAATATGTATGGAATTCTTTCATTACTGTTATATTTTTATTTTACTTTTTGATATTGAAAATTTCAGATCTTAGTGTTACATTTGAGCTTGAGTAATATGTTAATCATTTTTTTTATAAAGATTGATCAAAAATGAAATATAAAGCAAACTACAAGGATTAAAAATGTAATTAATTTTATTATTAACTTTTTGACAAAAAGACAAAAAAGCCAAGTCGCTCAAGAAATGTGGTCCCAGTCGCCCAAGAAATGTCTTATTGTAACAGGTACCATGTAAGTATTTGGTGGGGACATGTATAGGGACACATGTCACTCTTTTATGAGATCCGCCCAAGATTTTCAGGCGACCCTCTCCTTTTGGGGTATTTAGAGAAAACAAAAAAAAGTGGGGCATTTAGGGTGAGTGGGTTTGTACTACTGGGGTATTTGTGGAATTTTCCCTTTGACAATTCTGTAATTTTTTACTGTATTTTGTTTTCTGGTAGGCAAGGGATATGGTGATTGTTGTAACACCGTAAAACCAGGAAATAGCAGTTAAAGGAAAAAAAAAAAAAAAAAAAAAAAAAAAAAAAAAAAAAAAACTCATTTTAGTTAAGCAAAAGCCGCAGTTCGTTGCATGCTAAATACCAACTTGTAATAGAAGCTAACTACTAATTTTAGTTTACTATTATTACTTATTAGTTTGACTTGAATATCTTGTTAACTTTAATTGAGTGAAATGACACTTGCCTAATTCCCATAAGCTACTCTAATTGCTTTTCACATACAGGCCATCCTCGATAAGTCCGTTTGTCAAACCGGTATGTATGTATATTTTGAACTAGACTCCATTAGCATTTTTGTAGTAGTGTCATTAATCTTATGCCAGTTTAACCTTTTGGGTCAAAAGTTTATTTTCCAAGGATGTCTCACATTTATGAAAATGTCACTCTTTGTTAGAAATATTCTCCAAAAGAATTAAATCGGTGGGGAATTATGTACATCCATTTTGACCCACTGCATACACTATAACACAAGGCTATAACAAATGACCTTGTACACTTGACAAGCTTTAAAAACCATTTTACGCTCTTGGGGTTTCAACGTTGATTGAGCTCGGTATTTAGTACTAATTGCTCCTAAGCATATACCAACTTACTTCCCTCTCTTCTATTCCACTTCCAAAGGTTTTTATCCAAGAGACTTACATAATCCGTATTACCTACAAAAACATAAACAACTACAATGGTAAGTTTTCGCTTAGTAAGTAATCGGATTATAACATATACTATATATCAATTATTCATATTAGAAATCATGAAATAGCCACATATAATCCAAAGGCTATAACCAATTCAACACTTGCATCAATATACTCTATAAACACAATTATCAAGCTTTAACAATACAAATCAAAACATACTTTAATAAACACAATCACATACCTTGGGTTGTCTATAACCATTAGACAAACTCCCACTTTAGCCACACAATCTAACTATAAGACTCTGATTACTTTCATACTCATTAGGCCAAGGTTCTTATGTCCTAACACCTTCATTCACAATTACACAACATGATAATATCAATATAACACATGTCATAATCATAGTTACTTACTTTGAATTGGCTCCGTAGCCAAGTCACCAAATAAGCTCCATCAACCTCCTTTAATTCCTAGACCATAGCTATCACAAACCATAAACACCTTCTACATTTACAAATAAAGGGTTTTTAGCCTTACACAAGACATACCAATTTCATAACTAACCTTCATATGATCACAAGATGATCATATGATAAAATATCTAAATCATTCAAGAGAAACCATTGCTCATCAAAGGGTTCAACCCAATATCACTATAACCTCATTAGTTGGCATCAAAATATCATTTACCAAAAATCCCTTAATTAGCTTATAAACCCGAACTTCCTAATTTATCAATTAACTCAAGATAGAGATACTTACTTGTATAGAATCATAGCTAAGGCTTATTCCTTTAAATTAGAGACCTTAAAACCATAAATTCATCATCAATATTTCCATGTTTTCCCTCTTTTTTCCTTGTTCCCACGAACGCGCCCACACTTTAATTTGAGAAGTGTGTGGAATGTCCTAGGATTATCTAACTATGTTAAGTACAAGTTTGCCATATTGGCAGAAATGGTCCTTTAAGTCTTTTTATATTATATTTGTGACACATTAAACTTTCTAAAACCATTTACATAATATCTTCACTTATAGTTTGACTATCTCAAAATCTGGTTTTGAGGTGTTACATTTATGGTCTCAAAAAGCTTCAAGACAATGAAACCAAGAGCTTTCAAATTTCTAGTATCTTTTGGCTTCTTGCAGTCCAAACATGATTATTCACTATTTGTAAAAGCTCAGGGTAGCTTGTTCACAGTAGCTTTAGTTGATCCGGATGATATTTTATTAATTGGAAATTCTACACAAGACATAATTGACACTAAGATGGCTTTGGACAAGACGTTTACTATAAACGATTTCGGTCTGGCTAGATATTTTTTGGGATTGAGCTCTGCAACAGAAAAACCGGAACTTATCTACATCAAAGAAATATGTGCTTGATTTACTTAAAGATGCAAACCAGTTTCATTTCCTTTGCCTCAAATATGAAGTTGTCATTAGATAAAGGAGATTTCGTTGATAATCCAGATTCTTATAAAAGAATTGTGGGCAGACTCTTATATTTGTTCTATGACCAGGCAAACATATCCTATGCAGTTCAACATTTGAGCCAGTTTGTTTCATCTCCTAAGGAACCACATTTACATGCTCCTATGAATTTGCTGGGATATTTGAAAGGTTCTATTAATAAAGGTCTTTTCTACCCTGTTCAAGCAAATTTAAAGGTAGCAGGGTTCTCAAATGTTGATTGGAAGAAAATCACTCACAAAGTTATTGTGTATTTTTTTGGTCATTCCTTAGTGTCATGGAACACACACACAAACACAAACACAAATCGCAGTGTCCGAATCCTCTATAGAAGCAAAATATAAGAGTATGGCTGCTATAACTTATGAGCTTGTTTGGTTGACATATATGTTAAAAGATCTTCACATACATGCTCAGGTGCCAATTACATTTTTTTTTTTTTTTTTTTTTGACAATAAAGCTGCACAACAAATAGTAGCAAATCCTTGCTACCTTGAAAGAACCAATCACTTGGATATTGATAGCCATTTTACAAGAGATAAGTTTCAGGAAGGTTTTTTGCAAATTGCATACAAACTCATTTACAACTTACTCATATAATGACAAAGGCTTTAGGTGGTTCACAACATTCATCCTTAGCTAACAAGTTAGGTTTTCAAGAAGTTCAACTTGAGGGGAGGATAAAGAAAATACAAGGTTTCAGTTTATTTTTGTAAATGTAATTTATGTTTAAAAGTTTGTTAGAGTTGTTAGCTTCCCCTTTTTCCTGTATATAACGATCAACTTGATCATTTCAGACATAACTTTTGTAACTTGATTATCTCAATGATAATTGATCAAGTTTACACATTTTACACTTCCGCTACTAAATTGCATACAAAACAACAGTAAGTTTGATCAATTATGCTATAGACCTTTTATTGAAATACCAGAAAAATTATGCATGTATTACATGATATTGTTCAATTATAATACAAAGAATACACTCCAAAATATCTATCAAAGCTTTAAAGAAAGATACATTTAAGAATTTTGAAACATTAAAAATCACATCATTGTTTGGTTCATTGGGGGAGTCATCGTGGGCATTTGTTGCATTTGTTGGTTCCTCATTAGATTTCCTTGCCACCCTGAAACCATAATGCACAGACGTATTTAAGTCATAGACTTGAATTATTCTTCAATTAAATCTTGTTAATTTAAGTTCATAAAACATTGTCAATAGCTGAAACATCCGAACTTTTCTTCAGCCAAATATACACTAAGAATTCATTTTGTTAAAATTTATTCAACTATTATTTATTGTTCAAACGAAAACCAGTTACTTTTTCTGAAAAATCTAATATTTTGTCTTAAACTAAATCAGCACGTTTTTTTTTTCAAAGAAATAAAACAAAAAAATAAATCTAAACTGACAATTATTTTATCTATTTTGCTATTTCTTAAACTTTAAAGTGCTTCAAGTAACGTACCTATTGCAGGGTCCAAGCCTCGGGCTTTAAGTTCTCGGTATTCTTGGCAAAGTGCACACCACTCGCAAAAAAAGTGTGTCACCCAGTCTGGTCCTGGACTCTCCATCAAACCATAGCGGCTCCTGATCTTAGTACGATATGAGCATGACATTATACATGGCATGCCTATAAAAAAACCAACTACACCGTATAGAAGTCCACTCGTTGCACATGCTACAAAAACACAATAATTTCATTAGGAATATAAAAAAGTTATGCATGATACAAAAACTAAACATTGACTTCTAAGCTAACTTACAAGTTTGGCCGTTATCGAGAATCTCTGCAATCTGTCCAAAAGTGATGCATGGGAAGCATGCTGTTATGATCGCTGTCAACCAAATATAAGAAATATTAATAACCTTTGTTCTGCGAAGCATGTTCATATAGGGATCAGATGAATTGCAGTAAAATCTTAATATCAAATATAAATTTTGGCCAAGTTGACGAAATCTAAATTACTTTTTCCATTTTACTCAAACTTAGTTTTATAAATAAAATGATTCAAAAGATTGTAATCATTTTCTCGTCCGGTAACCAAGAATAGATTTAGCCCATTCTATAAACATTAATAAATGAGTAGTCATCGTCAGGTTTTGTTGCCAATATTTTGTCTATAACATGAATAATAAAGTTGAATAAGAATACCGTTCTCTGGATCTTCAGCACAGTCAAAGATATCAGTAGTCCATCCCTGAGTAGGAGCTAGGAATTGACTTGCAACTGGAATTCCATCTTTCATGGGAGTTTGATACCCTTGCTGGCCAACGTAATTCACGGGCTGCGGCTGTGGAGCATAGTTAAAATTACTTTGAGGAGTGTATGCTTGTGCATTAGTATATTGCTGAGGTGGTGGAAACTGAACAGGTTCCTGCTGAGGTGGAAACTGAACAGGCGTTGGCTGAGGTGGATATGCCGCTGCGGGTTGTTGAGGTGGATAAGTTGATGGCTTTTGAGGTGGGTAGGATTCAGGTGGTGGCATGCTTTCAGGAGATGACTGAGGTACGAATGAACGAGCAGTGGTCTGTTGATGGTTATTGTTCTGATCATTACTAGCCACATATGTATCTGATGATGGAGCTGGAGCTGGTGCTGGGGATGGTGCTGGAGCTGGTTGTGGAGGTGCTAGTGGGTTGTCATGATGGTTTGGGTAGCCTTGTGGTGGTGCTTGGAATGGGGTTTGATCGGAGGATTGAGGAGGTGGATTGGCGTCGAGACGACCCATTTCAGCTCAAACTATTTGCTAGCTGATTTCAAAGTTTAAATGTTCTTTATTTGGTGTATTTGAAGTAATGCAAGTAGACATGTTTTTATAGAAAGAAATAGAGGTGTAAAGACGTGGATGTGAGCGTCTTTCATGGGAAAACAACCGAATAAGTTGACTTGCCCAACATTTTTAGAGTTGACTAATGAAACTTCTTAGTTGGTATTTTGCAAGTTGGATTTTTTGTAACATTAGTTTTGTACGAAGACAAAGTCAACTTTGCATACAATAATGGCTAGAATGATCAAAAGAAGATATCTCAAACATATTTCGATGCTGATATGTTCTTTGTCATTAACTGGATCTAGCCATGATAATATCCGAAAAAATAGTACCTCATATATATATATATGTCGACATAACTCCTTGACACACAAATAAACCGATAGTATATAGAGTGTTGAGTGTATCATTATATAAATTCGCTTTAGAGATCTTTCTGATACATGCATGGCAAAAGATTACGTGATGTTAATTATTGTACATTCATAAATGTTTGTAAAGGTGCATTATGGCTAGTAGAAATATAGTATTAAGCTTGTATCATTAAAGGCTAGCTACTTTATTATATATAAATTGTCGTTAAAAAAAAAGTACTAACGACCTTGTATAATGCTGGCATGGTATCATTACAAATTGACTTTGACGAATAATTTTTGACGTTTTTTTTTTTTTTTTTTTTTTTTTTTTGGGTAGCTAGGGGATATGGTGGTGGTTGTAAACTTTTAACACCGTAAAACCAGGAAATAGCAGTTAAAGAAAAAAAAAAAACTCTTTTTAGTTAATTAAGCAAAAGTATCAATTCATTGCATGCTAAGCTAAACCAACTACTATTATACGATTAGATTATGGCACAAACCCGGTTGTGGGGTTGAGTCCATTAGGTTTAGGGTTAGTTATCTTATTCTCCAAGATATGTTTTATTATAAATAGAGATGATATTCCATTATTCTCCAAGATAGGTTTAGGGTTTGAGTCATACTCTAATCGTCTAATACTAACTACTACATATTTTTCTCAATATAGCATTCATTTTTAGATGATAATTCATTTTAGTAGTTTACCCTTGTTGCTATTATTAATTCTTTGAACGGCTCTCGTTTACCATAGTTTGCCTTGAATATCTTGTTAATTTTAGTTGAGTGAAATGACACTTACCTAATTCCAAGCTTTAGCTCATATTTTTTTATATTTAAGCATAAAGCGTTTCACATCAAGATGAGGTGGAATCACAGATAGGTTTAGAACCTGCTTGCAGTTAGAAACAGAAGTGTGGAAACTCTTGAAACAGATTCATTGGTTAAAGCTCCCGTAAGCTACTGATCTAGTTGGTTTTCGCATACAGTCCATCCTTATTAAGTCTGTTTGTCAAACCGGTCTGTATGTATGTTTTGAACCGGGCTCCATTGGCACTTTTGTAGCTGTGTCATTAATCTTCTGCAAATTTAACCTTTTGGGTCAAAAGTTTATTTTCCAAGGATATCTCAGATTTATGTTACTCTTTATGAAGATGTCACTCTTTGTTAGAAATATTCTCCAAAAGATTTACACCCGTCGGGGAATTATATATATACCCTTACTCTTTACTGGATATGCTGATTGATAATTTTGGTAACTACAATCATTTCTTGTCGGATTTATATAATAGATAGATGCTTTACATAATATAAATGTACAATCAATTATAACAGCTTACAAGGATAAACAATTCCATAAGTCTTCCCAAAATATATGAAAACAATGATTACATGAATGTGAAGTGTAAAAAGAAATAATAAAATTCAAATTGGCCAAACAACATATATTCATTCAACCCATCATTCTTTGGTTCATTGGTGGAGTCATTGCTGCGTAATTCGCCATTTGTTGATGCCTCATCAAATTTCCTTGCCATCCTGATAATTACAATATTGAAAAACTAGTGAATGAAATTTACAGCAAAGAAAAAATATTAAATATCATGTTAGCGACATGATTGAATATATCAGCTGAAGGAACCCAAAGAAGATAAGATAAAATAGCAAGTGTAAAAAAGATATAGTTCTTATAAAAGAAGTGACATCGGATATGATGCTAGCAAATAATTCTTAATATCAACTTGTTTGTGTCCACTTTTGCAGATTGACATCATAGGCTGATGCAACGGGTGTAAAATCAGTTAATAATAATGCATAACTGAAAATGTCGAATTTTGAAAATCATTTATATTCTATTGTTCTTTTATCTATGTTACGTACTTTAATCAAAACATATAAACTTCAACGACGTCATACTGCATAAAACTTCCAAAATACTTTTGGCATACACATACCTTATAACCTTAAATATAAGGACCACCAATATATTAGTATTGCCGTTCAAAAGAAAAAAAGAAAAATAAATAAATAAAATAGTATGGTCACAATTTTGATACTAATTGATTATAGGACAAGATATACAGCACTTTTAAACATGGACAAAGTAAAATAGCAGTCGTCCGTGAAGCGTAAAAGTTGATTGTGACAAATTGATCTCTATTGGTATAAGTGACAAGTTTTATGTTTGTGCACACTAAATCAAATGTGTAAAAAATGTCTACAATTCTAAATGTGAGAACTAGTTAAGTTTTTTATATTTTCTAAGCACTTATATATGTGATCATCTTTAAACAGAGAATGAACATGAAATACTATTTGTATTTCTTGATTATTGAAGAAAACTTTGTCCAAGACATTCTTTTTAAGAGTAGTGAATCCTTTATCACGTAATATAATACTGTAATAAGAACGTACGTACCTAAGGCTGGGTCCAAGCCTCGGGCTTTAAGTTCTCGATATTCTTGACATAGTGCACAATATTCGCAGAGGAAATGTGTCACCCAATCTGGTGCGGGCGTCTCTACCAAGTTGAAGCGGGCTCTGATCTTGGAGCGGTAAGAGCATGACATTATGCAAGGCATGCCGATACATACTAACACTAGACTGTATATAAGTCCGCTTGTCCCGCAGGCTACAACAAAAAGAAAACGTGTCTTAATTGTTACGGACACAAAATTGAGTATCAAAATAGGGAGAACACTCTACTACCATCAAGGAATATGTTTTTCTTTGTTGTAAGATGAGTACAATATGAAAGAAACAAAAATGTATAATTTAACTTACAACTTTGACCGTTATCAGCTATCTCTGCAATCTGTCCGAATGTCACGCACGGGAAAAAAAACGTCATGATAGCTGTCATGGAACAAAATAGACAAAAATTGATGTAAATTTATGTAGTATCATGCTTCAATATTCAAGTAGAACAGATTTGGTATATATGGAAGTATCTATATAACTCATCATGTGTTATTGAATAATGAGTCACAAACTTACCACATTTAAAATGTATGCATCTTAAGTATAACCATTTGAACCATTATGAGACACATGTTTATCATTATTATCTTAGTTTAATTAAACACAAGCAAAAGGATAGATGAGATCACCATTTTCAGGATCATCGAAGCACTCCAAGAGACCAGTGCGCCATCCTTGAACAGCCGTTGGCTGTTGATTAAAGATTGGAGTACCAGGTATTGGCACCTGCTGTGGTACATAGTATGGCGGAGCATTATGATTCGGGGTAGAGTTAGGGTAAGTTTGATGATTGAATGATGCTCCATTAGTGAAATGTGGCGGTTGTTGCTGGGGTGGAAAGGCTGTTGGTTGTTCCTGGGGTGGAAAGGCTGTTGGTTGTTCCTGCGGTGGATAGGCTGCTGGTTCCTGCTGAGGTGGGTAGGTTTCGGGTGTATAAGCTTGGGGTGGCGGTGGCTGTTGATCAGGGACATAGGAGCGGGTGGATTGTTGGTTGTTAGTATTCATTTTTATATCCGCTACATTGTAAGTCTCGTGTGTTGGTGGTGTTGGAGGTGATAGTGGGTTGTCATGGTGGTTTGGGTAGCCTTGTGGTGTTGGGGGAGCTTGTTCAAATGGGATTTGATCAGCTTGAGGAACCGGATAGCCTTGTGGCGGTGGTCCCGATGGAGTTTGATTAGAGGACTGTACTGAAACTGGGATTTCATCGCGAGCCATTTTAGCTATAGCTCCAATTATTTGTAAGCTTTTAAAGCTTTTTGTTAGTCTTAGGTAAGTCCCATTAGAAATGTAACAAGGCCTTGGTTTTATAGGAAGCCCTAGCACAATACAGACATGGCAAACATGGCTTCGCTGCTAGCATCTATTATTAGAAACAAATTTATGTTATGAGATAGATACTGCAAAATTAAATGTTACAAGTCAACCATCTAAGATAGCACCTTAATTTGGTGATTTTATAATCTTCAAAATAATAGCTGTTTTATACGATGCTCCAATTCTTCATATTTGAAACAGTCATCCAACTTGTGTTATAACTATACATAAAACCCGATAGTTGTAATTTTAGTAATATATATGTGACACTTGTAATAGATATTGATAACTTGCGGAGATTCTGTCAACTCAATTCCTCTACTTGCCCTTAACCAAAATTTTCTTTTTTTTATTAAAGTCAATTAGCAAGAGTTTGAATTTTATTCTGAACGACAATTTGATAATTAAAAAGCCAACAAGAAGCTAGAAAAACGTTTACAAAGTGCCGGAGAAGGCATTACAAGAGTTACAAAGCCACTCAAACCAATCAAATGATGCTTTCCCAATTCTCATATCTATTTGAGATCTACATAAAAGTGTATCACTTAACAACATTAATAAAGTATTTCTTTGGTCTTTTGAAGTTGAAGGTAGATTCATTATGGAAGCGTCAAAGGATCCATAGAGTGGATTGAGCAACGGCATCAAGCAAGATGGAACTTTTTGGTGTAGCAAGAGTTTGTATATCGTATTATGTTTAGATAACTGATCATTTTCGAGTAGAATATATACCAAATGATCACAGAAATTAATAAAAGAAGTAAACAAGTAATTTTCCTTCAGCCACTACGAAATTAACGTGCAATGAACCAGGAGTAGTGGTGGAATGTTTGACATTGACTTTTGTCAACGCTTGCATTACCAGCTAATATTTCTCCTACGCATGTCTGTACTTTTGTCTAGCTAGACTTTTTGGCTAAGGTTGACTTGCACATTATGCTTTCGCACTCACTTGGTTTTATATTTTTGTTAACTAGAACTAGTAGAGTGCAACTGCTTGACAAATTAAAGGGACAATGGTTAAAAATGAAAAGTTATTTGCACACTTTCATTTTTTTTATTAGAACATTCTTTTTTATGTTTCAAGAAGTTGTACAAAACTCACACTTTGTTTTATCTGCTTGTAGTATGAATATATCAATCAATAAATTAAATGTGCAAATCACTTTCCGTTAAAAATAGTTAGGAGGCGATGATAGTTAACAATGGTTAATAGTAGCATGAAAATAAGATGTTGGGTGCTATGAGGACATGTTGTAAGGTGTTTAACATAGATAAGCACATGATTCATATATAACATAAGTGGTGATACTTAGCAAAAATCCTAATGGCATTTTTTAACAAATAAAAGTCTCAACAGACAAGAATCGCATATGTATTCAATTCATGGCGTAAAATTTCTTTATACACTAGTTTTGACTTGTACACCGCTGTCATGATTAAATTTTTGGGAGACTCAAATAGTAACTTTGTATTTCCATGTGATACCTCTCTAGTTAGCGCCAAATAATTAAAGTTGTGCGTAAATGCATATTGGTTCCGGAACATAAACGATGACATTTGAGAATTTCCGATCCATGATTGGACATTCAAAATTTTTTTAAATATGAGTTCTAATATTGTGTACGTCCAATTGAAATTTACAAAGAATATTTCTGGAATATATAGTTTTTTCAAGCATGTTTGCCATCTATTTATCAATCCTAGTTTCTGAATACATTTGCATGGTCCATTACCTAATCAATTAGAGGGTTCAGCAATTCGTGACAGTATTTTCAAGCTCCAGTTTTAGCCGAATGTAACGAGATGAAACCACTTACAGTAAAATTAGAAGTTCCGCCAGGTCAAAGTATTTTTGTTGTCTTCTTCCTCACTTAAAGGTTTTTCATCTCCAAAAAATTTGAATATATAGATGGTAAATCTTATCAGCAATATTACTTTTAGCTTATTAAATCTTCCTCGAAATGATATATATAATTATGCTAAAGAATGTCACTTGTGCCTGCAAAGAAGAAAAAATGCCATCGATCATAATATCATTCGGTTATCTATGCTGGAAATGACTACGTCGCATCAAGCTAAGTACTTGAATAAAGCTTCTACACCTTGCAATCCCTTTAATGGAGTCACATGAAGTAGAACTAAGCTCGAGTCTACAATATGCACTCGAGTGTCATGTCGCAAATGTATTCATCGTAACGTAACCATTCAATAACGTTGAAACTTTGTAGGTTGTTATTACTTGGTTTACTTGTGATATTGCAATGCTTCATGCTCTCTCACCCATCTTCGAGGACAACTGTACCATCTCAATGAATAAGATGGCCATCAAACACGAAGTGCTGAAAATATATTCTTAACATGTAACTTGCTCAGGCAATAAATGTGACTGAGAGATGGTATAAGTTGCATGGGGACGGAAACGGGAACGAGGACGAGGACGAGGACGGGTACGGGTACGGGTACGGATACCGGGAAACGGCAACATCCTAAAATTCAATATACAGGTAAGGCGGGGAAACGTCTATGTTTTATAAATAAATGTGGCTAAATGAGTTTTTTACACGTTTTATATTAACAAAAAAGAAGTTGGCCACAGAAGTTCACATGAAAGAAATAAAAAACATAGCTTACGAAATAACAAGAACCAAATATGCAAAGATATTAATATTAAACAAATAGTATCTACAAACTGGAAGGAAAAAATCCATATTTTTACTAGTGAGTTGTATTTCTATCACTCAATGATCTTGCTATATTGTTTAATTAAAGAAAAGTAGTTAAAATAAGATTTTCTAAATTAAAAGAAAAAAAGAAAAGAAATAAAAAGATGAAAAGTGTGCATAGGGACGTTTCCGGTACGTGATACGGCATCCGGGCGGCGTTTCCGTGTATCCTAGAATTGGTATGACTTACAAAAAAGAAGGAAATAAATATTTAAGCTTCATCTTAATTTTTCAGATTACAACTCAAGTACCTATTACTCGGGCTTGTTGTCTCCTTCACTATATAATATAAAGTATATGACATTTGATCCACAAATTTGGCACAAGATGAAGAAAACTCAAGTCCAAGCTAGACTCAAGATGGATATGAGAATAGTTAGGAGATGAACAATATTTAAGAAAAATTATTCTAACATATGAATAATTCAAGTTTAGATATGTTTCATCACATTAAATGTTCAATACTTGGGAGGATGATTGATAACTTGATATTATATTGGTGGTGTTTAGGATAAAATATGTAATCACTTTTATATACATTTATGAAATATATAACAGGACATGATACTATTCAGTGTGTTTATCACACACTTTTGAAGTTTCATTGATACCCTTTTGACATATAAATTTTTATAAAATACTTTTAAGCATACAAAGTTCGGCAATACCCTAAATATTATGGTAGTCTCTTGGTTATACTTAGCACTTTCACTATTTAATTATCTACTAATCTTTTATATAATAAAACAAAACCTCTAGTGGGGACTTTTTCATTTCAAAAAAATCAAATCATACCTTATTTAGAAATAAATGTATTGTTATTATTATTTTTTCTTAAGTGTGTTTAATTAAGAAACCTATATACTTCTTTATTTGGCAATGGAACTTATAAATTCGTCTTTTTTAGAAAAAATTCGTTAAAATTTACTTGTGTCAAAAGTATAAAAATAAAAAACTTTAAAAAACTGAAGTAAACTACAACAGTATAGGGGTTAAAACTAAAATTTAGAAAAACAAAACCACATAACATATTTTCTTCCAACATAGTTTTTCTTTCACCACAATTCCTACTTCCAAGTCGAACCCTAAAAATAAAATTAAGCGATTTGACAATAAAATGAAGAAAATATGTTTCAAATTTAATTGTTGTTGCAGCCATTCCGAAGATAATCTTCCTAATATATTTATGGGAGAACAACAACTCTTTCCATAGCTTAAAGGTATGATTCTTAATATCGAATTTTTTTATTTTGTTTAAAATTGATATAGGGATTTTAGTTATATCATAAAAGGGTTTCTATTTTTTTTTTTTTTTTTTTTTTTTTTTCAATTTGGGGGAAAAATAGGGTTTGATTGAAGCTCTTAGAGAGTAAGAGGATTGGTGGTTATGAATTATTTATTACATCAGCACACAGGATTATACATGTTTGGTTTTGTATTTGATTTAATGTATTTTACAGTTTAAAGATAGTAACACTGATGTTTGTGGCCAATTTTTATTACAGAAAAGGATTGTGGGTTGTGATTTGGTCACAGTGTATTTAAAAGCCTTGAAAGTTGCTCATGTCTTGAAGGAGAATTCACTTGAAGATGAAGTATTTAGTGAAAATATATTGTTGAAGACAACCCAAAGTTCAAGCTCGGCCTGTTTTTTGGTGATTGGGTAAGGAACTATAAGCTCAAAAACTAACTTATGATGATCATTAGCTTTTTCTTAAATGATAATTTGTAATTGTGTATATGGTGTCTGTATAGGCCTCGATGTAAAAGCAAAGCCATATGAATCATCAAGGCACGAAGGATTGTTATGCGGGTGGTGACGTGAAAGTACTCTTAATGCTTAAGGAATAGGAGCATTAGGTAATATATATTGTCCAATATGTTTGTTGTTTTTGTTTATAGTTTGATTCTAACAAAGTGTTAAATATTTACACAATTACAAATGAGAATATTGAAGCCTATTTATGATAAAACTATACATGCTAATAATAATTAAAATTATAGAGTATATGTTAATAAGAAGCAAGATGAACGTGCAAATCATGTGATTATGAATGTTGGTGAAGTCCTTATCCACATCATGATCAAACTTTGTTTGTCACTTGATATACTTTTATCTATAACTAATTTATGGAGATTTAAATGTTATTTTGTTATTGTTGTGTTCTTAAATCAAATCAGATTACTTCAATGTTTTTTTTGGCTACTAATATATATCACTATGACAAAATAACAATGGAAACGGGAAATTTGAAGTATCTTTTAATTGGTTGTGATTCGACAACAATCAATTTTATACATGTACATGTTGACTCTTTGCTGATGATGTACACAAAAACTGTCCACTTTAAAGCTTTTACTTATTTTTTGTCAGACATTGATTTATGCTAGCTGCATTACTGATTAAGGAACAGTTCGGTTTGCGGCTATGCAATTCTTAAATTTGTGTTAACCTGAATTACGGGTAAAATTTGTTTACCTTTGTTTTAGGTTATTGTTACTGATTGTTCTTTTTATTCATGCTATGCTATTGTTTTGCTTTCTTATAGCTGTAGATAAAAAATTTATTCGTGGAGATTAGGCGGTGGGCATTGATAGGTGGAAATGCACCCGTACAAGAATGTTGCTCCATTATAACTAGCGATCCTACATCTGACATGGGTCTAGATATTGATGCACAATGGAGATGTGATGCCTGACAATTCATCGCAGTAAGTTTTTGATCATTGTTAGTAGAACTTTTATGCTTATATGCCTTCCTAGGAGGTTTGACAATGCGTTCGAACTTTGAAGTTGATTATCGATTGTAAATAGTTGAAGTATGATAATTTAAAATGAAAATGTTTTTGTTGTTTTGGGAGGTTTCTAAGGAGACAAGGAAGTGAAAGGATAAGAATTTTGAGAGGTATGGGGGTAGCAGATTTAATACAAGGTTAATATTTACACTCATTATTCTTATTCGTATATAGTATACATTTATGTGCATTGGTTTGTCATATATCACCTTTAAGCATTAGTGATCTATAAGTCCCATCTAGCAACCATACCCCTTAATTGCAGACTTCTGTTGTAGTTACTCAGATATCGAACAACCATCACTATAAGATACTGATGCAACCACTAAACTTCCAAACCAAAATTAATATACATTAATTCCTCTCCCAGAGCCTCTACTAAGCTACGTGTTTAATTGAACAACTGTAGTACTTACACATTAATGTTACATGTGTGTATAATTGAAGCACATAGTAGCACCAAAATGATCATGACATGTGTTATAACTGGTTATGGATTGAAAGAGTCATGTTCAAGAGTATTTAATAGGAACTTAGTTTTTGACCATGTTATGTGTTAAAGTAGACAGTTAATAGCAGACATGGTACGACTGTGAGGTAACATGTTATCGCTTCTATGCCTTTGGAAGTAGAGTTCTGAGCTACATTTGTTTAGAGGATTAGGGGTATGTTTGGCGAAAGTAACTATTGCTGGTGCTGGTGCTGGTGCTGGTGCTGGTGCTGGTGCTGGTGCTGGAGATTATAAAAAGAGATTATTTTTATAAGCTACATAAAGTAACCTTTGGTTTTAAGAGATTATGAAAGATTATTTTTTTTTAGAATCTCTTATAAGTTATGTCTGCCAAACAAATATTATTTTTTAAGTAGCTTATTTTTTGAAAAAATAAGCACAATCTCCCAACAATCTTGTGTGCCAAACATAGCCTAGATGAATGTATATGGCCGAAATATTGTGATAACATAATTCATTGACCACATGTATCTAGGTGGTTATTAAATTAAACATAACCACCATAGGCACATTGAAACCTTAATGTATCAATTAACCTGCCATTTTTACAAAAAAAACAACTGAAACTACCACTCTCTAATTTTCATATCATAATACCATTATGTGTTAACTTACCTTTGTTGTTTATGCAGGTAAGATAGCAAAACAAGCTCAAATATTCTTTCTTGAAGAATGACTTATGCTTATAAGTGGTGAGTCAAAATAAAATCGATATATTTTGAGTGTTTTCAAAGTGAGTTATTAAAATGCTAAGCAACATTAATAATTCTAAATACGAACTTCCAGTTAGGTGTTTGGCGTGAACCAGAAAGCTTTGATCCTTATGGATATAGGACCTTCCCATCAAAATGGAAAGGCGGATGTGAGAACGATACTTAGTACTTTGCAACAAGTACGCATATAGATTTTTTTTTTTAATTCTAGAAATAATATACGTGTGGTGCTTATTTGAACAACATTAAAACCAACTTATTACACCTCAAAGATTAAAAACACTTTTCTTACAAAATCTTGAAACATGTTTTTATGCTTTAAAAACATAAATAGCAGGTTTGAATAATCAACTTCAAACATAAATAGCAGGTTTGAATAATCAACTTCAAACAGCTCTTATATGATTACGCTTACATTGATGGTGCTATTTATGGAATATATATCCTTCAAACAATCACGTTCATGGAAGCCATAAACTATCAATTGTTGTTCCAAGAGTGAGTGTATATGGAGTTGGATTTAGAATAGCTAAAGGATGCTCATCTATAGTCTGAGTGGCTGCTTACAAAAGTCTGTTGCAGGAGGCGAATGTGATGAATCTGATATCATGAAAAACTTTGAAAAGACATAACAAATAGATGATATTAATATATGCATCTAAACACGATATTTGCGAGTCCAATAATACAATAGTATTTGTTTGAATCCAATGTATTACTGAAACAGGGGTCACTAAAGAAAGAAACGAGTGTTTATTTTAATACTTACAAGTAAGTGAGCCTTCAATCTACTTTATTTGGATCAGGACATCAATCTACTTTATTTATATTATATATAGTATCTAATACTCCATTTAGTAGAGTTCGTAGTCTCTTACTCCAAGCCTTTTTAACATGTGATATGTTATGTCATTTTAACATGTGATATGACCCGTAATCAAAATAGAAAGGTATAAATTGAACGCCTAGATGATAATATTCGAGATAGGATTTCTTTTTACATGAAAGAAATTTTACAACATAAATCACGCCAAGAGATATTGATTTCATCATCATCGTGCTCACATGGAGTCTGAAACACTTTAGAAGCCAGTGAAAATTAATAAAAATGGTATCATTTATATTAAGCCATGCTTTACTTTAACTTTTTTTTATTCTTCTCGGTTAAAGAAAATCTTATTTTGATTATTCCTAGAAGAGTACAAGATAGGAATTTAACAAGTCAATGTCCATTGTTAATATCAAATACTAACAGTGTACTCAATAATCATAACTAATGCAGATGATTTAAGTGGGTAACATATGTTAGCCACATATGTTAATAAGTACTGATTTCTTTTCAAATTGTTCATAAAAAGATATAACGTTTATGTCTAACAAAATAATATGGATGACCATAATTAAACTAAAAACTTTTCTAAAAACTAAACAACATTTAAAACCTCGTGCGTACAAATGTATTATAACTACACATAGTCGAGCTTTCTTCATCGTATAATACAAAACTAAAAACCATAAATAAAACAAATATTATTTGTTTTTTAATAAATAAAAATACATTATTTGAAAAATTAGAAAAAACCCCGCGCGTGCGCGGGCATTATAACTAGTTATAACTATATAGCAAAAGGCGTGGTCTTACTATTCACAAACTTTTTAGCCCAGTTTTTTTTGGAGGCCCATACCCGAAATAAAGGATTTGGGGCCCGTGTAGTAAAAGTGTCTCCCTCTCACATATTTTTACGTTTGTGAGTGACGCCGGCCAAACCGACACCGATGGAAAAAACCGACCGGCAAAGCATTACCCAATCCGAGACCAAAGCATCTATAGTGCTTTTATGAGAGAGTGTACAGGGAAATCTACAGTAATATTATATTTTAATAGGGGTACAGTGGCTTTCTGAGGGGATTAATGTGTATGGGTACAAGATGGAATTTTTTATTGTTGTTTATGGCTAGATTATTGCCATTTATTTCCAGGTACAGAAGCCCTTTCTTTGCTAGCCACAAATTTGTGTTTTCTTATCTTTTAAAGTATCATCTAGATCATTTTTGTTAGGTCGGTTCTTTGCATTATCTGGATCTACTTTCCTTTAGTCAACAAACTTTCTTGGTAGTAATTTTATTTTTTCTAAGTTAAGTTTTGTGATATTAGAATTGCAACTTTGATAGGTTTATTTTTAGGATTTGCAGTTTTACTGACATGTATAATTTTGGGATTTTGGATGATTTTAGCTTTGAGCTTTCTTTCAGATGAGTTTCACAGCGAAACTTAGGACTCGATTTTTTGTTGCATAGATTAGATTATATAAGATGTGCTTGCATCAAACAATAAGTGAAGTTGGTAACTTACATATTTACATTTGCTTTAACAGTGTCATAGCCAAAATTAGGAGCCCATTTTTGTTGCATAGGGTAGATTATACAACATGTGGTTGCATGGCATAAGAAGCCAAGTTCATAGGTTAGTCATGAAATCAAATAATACATATTATCGTCAACATTTGTCCAATATATTTGACTTATTTTATTATATTATCTATGAGAATTGATACTTAATCATTTACTTTTGTAATTCTCAGTTAAAAACAAGCATTTGGTGAAAGTTAGTGATTTTGGACGAAAAAGTGAGCTAAATGGATCAAGTTGGAAAAGTCTACTGAATTGAAGGAGATATGCCGTATGATCATATTTAAATGAGTTCGAAGACCATTGCCTGACTTTGAAGAATGCACCGCATGTAATTATCTCATGTGCCGCATATGAAATCTTGGTTAACGAAGAATATCTGACATATCTACTCCAGATACGCCGCATGACATTCCTAACATACGGCGCATCACTCTCAAGACTTCACTGAAGATAATCCAAGATACTGAAGGACATGCGCTACATAGAGATTCAAGTTACGCTGCATCTGAAAGCGGTGTACGAATATTCCATAATATAATAATCTTGGACCCGACGCAAAGCTATTGAGATACGCCGCATCAACTAAGTTGGTGCGCCGCATCGTACCCTCAGACAGAAAGTATAAATACCCCATTTGACAGCCAAATTTTGTGTGCCAAAAGTTACAGAAGCTGCAACATAAACCCTAAAGAGAAGAATAACAACGAAAGGGCAACACAAGACACACCCAATTGAAGATCTTAGAGCAATAAGAAGGTCCTGCTAGTTTTTTTTAATTCATTAAGTAGTTTTGTTTTATTGTAATAGTAAGCTTTAATCCATCAGGATTGATGGGCTTGTGACCGCCATATTGATCCTTTCAAAATTGCTTTCCCATCGATTAAAGTTTATATGCTGTTTTTTTGGTTATTTTTATATGTGCATTGATAACGTATGTGTCTAGCTGTGCAACGCTTATGCTGCCATACCCCTTCCACGATTTCTTCACTAGCATTATAAGTTAGTGTAAGCCCTTAAAAAAGTTAAATAATATATACATAAGTAATCATTAAGAGTTTACTCGCCTATAATTAAGATACGAACGAGAGAGAGAATAGATTTTAGCACTCATCATATAAAACTATCAATAAAACAAGTGACAGGCTACTTAATCATTCGTCAGGCCTCTTATCTATATATGTTATTTATCTGTGTACGTGTTCGCTATTCGCTGTATTCTATCTCATTACTTTTATTATTTTAATTAACTCAAATCGTTCCAGTCTCTCAGACTGAAAACCCCCTTGCGTTAGATTAAGTTGTAAAACTAACTTAGGAATTAAAATACTGAAAGACATTATAGGTGTTAACATTCCACTCTTAGTGATCGACACTCTACTTACCAAGTAGCTACATTGATAGGGTACACTGCTCGTTAGTGTGTGTAATAGGATAAGTCGGCTAAATATAAATTTAAAACTTTAATGAACAATCTATACCTAGAATGATATACACACGCATCAAGTTTTTGATGCTGTTGCCGAGGAGTGAATTGTTTAATATATGTTTATCTGTTAGTATTTTAATTAGGTTTTTAACTTATTTAGTTTTTAATTTTTAGATTTGAATTGCTAACTTTGTTGTGTATTAGTATAATTGCATTCATTGTATTTTTCTGCATAATTAGTGTTTATTAGTTTGTTCATTTTATGTAATTTTTGTATTTTTTTTTTGTTTTCTTATTTTTTCTGCATTATTTGATGTTTGTTGTATTTTTGCTGATCTAAACGATACGGCGCATCTGTTTTACAGATACGGCGTATTGCATTTTAATTTTTCATACACCGTAATTATTTAATAATTCGAGTACGACGCATCTCTCCCCTAGATACGGCGTATTCTGTTTTTAATCAGAATTTTTTTTCAAAACCCTAAACGCCATACGACGCATATGTTCTACAGATACGGCGTATTACTAATTTATTAAAAACAGTTTTCGAATTCATTAAATTAACAAGAAGCGGCGTATCGATTTTTGTCGATACGACGCATTGATATCAAAAATTTTGTATTTGAAACGTAACGAACATATGGCATATTAGCTTTGCCTATACGACGTATTTATTTTTAAAAAGTATAAGTAATTTTGATAATTTTAAACATACATCGTACTTATTTATTTAATACGGCATATTGATTTTCTAAAATAAAAGTCTGATTAATTTTTAACGTATTAAGATACGACGTATCCGATTTATTGGATACAACGTATCGTCTGCAGATATTAGGAACTTTTATTTTACTTTGATTGTTTCATTATTCTTTTGCACTAATAAGTTTTATTTCAGGAGATAGATAATCAAGACATTACTATAGAAGAATATGTTAGGCTTGAAGAGGAAAGAGCCTTGAGCAATAATCAGGTGTACGATTGGCAAAGAGCAAGATATGGTGCACAAGTCATCAACATGGAAAACATTACTGTGGAAGAATACTTGTTATTAGGACAGGAAAAGTCGAGGAAAAAAAGAAACAAATTGCCGTTTCAACACACTTGGTATATATCAAATGATGATGAGGAGGAGTCGTATTACTTGAAACCAATTCAGGCAATAGTTATTGATGGTATTCTTTCTCCGGGAATTGTACAAGTTGAAGAAGAATCACAAGTGTTCGATTTGAATGAAAATTCGGCAATTGCTTACTATGAAGATGAATGTGGAACAATGGTGTATGGTGCTATTACATGTAATTTTCCATCCGTAATGGAAGATATATTCTAATCTTATCAAAAACACCATGATAACATTCCCTTGGATGAAGATAATGAGTATTCCGATATTGAAAAGTTTGATGTTATTGTGTACAATGACACACCGCAATTACCAGAACAAACAGAAGTATTCAAGTGTGGAACGAATAATCCAGATTTTGACCCAATGAGGGATTTTGAAGAAATCTGTGATGATTTATTTAAGGCGGATATTCGGCGTGAGGATAAAATTGCAAGACCACTAGTTGTAGATGGAGACTCACAAGATGAATTGGAGTCGCTTACAACACAAAGTGGTATAAATTTATTACTCCCTCCGTCCCAAAATTATTGTCCCCTGACAAAAAACACACAGTTTAAGAAAAGTACATTTATTACAGCTTTCTATTTCTTACTTTTTGACAGAATGACAATTTTACCCTTAGGTAATTAATTAAATTCTTTTTTAAGGTGTGTAATAATAATTTTAAATAAGGGTAATATAGTAAACTTGGTTAAACTTCTCTATCTATTTTTAGTAGTGGATAATTAAATTGGGACATCCTAAAAAGGAAACGTGGACAATAAAATTGGGACGGAGGGAGTAAATATTATTGATCCCGTTACTAATAATCTTGCTAGTCTTTCTAAACAGGTTTCAACACAAATGGATGATGAGGTGGAATATATTACACCACCTAATGAAGCACATAAGGCACCTGTTATCAACCCATTTTTAGTTGAACTCAAGAATGAATTTGATGATGAGCTCTTGAACACTGCCTTGGTTAAAGAGAAAACTAATTTCAAACAAAAGATGAATGTAGAAGAACTTGAAAAGGTATTGTTAGGAATGCAAATATTCCTGTAAAAGTCTCGGTCACCTAATTATTGCAATAACATTAAGTTAGCTCATAGTTAGTTTAGTTATTAGTTAGAATTAGATTAAGTAACATCGTGGAAGAAGGACGGGTCTTTACCCACTGTATGCCTGATCCGCAGCCCGGGTGTGGGCGTTTTATCTTTTGTTTGTTAGGAACTATAAATACCCCTCTCCACATGTGGAGAGGGTTGGACCTTCATTCACAAGCTAATTGATTTCTAGTTTTTCTCTCAAAGGTTCCTACTTTCTTTCTTTCTTTCTTACTTCTCCCTCCTCCTTCTAACTCAACGCCAACAACACCACTATATACTTCATGTTTGTGACTTAATTAGTATCTTACAAATGGTATCAGAGCCAAGGTTTCATCTTAGGGCCTTGGTGAATCCTATTTGGTGTGGTTTGTGTGGTTTTGTGAATTAGTAGTGTTTTTCTTGAAAACATCTTGGTTTGATTTATCTAGTGTTAGTTGACATGTTAGAGGTGTACTTTTATGATCATTTGTGTTAGTGTTACATTATTTCTCAGTTGGTTTTGCCATTTCACACGTATTTTTGAAGATTGGATTGAGTTTGGGTCTTTCTTAGTTGCGGTTACCTCTACTGTTCCATTGCTTGTCTGCGGTTTGCTACTAGATTTCTGTGGTTAGCTGTCTGCGATTACTATTTTGACTTAACAGACAAAACGCAAGGATAGTGACAGATTTTGACTATTGTGACTTGCGACTAGTGCTTGCGGTTTAGTGGTTTGTGGTTAAGTGTCTGAGATTTACTCTTGCGGTTTGCATCTCTCTGCGTTTACCTCTTTGTGTTTATCTCATCCTGCGATTACTCACCTTGCGGTTTGCCTATTTGCGGTTTGCTCCTGGATTGCGACTAACTCTCCTGATCTTGTGTTTTGCTCTCATCTGTGTTAATCTCAGTTTTGCGGTTACCTGTACTTAGCGGTTTGATTCTTTTTTTAGAGATTATCTCCTAAGTATTGGCAATCTATTAAATGGTGAGATTCGTGTGAGTGGTGAATCATTTTGCAATTAGTGAATGGTTGTAACTTAAGTCGTTTCGGTTAATCTAATTGTAATCTGACATTCTGGGTTAATCCTTACGATTTGACTAATCTCAATTGGATATATCGTAACTTGACTTGTCACAACTTAAAACCTAGTGCAAACTGTAACCTACCTGCTTCATCATGACAACGTCTCCTGATTCAGTAATACCTGAAATTCTCAAATTATACGACATGGTTGATGTACCGTTGACTTCTAATCTTTATCTACAAATGAACGGACTCGTACCTGATAATGATTCAATGGTACATTCGTGCTCGGATTCTCAAGAGAATGTGATTCATTAGTCAAGTAAATTGCTTGAATATGCAAGGGAATGCCACATTGAATGCTTTCAAATGCTTCACTCACATCTTTCTGTACTGTTAGAGGGTGATGGATTCAAAATGGGGTTCGAACGTGCATTTACAACTCTTTTTGGTCAAGATGTTCAAACATTCACAGATATTATGATTCTTAATTTGGATCAATTACGACAACAACTGGACCAAGAAGAATCTACTAATGCTGGATCCTTAGCTGCCCTCTGTGTGCTCAGCAAACAATTGCAGAGCTTCATAAACTCAAAATCTGCCATGATATATGACTACGAGAGTCAGATGACTATGAAGTGTTTTGCTGACCACACAGAACTTGATGTTGACACATTCAGAGACATGCTACTCCAACCCTTGGATAAGGCTAAGGAGTACATTGAGGAAAAGGCAAAGCACGAACTGGTGTATGAAGACAGGGTAAAGACACACGGGGTACAATCATGGGATGGTATTGATTATTTTGGTATAGCATCGGATGCTGAGTCAGTCATCACTGAATGCATGGATTCAGAAGCTAATAAGATTGACACTTCTGGCAAGTTTGTGATGCGTGCTATTGATGATAATCTCATACCTGTGCAGGCACTTGACTCAAGTGATGAGGTATCTTCAATTGATCAACATAATATCCTCTCTAATGAATGTCAGCATACAGATCAAATTAAACCTTGTTATGACACAAATCTGTTGGAAAAGACTGACAATTTAACCTCCTCTACTTCAACAAATATGTGTCATAAAGGGGGAGAAAGTGATCTGTATGATGAAAGTTCTTGGCTTAAGGCTGAGTTTTCTAAGACAATAGACCAGAACATGGTTGAAAAAGAAACGTTTAATCAACTTCTAAAAAAGTTTTCACAACTTGAAAAACATTGTATTTCACTTGAAATTGAAATACAACAAAAAGAAGAATGTCTTCAAAATAGCAAACCTTGTTTGAATCCGGAATTGCCTGGACTTAATGAATATTTTGTGATAAACAATTTGAAAACTCAGCTGCAAGACAAGGATGTAACGATCAACATCCTAAAAAATCAAATTAAGATGAATGAGCTAAGCAATGAAGCCAAATGGAAACATGAAATTAATGAAACTGAATGCAAAATGGCTAAATTACATATGGAAAATGAGACTCTGAAAGTGCAATGTAAAGAACTGCGTGACTCACTCAAAGAAATAAAAGCTAAGAATATCAATCTGACAACCTCTCAGTTCACTAAACACAATGATCTCATTGCTCAAAGTCTGACTAAATGTCCCACAATTTCTGGTGTACAAATTGTGCCAAGTTACGTTACAAAGAGTAAAATGAACCCTAATCTTTCAAAACCATCTATCTTGGGAAAACCAATTTTAAAAATAGTTGGTAATCATTCTACCATTAGACAACCAAATGCTTTTATTTCTGAAAGACTAAAATCCTCGAAAGCTCGGTTTGTCTCCCAAGTAGATGAGAAACGAGGTTTGATTAAGTCTGTGGACTCAGAACTTAAAACTCATAATCAATTGGTCAACACTCATGTTAAGGTTCAGAATCATAAAGCAAATAGCCACAAATCTGAAATGACTTTAAGACATAGACTAAAGAATTCAGATAACAGAGCCATTCCCCATAAGAGTGTTACAATGCATGAAATACCATACAGGCTTAGATCCTCTTTTATATAGGTACCAGCTGGAAGGATATTCATGATGAATGGTAACAAATGGTCACATGTGTGTACGAAAGACATAGAAGTTTCAAAGGGCTTGCACAACAGTTTTAAGAAAGTCCTTGTGTGGCAACCAAAGACACTGATATCTCCCACGGTTGGAGACATGTTTACTCTCAAGTGATGTACGATCTTCTGGACTCCTGGTTAATTCTTTTCAAGACTCGTTCTTCACCTGTCACTAACTGACTTATACCCGGTGTCTATCCTGTTCATAGTTCTTGTATATAATTTGCATGTTTTGCATTCATTTTTTCTTTGCTGTTCTATTCCTCCTCCCATGTATTGGTATTACTTGTCTTGGTATATTTTTGTGTGTTTTTCCTTGATTATATAATGCTTTACTTGGTATGTTGCTTCTCGATTTTATCTGGTCCCATGACTTAATGCGTGCTCCCTGTAAATTATTTTATGATTTTTTGTCACATTTATAACTCTAGGGTCTGTTTCGTATTTGTGGACTTTTGTCAACTAAGTGGTATGGTAGTACAAGGACTAGTTCTGCCATTTTTCTTTAATGTTTCCCATATATATATATATATATATATATATATATATATATATATATATATATATATATATATATATATATATATATATATATATATATATATATATATATATATATTCCTTTCACTTGCGGTTTAGTCACAACAATTGCATAACTCCTCTCCACTACTCCCTAACCTCTCGAACTAATCGCAACTGTATTTATTTGTTTCTATTGTTAATATCCTTGGTGAGTTTGATTTCTCTCTGTTTGTTTCTCAATCTATATTTGTGTTATATGCTCACTTGTTTCGTCATCTTCATCATTTAGGTGGTGGAATTGTTCATACGAGTCTCGATTGATTTCTAATCACCAATAGGTTAGATTATGACTGTTTATAATTGTGTTCGTTGGTTCCTAGTTACTGTCATTTTATCGTGCCTTGATTTGATAGTGATTAATTACATATGAATTGTTGCGATTAGAGCAGTGATATTGGAGTGCTTTGGGGTGTTGCGTTAGGACTAGGACTAGATCATGGTTGCTTTCATTCCTTTCCTTGTTGGTCTTGTATTTGTTCAATTTAGTTTTAGTAGGATCTGGCGTTAGGTAGCTTCCTGTGAGTGATATTCTTGATTGCGATTAGCGCTCATTCTTAATAGCGGTTAGTGCCCATTCTTGACTGCGGTTCACTCAAACTTTCATGACTGCGATTAATGTGTATTGCGGTTAACTGTGCTTGCATTTAACTTGCTATGTGGTTACCCTCTCTAGCGATTAACTTAGTTTGCGTCTAGCTTGTTCTGAATTTAATTCATCTTGCGGTTAACTCGCCATGCGGTTAACTCGCCTTGCGGTTAACTCGCCTTGCGGATACCTCAACTAGAGGGTGACGTGTCTTGCGGTTATCACGCTCTCCAGTTATCTCGCACTACGGTTAAATTGACCTGTGGTTAATTCGCCCTGCGGTCACTTGTGATTAACTCGCCTTGCGGTTACCTTTACCTGCAGGTGACGTGTATTGCGGTTAACTCGCTTTGCGATTATCTCACTCTGTGGTTACTTTGACTGAGATTTATTCATCCTTGCGTGTTGTGGTCTTGCAATTTGTCTTATTGCGAATTACTAATTCTTTTGGTTACCTATTTGCGGTTATCCCTTATTGTGGTTTGTCCTATCTTGCGGTTATCCCAGTATGGCATATTGTTTTGAGAGGGTTTATCTCTACTAGTTGCAACCTTGTTATTCTTGTCACCTTTTGTTCATATCTCATGGAACACGTATGTGTTATGCTAAGTGGTTGCTTTATGCCGTTGATCTTTTGTGGTATATGGAATCTATCATTGACTTACGTGTTAGATGACTCTGTTCTCTCTATGTGCTCATACGTGCATAACATCTTGTCACCGTCTACTACGGTTCTCTGATGAATCAGATGATGTCATCTTGTGAAGTGATGTCATGGATTCGCTTGACTAACATATACAATCCCGTGTGTTTGTTTTTCTGTGGTGATTGGTGTTAAGTGCAGATAATATGGCAGAATCCAATATCGAAGGATCATCGGCTCCACCAGTTCGTTCAGAAAACGATATCCTTCCGTTCAACAAATGGGTATCTATTGGGAAGAGTAACTGTTATGTGAAGACTGACAAACCTCAGAACCATCCCATATTCCGAATGGCTCTAGATTTACTTAAGCACACTACATTCTTCAATGCTTTCACTGCATCTTCTACAATTCCATCCATTTACATACAACAGTTCTGGAATACCATCTGCTTTGACAGAGCTACCAACACATACAAATGTCAGCTGGATGAATACTAGGTGAACGTTACTAAGGAAACTCTTGGCAGTGCACTTCAAATATTACCAACTGGTGATAATGTGGAGTACACTCCCCCACCTAACCCAGCTACCTTACTTAGCTTTGTCAATGAACTTGGGTATCCCACTCATGTCTCAACACTATCCACCGTCATCACTCACAACTTGTACCAACCATGGAGAGCCATCGCAAGTCTCATTAACTTATGTCTGACGGGCAAAACCTCTGGATACGAAAGACTTAGAGCTCCATCTCTACAAATCCTCTGGGGTGTTGTCAATGGGAAGGATGTCAATTTTGTTGAAAGAATCTGGGAGGAATTCACTCAGTCCATTCACTCGTTTCTTGTAGATAAACCAAATCTTGAGGCAAACAAAGATGGAAAGAAGAGATCTACCAAGCTTCTCATTCCAAGCATTCGATTCACAAAGCTTATTATATTAAGTCTCCAACGAACTCTTAAATTTCATCCAAGAGAAGAATTAGCTCTCCATCAACCCTCAGATGAACATCCAGTAGGATATCTCAAGTATGATGCTAAAAGTACTAGCGAAATAATCTTTGGTATGGATATTCCCAATGCCCTACTGACTCGTGATATTCTCACTGCACCATATTATGGGGAGTACATTAAACTTCTGAAAGCTAGTCGGGATGATCTGCTAGTGAGCCTTCTCTGTCCACCAAGTCTGAAAGAACTTCATCAAAGAAACGCAAGGGTGTGACTACCTCAGCTGCCTCTTCTGAAGGTACCAAAAGGGTGAAACGCACCACTGGGAGCAAAAAGCCCAGCTCCAAGAAAACTCCGCCTAAATAAGATGATCCTGAAGATGCACCAAGCACCATACAATTGCCTCTTTTAAAAGAAGAAATGGTTCAAATTGCAACTGATGAAAGTTTGAAGGATACGTACATGTCACCGGTACCTCCAGTCAGTGGTGTCAGCATCAAAGAACCTGAATTGGACAAAGGTCAACAGCTCCAGCATGTAGAAGGTAAAGGTAAGGATGTCGCTAAGGAAGAACTGGCTGCACGCACATTGTTGAAAATCTCATCTCCTGCCTCCAAATCAAGAAGCACCAAGTATATCTTCAAAAGACGTTCTCCGTCAACATCATCAGCCAAAGTGTCTCCTGGCAAAGCATCGTCACCTAGTCTGGGGCAACCGGCTAACTCAAGTGGCTCAGAAACTGATACCAGCTCAACATTCAAAGGTGATGACTCCAACTTAGCTACCCAAGACGTCACCAGTAACAAACCTGTGCAGGATAAATTTGTTGAGTCTAAAACACCTCTTGACCCACTTCATGATGAGTTTGTGTCCACTGCTTACCCCAACTTACAAGGAAATCTCAAACTCAAGACCGATGATCCTAAGCTCGCAGTGGAACCTGACAGCTCAATAGGAACTCTGGCTTCTTTTAAGAACCTTGACACCTTTGGAGATCAATTCTTAGTTGATAAGCCTGATGATGTATAAGGTGACAAATCTGGTGATGAGCGAGAAGAAGTTGTCTCAATGGTTGATGTCACTATACAGCATGACACTTCTACTATTCCTACAAGGTCTACACCAACTCCTACAGCTGCAACTGACAACACTGACACCACTCAGGCTGCTGCCACTCAAGAGAAATCCACTGATTCAGCTAAGATCACAACTCCTCCTACCACGGAGAAGAAATTGGACCATGGACTGGATGAGTTAGCTAGTATTACTGCTGGCATCATTCAAGATCTCACTATTAATGAGACGTTGGAAAAGCATGCTTTAGTGTTAAGAACTATTGTGAATCTCGACTTGCCTCAAACAATTAAGAATCACGGCAGCAGATTATACAAGTTAGAACATCTCGATCTCGAGCAACAAGTGTCTCAGGCCATCAATGAACAAGTCGCTAAAGCTGTCAGCATTGCTCTAGAAGCTCCACTCAGATCTAGATTCAAAGACTTACCCATCAATGACATGAAAGTGATTCTGCAGCATAGTATGTTCGAGAAAGATCAACACAAAGGTCATGAGGCGCACATCAAATTATATGAAGCATTAGGTGCCTCTATAAGACAAGATGATGCCGAGGAGCACGCCAGAGACATGGAAATAGAGAGGAAGAGGAAAAAGAGGCGTCAGGGTCATCCCAGGCCTCCATTGGGATCACTTCCACAACCTCTACCACCTCCTCCACCTGCTGGGGCATCAGGACCATCGGGTACTTCTACTCTACCTGGTGGCTCTCAATCTCGTACTATGCCGTCACAACCCACCTCATCATCACAGAAAAAACAAACTGACAAATCTTCTAAGCCAGCACCGTCCAAACATGCCAAGCAAGTCACGTATGCTGCATGGACCTCTGTTGACACTGGCACGACCTCTATTGCATCTCTAGTCAATGACGATGTTGTCTTTAATGAAGAATCCTTCATTCCTCAGTCTACTACTTCTTCTGATGATGATGAAGATGATGCTTCCACGACTCATATCCCGCAAAAGCAATGGTGGAAATCGTTCACCAGAAGTGATTCTACTGATCCACCACCAGTTCTCCTAACTAAAGAAGATAAAGAGTCGTTGTGGAAACCTGATGATGAGCAGTCACTTTCACCAGAGCCTAACTGGATTGTTCCCTCCTCTGATCTGCCAGCTAATGACAACAACTGGGTCAATGCCATCACTACCGGCTTTGTTCCTCCTTCTAAAGACTCTCTATTATCACAAACGGGTGATATGGGGACGTTTATTACATTGTTTTGTAAGAAGAGTGGATTATCTACGCTTACTCAAAAGGACCTTGAAGGACCTGCTTTCGACATTGTTAAAGTCTTTCATCAGGACGTAAATCATCTACAATACCAAATGGAAGAATGCCACAAGATGTTTAACGATATTGTGGATGAAGGAATCATGAAGCATAATTATAGCAATCCACTCCCTCTGGGTGTTCTCCCGGTCATGTCACAATCCAAGCAGAGTTCTTCTTCAACAAGGATCTTGAATATCTCAGACTTGGCAGCAGATAATGCAAATCGGCTTTGTCCATTACCAAAATGAAAGCTGCACATTATTCAGATATTGGGTTAGAACAGCTTGTCCCCGATGGCATGTAGATTGCTCAAGAATGTGATTAAGATATCTCCGCATCTCTTGGAATCTCCCACTGGTGGCTCAAGAAGCAGCAATTTTACATAGATCGATTTCAAGCTCAAAGTGACCGCAAGTCTGTTCGATCACCACTTCAAATCATCAGTGTAGTCAAGATACAGATACACCCTATCCACGGATATGACTACCTCAAGAGCATAGTTCTCCGTCGAGCTGACTTCAAAGAATACACCATATCCGAAGGAGACTTCAAACATCTTCGCCCAAATGACTTTGAAGATTTGTACTTGCTACACCTTCAAGGAAAATTGCATCACCTGCCATCTCATGAGAAGAAGACTCTTGTGTTCGCTGTACTTCATTGGGTCCGGGGTATTGTCATCAGAAAATGAGTCGAAGACTTCCAGCTTGGCATCGAAAGCTATCAATCCCAGCTCAATCTCACGCGACCTCTATGGGATGTTACTAGCATGGAACTGGTTGCTGATTTTACGGTCATGGAATCTCCACTGGCCGTGATATTTCGTGACAGATACAACGTTCCTATGGTCTTGCACTTCCCAGAAATACACAAGTTTAGTGATGGTACATTACAAATGGCCGAAGAGGCTTTGGACTTCAGAGTGAAAGAATACCATGTGTATAACTCTGGATCAAGAAGGTATACCAACCACTGGACATATCATGACCTGACACTGAACAAGAAATTCCTGGCTGGTATTTGTAAAAGATTGAAGTTGAGGAGAATCTTTCATAGTTTGGAATGCTACGTTGGTGGCAGAGTTAGAGCTGGTGACTACCGCCTTCTACAACGCACTGAATGATATCCTATGTGGATGTGGTGTTTCGTTATATGTTGTATTTTGGGTGCAGTGATGTTCTGTAACTTGTACTTTATTTCTGACTGACTCTTTCTCATATCCTCATAGTTCTTATAGTTCTTGTACATTATGCCTAGTAGTAGAAAGTTTTAGTTACTACATAAATCCACTTTATAAAATATATAAAAACCATAAAAATCTGAAAAACCATAAAAAAATACAAAAATATTCTTCTCTCGACATGTCTCTTGTGTAATCAATATTATGTACGTTTCTAGAAATGTCATTCAATAATGACACGGAATCATACATATGCTTGAGCAAGAGTTTTTCGGTTTCAAATAAAGTTTTTTTTTAAAACATGTCATATCTTAAAATATTCTTTAAATTCATGGCTTGCAGTCATTTCAGGCTGTAACCCGGACTTAAAATCATGGCTTGCTATTACTTTAGATAGCAACCCATTTTTCAAAATGGGGAAAACACGTCGCCAAAAACACGGTTGTTCCTTTTACCGGGTGAATTTCACCTGGGCATGGATTACTTTATATCCATGTTTCCTCGATCTAATGTACGCTTCAGTGCATTATTTCTTGATAAAGAAGAGAAATCTTCTTTTTATCGCCAAATATTTTCCCTTCTATGATTTTTCTAGAAAGTATTTGTGCAAAACTTGGTGGTACCATGAGATTTTGATTGAAAATCAAATTTAACTCAAAATTTTGATAAAATTTTTCACTCAATCAATGACTTTAATATTTTATGAAAATATTTCAGTTTTAACATCCGTCATTGATTGAGGGGGAGAGTGATTTCTCAAAATTTTATGTATCATCAAAACTCTCCACACTTTGTACAAAAACCCTGCAATAAAACAATTTGTGCTGGTTATGTGTCAGAAGGAGAAAATTTTAAAAGAGTTTTCGTTAAAACTTCAAAGCTTTTGTAGACTCATCAAATCTGACATATAACAATCTCCCTCACAGATTGAGGGGAGCACGAAAAAGGTTCCGTTTTTCAGAAAATACTAAAACTGACCGCATTTCTCTCCCAAAAACTTTCTAAATTATTTAAATGAATTGAGATCCAAAATCTCAAAATATTTGAAATTTTTGATCAGGGGAGAGAATGTGATTTAAATATGAAATCTGATAATCAAAAGTGATCTTTTGGACTCAATAATAGGCTCCCACATATGTGCTAAACTCTTTCGGATATCGATGCACATATTGAGGGGGAGCAAAAGGCGTTTGTGGAAGTAATACCAAAGACTGACCATTTATCTTTATGCATGGAGTTATAAGGATGGTTAAGGTAAGGTATGAGTTCCCATGATCCACCAAAACCGGAAGGATCTTCCTAGGGACAATCCATAGATAGATTAGAAGTCCTTAGGAATGATTGAAAAAAGGAGAAAAGTGAGAAAGGGAAGAGTGCGGACTGAGATAGAGCTAGGACTGGAACAAACCCAACAAGGTTCTAGTAATGAAGTCTCGGTAAGCACTGAAGGGGTTGAAGAATGAAAAAGAAATGAAATGTGAAAAGGGTGAAAAGAAATAGCCCTCCAAATATTCAACCTTAGAGCAGAAACCAGGTTCAACTTCATGTGCTACTAGTGGTTACTAAGGTAACACTAGTATTGAAGACAAGACGTCATGGACCCAGTGATGCACTGCACTAAACTTCCCAACCACTTAAGTTCTCTTTAAAGAGCTTGTTTCATTCTCACGTGGAACCCTGTGCAATGTATCGACCGCTCATTGCGAGCTATGTTGATACCTAAACAGGAGACGCCTCCCCAGTCTCCAGGAGTGGATCAAAATGCACTATTAAGTCTAGAGCCATGAGATCATCCATAAATCTCACTATGACACATTCCAAATATGCTCATTGTTTCACACAATGTGGAAAATAAGATAAAATATTTAGAGTCCTACGCATTATCCTTGTGGTATTGCCAGAACATCCGAGTGATATGTAAATATTCACAATGAAGATGGAAATCCTTCTAGAGTGAACATCTCTCAAGCTCTTGGTAGGTGACATGTGAGATCCATCGTGGATCAATGATCAAGTGACAACTGGAAAGCAACGATGGTGCGATTCAACATTGAATCAAACTTGTTCCAAGATATGGATTGACGGATACTTTTGCAAAAACCTTTCAATGTGCTCACAAACTAACTTTCGAGCACATTGATTGTGTAAAATCTTTCAAACAAAAGTATTTTTGATGGAAATATGACTCAAAGTATAAAACTCTCGTCGTGTCTCAAAATGTTTATCATATGACACCTGAGTGATTTCTATAAATCAACTTCTCATCAATCCGTGAATATTTATTCACCGATTCACTCTATCGTGCTGTCTGCTTTGAGACGTTCCGGTATGAGAACATGCTAAGTATGAAGATTCCGAAGTGGATTCTTTGGAAAATTCATTACTACAAGCTGGAAATTCCTGTCAAGGAGAGTCTTCTTTAAAAGAGACTCTACCGGATCACAGGTCGATTTTCACAAAACCGGAGGGTAGTCTGTCCTCGCAGAACAAATGACAAAGCCATATTCGTTCTCTATCTTTATTGCTAACTGTTTTATTTTAGGGACACATATAAAGATGGCGTTGATGGCTCCTTCTTCTAGCTGAATCGGGTCAATCCATACCTCATGCTCACACATCCTCCTCATATCAATGACTATGAGAGACTTACTACAACAAATGTTGAGAGACTACCAACAACGTTTCTGCAACTCTGATGAAAAAGTCTCCTGATCCACAACTCTAATGTAATGTCTTCAGATCCAGAAGGGTGTGAGCATGATGGTCCTTAAGTCACTACATCACATGAAGGCGATACTACTGTGGATGAGCTTGGGGATTTACTGTGGCTGATGATCTCAAAGAAGCTCAAAGGTCACACATCTTAAAGGAACACCAAATCACAAGTTCATTGCTTGAAGTACAAAGTGTGCAGAAAAGTGAAGAATCAGAACCTACGAGCTACAATGACTAATGAATGCTTGATGATCAAAGAGCTTAATTTCCAAGGTGACCTCGCTTAGGGGGAGATTGTTAGGAATGCAAATATTCCTGTAAAAGTCTCGGTCACCTAATTATTGTAATAACATTAAGTTAGCTTGTAGTTAGTTTAGTTATTAGTTAGAATTAGATTAAGTAACATCGTGGAAGAAGGACGGGTCTTTACCCATTGTATGCCTGATCCACAGCCCGGATGTGGGAGTTTTATCTTTTGTTTGTTAGGAACTATAAATGCCCCTCTCCACATGTGGAGAGGGTTGGACCTTCATTCACAAGCTAATTGATTTCTAGTTTTTCTCCCAAAGGTTCCTACTTTCTTTCTTACTTCTCCCTCCTCCTTCTAACTCAACGCCAACAACGCCACCATATACTTCATGTTTGTAACTTAATTAGTATCTTACAGGTACTCACCAAAGATCCTTTCTCATCTTTTATGGAACAAGGGACGCCTTACTACCAATGGAACAAACAAAGAAGAAAGGACATTCACTCATCCTAAACATACTACTCTCTCAAATGTAATGTTCAAGCAACCCAATTTATCAACCAAACCGGGTAAGGTAAATAAAGGAGTACATATATTGCCAAGGTATGATCTTTATGTATTTCTTCCCTTTTAGTGTTTATTGCTACTATCACCCGCACTTGATTCTAAGTGGGGGGAAGAACACCCTGTTACACAGTAAATAAGGGTGGAGTCAGGCTCGTGACTCGAACAAAAACAAGCGCTTTGTGGGAGGCAACCCATGCTTACCTTTTATGTTACTTTCTGATTTTGTTATCGAGTCTGTCAGATTTGCACTTGATGCGGAGCATCTCCTTCCATGAAATGCGGCTTATCAACTGTATAGGTCATATCTATCTTTTATTTTTCTGCATTTTATTTTTCTGAACTATAAACTTTCTGTCAGTTTCTTTAATAAGGCGTATCCCTGGTTAAGGATATATCGCATCTATTTTTTCTGACTCGTATTAATTCCAGGCTAGATACGGCGCATCCTTTTCTATGGATACGGCATATCGACTGACCTGATAAAATTTACAGATTTTAATTTTTAAATTTTAATTTGTAGGTTTTATTTTTCGCTAACCACTAATGAATTTTACACTAGCTTTGATTTTCTTAACACATGTGTTAACAAAAATGGTGGTATTTATATAATTTTGTATTTTCTGTCGAGACGTCATTCATGGTGGTTTGAACGCCTTCTTCTCACAGAAAATAAAAAGTTGCTCACAAACGCATAATGGAGGATCATACTGAGCAAATCTCAGGAGAGTTTTCCGTTCTAATTCTTTCTATTTCCTGTTTTTAATTTTAAATTCAAACAACGAGGACGTTGTTTAACTTAAGTGGGGGGGGGGGATGGAGAATTAGAACGTTACTTGTCCTTAATTTTTCTCAAAAATATGCGTTAATTCGTGCTTAATATGCTTAAATTTAAAAATTTTCTTGCATGTTTTTGTTAAATCTAAGTTGCATAGCCGCACACATAACCACTATTGTATAAAATTGTGAGAATTGGGTATATCTGTTTCCTAATATTTACCCCAAATTCCACAAACATGTGAGTGTGCCGGTGACTTGTAAACTTTAGAACTTGGCTTGTATACTATCGAGACCACCGTAATGAGAATTATTGATATAATTGGAGTGACTTGTCTAACTTGGTAAAATTTCTAGGATTACACCCAAATAGCCTTTATATGTTATGTATTATTAACTAACTACACTGGTTAGTTAGATCCCGTATAAACCCTTTGTTACTCTCATTTTTAGAGTAAGATACCCCTAGAAAAACCCTCAGAGCCATTCCTTTCGTTTCTTACACCAATGTTAAAAATGTTTCGTTACAGCTTAGCCTACCCTGTAGATTTAAGTCTGTGGTTAGTTGCTTTTGGTAAAAGTGTGTTTCCCCTCGTTTCCTATGTTCGTGTGCTTAATTTATTATCTTTGGTTAGGTCTGAAATTGCACAATGCAATTGGAGTGAAAGTAAATATTATGTATTTTTAATTTTCGTGTGTTTACTACTTTAGCTATTACCTTTATATCTAAAGTTATGAAAAGTATGAAAAATTATCTAGATTTATTATGATGGTGAAGTGGTGAAATTTTACACCAATAGTTAAAAAAATGGAAGTTTGAATTACCAACGATGTAGAGTTTTGTACTTGGAGAGATACCACTACTGCTTGTTGTATTATATTTATAGATTGAATGAGAGTTGGCTGTTATGGGAACGCCAACTAAAATTTATTCTTTGATTAAGATATTTTTGAGTTTGATTCATGTCTACCTTGTAAAGCGTGAGTTTCCGTGTAAAAGCGTGAGTTAGTCAATGATATGTGTCTTATTCATGTGATGGTTGGGAAAATGATTAACCACACATAGTACTTAATCTATTTTATTTTGTTTATTTTTGTTTTACACCAATTTATGTATTTCTCAAATATTATCCATACCCTATACAGTATTATTATATTCGTTGTTAGCTTTCGAGCATCCGGATATAATGATAGCTAAGCAAGAATGTCAAATGTGTGAATAAGGTAGTGACCATCCGAGTATTAGATTAATCAAATAACACGCCGGTGATTTGGTGTGTGAGTTGGTGACCATCCGTTATGCAAATAACGCGCCAACAATTCAAGAAGCACATTAGTGACCATCCGTTGTTTGAGGCGTCAAGGACTCGCGCCAGCGATCTACTAAGTTTATGCAGGAGATATTTGAAAGAAGCTAGGTTTAAACCTAAGCCATATCAACCCTTTTTACCGCTTTAGACTCATTACTCCTTAGCTTTAGTGGGGGAGATGTGTATACTTGCCAAGCTGATGATAGAATATTTGTCACGCCCGAGCAATTGAGCGTGTGGAAAACTAGAATGGGGGGTTGAATAGTTTTCCCCTCTTTTTCATTTTATAAAAACTTTGTATCAAAATGTTGATTCGGATTTATTCAATTATTTGTTTGGAAAACCTTTAATTAGAGTTTAGTATGAAAACACCATATAATCAATATGATCAATTATATATGTAAGCTTTTGGAAAAACTTAGTTTTATGAATGGAGCTTTGGTCGGTCTTTGTGTGAATACGTTTTCCTTTTAAAATCTTAAAACGTTTTGTATCAAATTATCTATCAAGTTAAACTTAATATGAGAAGTGTGAATAATAATCTATTTGACCATATCATATAATTATACACACAATCACAAGATTAACTTTTATGTACAACACAATCAATCATTACAACTATATAAGCAACAACTAAGACATATAGGCAAGCATAGATGTAAAGCGATAAATGCAAGAATAAATGAAAAGAGATAAGAGAAAGGAAATGCAAACCGGACATGATGATTTATAGTGGTTCGGCTACAAGGACACCTTCCTTGCCCTACTCCACTCCCCGAGTCACCTACTCGAGAGTTTTCTTCACTACTCAACAAGCTCCCTTTTGGCGGAGAAAACCGTACACAACTTTTGCTTACACCATTTAACGGCACTAAGCTAAATGTTCTAATAGTAGCTAGAACCAATCTCACAACACTACTTCGATCACTACACGACTTCACGACTTCTTCATGGCTTCACGACTTCTTCATGGCTTCACGACTTCTTCACTACTTCACAACTTCTTCTATACTCCACTACATATTCACACATCTACTTCTTCACAACTTCATGACTTCTCCACACTACTACTTCTTCCCACTACTTCTTACTCACTCATAAAAACACTACTAAGTAAGATCATCTTGATCTACTTATTACATATACATAACTCACAATATCACATAAATACTAACTAGATCCTAATACATCTTTGGCTTTATGATAGGGAGGATTCTTCTCTTGCACTTTGAGTGGTGAAGGATTGGATCACTTGAAACAAAGACTTATAATCTTATGATCAAAGGATTTAGAGGGATGTTTTGAAGGGATTGGGACTAAAAATTTTCGTGCGAAAGGTGAGAAAAATTCCAGATTTAAGGTGGTATTTATAGGCAACAAGTTCTGACAGAGGAGCGTGGCCGGCCCCCTTAAAATTAAGGGGACCGCCCCTTATAACTAAGGGGGCCGCCCAACTGTAACGGCCAGAAAACTTGTCTTTTGGTGGGGAAAGTTTATTTGGTGAAAAACTAACTGATTTTGGTTAAAAATTCGAATTCATATATTTGTTATTAGTTAAACATTTTCCTTTAATTACCAAAATTGTTTTTCAAAAATATATGACATGTTTATATCATTTTATAAACTTTGTAATGTTTAAATAGAATCCCTTTGATCATAAAATGTATTAGACATTTGTTTGTACATACCTTAAGTGAATGTTGAGGCAAACTCGAGACGTTGAGATGTCGAGGCTTGTTGACGTAAGAATGCATAGATGAATTGTGATCACAAGTAACTTAAGCACTTTACGTTATATGTTGTAACTTACATCTTTGTCATCATCAAAACATGAAGAGAATGTTTAGATTAAATATCGTAATATTCATGCCAACAATCTCCCCCTTTTTGATGATGACAAACTATGTAAACTATAACTCATAGTAAAATGTATAAGTTACTTGTTTACACTTTTTCTACCCCTTTTGTCGAAGCAAAAAGGTGGACTCTTAGACGAGACTTCAACTACACTTGAACCCTTGAGAAAGAATGTAAAAGGTGAGCTTGTATCATCGTAAGTGAATCCTTGATCCAATCAACCTTAATGCTCCCCCTTGTTGTATGCTCCCCCTTGGTGTATACTCCCCCTTGGTGTATGTTCAAAACTTGTTTTGGCTACCAAAGAATCGAGCGATGAAGTAATCCTTCAAAACAAAGTTAGTAGACAAATGCAAATATATATAATGATGATGATAGGTATATGCATGATTCTAATAGGGGAACAATATATGGACGTAATAGGTATATGCACTAAAAATATGACACATGCAATTATTGTTTTAAAAACAACAACCTAACTCCCAAAAAAAATTACCATGACCAAAGCTTAATACATGATAATGATTAGAACCTAATGCAAAGATTCTACCGACATATTTTGGCAAAAGATGCCAAAATATATATTCTAAAAGAGTTAAAAAAAATGAAGATGATAATGACGTGTTCTTTTAAAGACGTAGAAAAATGAAGAAGGATGAGCGTGAATGAAAAGGGATAATAATGACAAAAGGTTGACAAATATTGTTTAGATTAATATATCGTTTGACAAGGGTGGATGATTTGGAATCATGGGATTTTTAGGTGTTTTGTTGGTTGACGACCAAAGATGGATATGTGAATGAGGTGGTGATGGCTCGACAACACTTGAAGCCTGGTTATCTTCTTTGTGTTCTTCACTTGCTAGGAAGTGGAAAAGATGCATTTCATAAAGAAATTCGCTTGACTTTTAGGGATTTAAGTTTTGGTGGTGATGACGCACTTAGTAGAATGTATGGAGTTTAGAGGTGGAGATTTAGGAGCGGAAGAGGTTGATTGATAGTTTGGATGTTGTTCAAGCAAGGGTTCTGGATGAGAACTAGCGAGAAGATACTCAATCTAAGTGAAGTGTTCCTACAATGAAATGGTTTGTTTTGGGGAAAGATGCAACAAGGAAAATTGTTGACATGTTTTGCAACTTGTTTCAAGTTGTGGGGTGATGAAGGAGAGCTAGAGGGAAGTTATTCCAAGTTGCATTGAGCAAGGTGTAAGGCAAGAAGAGCACTAATGCTCATAGGCTTCCTTGAGTTCTTCAATGAACTTCAAGTGTTTGGAGAAAGCTGATGATGGTAGATTGTGGTTTTAATTAGGGATGGATGGAAGATAGGCTTCATGAGTGGATGGTATTTTTTTTATTATTATTTTTTTTTTGAATGAGCATCAAGTGAAGCATTGGTGATGAGGTTTGGATTGTTGTTTTGGGATTGTGCATGCTCATCATGAGAAGAAGCATTGGCGGAACCAAGCATGGGTGTTAGGCTTTGTTTGTGAGATGGGTTATTTGTATGAGCATAAGATTTGGGTATTGGTTGATTTGGAGCAACATCACTTGAGCTTTGACAAGAGTCAATTTTTCTCCTCCAAATGGGTTTTACGGAGATCTTAGCAACTCTTGAGAGTTTAGATCTTGGGTTGTTGGGGGATGACATGTTTGGTTGGATGATCATTAAGGATGAAGGAGATGTATTTATAGTGTAGGAAAGATGTGGTTTAGGAAGGTAAATTTTGAGGGCATGGAAATGGTGGATGACTCGAGATTGGTAGTATAAAGGATGATTCAGTTTTTCATTTCACATGGGTGGTTTGAGGATGTAGTAAAGAAGGGTTATGAGGTTTGAGTGTAAGGTAGAAGAATATATGTGAGTGAGTGTGTTTTCCCTTCCCATTAAATTCGTGCTCATCCGGACATAGAGTTAAGCATGTAAAGGCATACAATCAAATCACATAGGAGCAAATAAACATCTAGAAACAACATATATGCGATATGCCATAAATCTAGGAATGAAAGAATCTAATGAGAAGCAAAGTTCATAAAAGTAAACTAGCGTTAGGTATATATAGGAAGAGCAATTTAATCAAGTTGGAGAATGAGTATGAGACTATTACTAGTGGTGCTCAATTCAGGCTAAACACGACCATTTTTACGGGTTACACACACCCAACTTCTCACATAGAAGCAATTCAACCGTTAGGTTAAATTGAATTTCTAGTCAATAGATTCTCCAGTAATCATTCTCTTTTTAGAAGAAATTGAGTTCCTAAATTTACCTATCGAAGATTACCAAACATGAAGTTTTCTTGATTCACTAATACTTGGCTTAATGTGACTCAAACAACATGTTTTTATGAAGGTAAATCTAGATGATATATTTTATTCAAGATCCTCATAGAGACGTGTTGAATGTTTAGATAAGAGTAAACAAAAAGTTTTAATCTTTTCTTTACGATTTACCGGTTGTTTGGTTTTGATGACATATTACTTGATTTAATAACTGTGCTAGACTTAAGAGTGCACCTTAGCATCTCTTGTGAAATGAATCTCATTAAGATTATTTATCTTAAATGAGTTTGTGATTCTCAAATGATATCAAAACTGGACGTTAATATATTTTTAAACAAATATTATTTTCTATGATTTTTGCCAATGTTATATATCATACTTTAACAAGTATTTGAAAAAATAAATTTTACTTGTTTATGGATTGTGACAAGTTATTTTTCAATTCTAATAACTTATATTATTTTTAAAAAAATGTAGTGCATTATCTTGTAACACAACCATTCATGCTACAAAGAAAATGAAATACATAGAATATATAGTGTGTATTATTCTTAAATATGTATTTTATCTTGAAGTGATAATTTTAAGTAGTGTGAGCAAAGTTTACATATGTTGTTAGTTTGCTCATGTTTGGTTTTTCGGATATGACACATTTATCCATTGCATTGCAATGTAAATTGCTTGAATATTTCGGACGAAACATCCAAATCGTCAATCCTACTTCATTGTATATTTTATGAATGTGTTTAAAATGTTATTCTAATATTTGGAACACAATTATTGGACAAGTAGATTCAATATGACATTATCAACACAAGTGTGAGTTTTGATCCACTGCATACTCTTTTCATCTACAAAGGATGTAACTATTTTCATATCAATCTAGTGTGATTGAGTATGTAGATTCAAGACTATATCTTTTGTTGTAATTTGATATAATCTTGAAGCTAAACAAATAGCAATCCAATTTCTTGTCCACACTCAAAAACACGTCAATTAGATTTGATGAATATATCAACCATAATTTGAATAATGAATTGATATAATATCAAGATCTTTCTTGACCCTCACAAACACTCATTTAAAATAAATAGACATTTTGATAGTGTGTTCCATTAATCCTAAAATTATTTATGAGTGAGGTTAGTGAATGATTGAAATTTAACTTATTACTTCATGTTTGTTATATTTTTTGTTTATGTGAAAGACTCTTCATTATTACTTATTATGAACACACTTAGATTTTGAAAATACTTTTTCTTTTATATAACTACTAATGTTTTAAAATAATTTAATTTCTCTTATTCAAACAACCTAAGGTAAAACAAGGTAATTTGTTGAAAATATTTAAGTGTGTTGTGAAGAATAGATTAAATTGTTTGAAATATTTAGGTAACTAGATTTAACTCATTTACAAGATGCTTGAGTAACATTAAGCCATCTATAACTATATGCAATGCAAGCATATTATAACAATCCTAACGCAAGAAATCTAGCATAAGATCTAGTTAAGTATAAACCGGAAAGCTGGCTATAAACTAATAGGGCACATATGCTTAGATATAAAAATAGCTAAACTTCAAGTAGCAACAATTATCTAATATATTCAAAAAATAAAATCACAAAGAAGTTCACATAACATATAAAACACTTGTCGTCGTTTTGTGTATTATATACACCAATGTTTACTTAGCTCGATTTTATTTGAAAGTAAAATAGTTTCCTCCCCATTCTATAATTTAATTAAGATCAATATTTTGAAAACATAAATACTTAATTTTTCAAAAGTATATCAACTAGGAATGCCCGACTTGAAGGAAAAGGTAAAACAAAAGTTTTATGTTAAAACGAAACATAAATTTTTGACCACCGTATAGTATTTTGACTTTCTTACTTATTTAAGTTTGTAATAGTTACTTATAAGTATTTTTAAATGAAAGTAGACTCAATTACCTTTAAAACGCCGGGTGGCACGACTTCTACGGAGTAACAGTTAATTTTATATGATTTTTCAAAGTTTCCGAAAAACTGTCGAACAAACAGGCGGACCCCTTAAATTTAAGGGGGCCGCCCAGTATTTAAGGGGGCCGCCCATCTGATACTAAAAAATGAATTTTTTGTTAAAAATTGTTTTCTGACTTTGTGGAACGATGTGTAACTTTCTTATTTTAAAGACGAACATGTAACACTTGTTTTAAACATAATCTTATCTCGAGCTAGTAGAATTAATGTATATAATATCAAAACTAATACAAGTTAATCAACAAAACACTTTTCATATTTAATCCTCCTTAATGGGTAATTTGATACATGGATCGTACTCAATTTTTAAAACCATTTGTTTTGAAAATTTGAGCGACGTGGCTCTGGTACCAATTGTGGAAAACTAGAAGGGGGGGTTGAATAGTTTTCCCCTCTTTTTCATTTTATAAAAACTTTGTTTCAAAATGTTGATTCGAATTTATTCAATTATTTGTTTGGAAAACCTTTAATTAGAGTTTAGTATGAAAACACCATATAATCAATATGATCAATTATATATGTAAGCCTTTGGAAAAACTTAGTTTTATGAATGGAGCTTTAGTCGGTCTTTGTGTGAATACGTTTTTCTTTTAAAATCTTAAAACGTTTTGTATCAAATTATCTATCAAGTTAAACTTAATATGAGAAGTGTGAATAATAATCTATTTGACCATATCATATAATTATACACACAATCACAATATTAACTTCTATGTACAACACAATCAATCATTACAACTATATAAGCAACAACTAAGACATATAGGCAAGCATAGATGTAAAGCGATAAATGCAAGAATAAATGAAAAGAGATAAGAGAAAGGAAATGCAAACCGGACACGATGATTTATAGTGGTTCGGCTACAAGGACACCTTCCTTGCCCTACTCCACTCCCCGAGTCACCTACTTGAGAGTTTTCTTCACTACTCAACAAGCTCCCTTTTGGCGAAGAAAACCGTACACAACTTTTGCTTACACCATTTAACGACACTAAGCTAAATGTCGAGTTCTAATAGTAGCTAGAACCAATCTCACAACACTACTTCGATCACTACACGACTTCACGACTTCTTCATGGCTTCACGACTTCACGACTTCTTCATGGCTTCACGACATCTTCACTACTTCACAACTTCTTCTATACTCCACTACATATTCACACATCTACTTCTTCACAACTTCATGACTTCTCCACACTACTACTTCTTCCCACTACTTCTTACTCACTCATAAACTCACTACTAAGTAAGATCATCTTGATCTACTTATTACATATACATAACTCACAACATCACATAAATACTAACTAGATCCTAATACATCTTTGGCTTTATGATAGGGAGGATTCTTCTCTTGCACTTTGAGTGGTGAAGGATTGGATCACTTGAAACAAAGACTTATAATCTTATGATCAAAGGATTTAGAAGGATGTTTTGAAGGGATTGGGACTGAAAATTTTCGTGCGAAAGGTGAGAAAAATTCCAGATTTAAGGTGGTATTTATAGCCAACAAGTTCTGACAGAGGAGCATGGCCGGCCCCCTTAAATCATGGCCGACCCCCATAAAATTAAGGGGACCGCCCCTTATAATTAAGGGGGCCGCCCAACTGTAACGGCCAGAAAACTTGTCTTTTAGTGGGGAAAGTTTATTTGGTGAAAAACTAACTGATTTTGGTTAAAAATTTGAATTCATATATTTTTTATTAATTAAACATTTTCCTTTAATTACCAAAATTGTTTTTCAAAAATATATGACATGTTTATATCATTTTATAAACTTTGTAATGTTTAAATAGAATCCCTTTGATCATAAAATGTATTAGACATTTGTTTGTACATACCTTAAGTGAATGTTGAGGCAAACTCGAGACGTTGAGATGTCGAGGCTTGTTGACGTAAAAATGCATAGATGAATTGTGATCACAAGTAACTTAAGCACTTTACGTTATATGTTGTAACTAACATCTTTGTCATCATCAAAACATGAAGAGAATGTTTGGATTAAATATCTTAATATTCATGCCAACAATCTCCCCCCTTTTGATGATGACAAGGTATGTAAACTATAACTCATAGTAAAATGTATAAGTTACTTGTTTACACTTCTTCTCCCCCTTTTGTCGAAGCAAAAAGGTGGACTCTTAGACGAGACTTCAACTACGCTTGAACCCTTGAGAAAGAATGTAAAAGGCGAGCTTGCATCATCGTAAGTGAAACCTTGATCCTATCAACCTTAATGCTCTCCCTTGGTGTATGCTCCCTCTTGGTGTATACTCCCCCTTGGTGTATGCTCAAAACTTGTTTTGGCTACCAAAGAATCGAGCGATGAAGTAATCCTTCAAAACAAAGTTAGTAGACAAGTGCAAATATATATAATGATGATGATAGCTATATGCATGATACTAATAGGGGAACAATATATGGGCGTAATAGGTATATGCACTAAAAATATGACACATGCAATTATTGTTTTAAAAACAACAACCTAACTCCCAAAAAAAATTACCATGACCAAAGCTTAAGTGATGATAATGATTAGAACCTAATGCAAAGATTCTACCGACATATTTTGGCAAAAGATGCCAAAATATATATTCTAAAAGAGTTAAAAAAAAATGAAGATGATAATGATGCGTTCTTTTAAAGACGTAGAAAAATGAAGAAGGATGAGCGTGAATGAAAAGGGAATGTAATGACAAAAGGTTGACAAATATGGTTTAGATTAATATATCGTTTGACAAGGGTGGATGATTTGGAATCATGGGATTTTTAGGTGTTTTGTTGGTTGACGACCGAAGATGGATATGTGAATGAGGTGGTGATGGCTCGACAACACTTGAAGCTTGGATATCTTCTTTGTGTTCTTCACTTGCTAGGAAGTGGAAAAGATGCATTTCATAAAGAAATTCGCTTGACTTTTAGGGATTTAAGTTTTAGTGGTGATGACGCACTTAGTAGAATATATGGAGTTTAGAGGTGTAGATTTAGGAGCGGAAGAGGTTGATTGATAGTTTGGATGTTGTTCAAGCAAGGGTTTTGGATGAGAACTAGCGAGAAGATACTCAATCCAAGTGAAGTGTTCCTTCAATGAAATGGTTTGTTTTTTGGGAAAGATGCAACAAGGAAAATTGTTGACATGTTTTGCAACTTGTTTCAAGTTGTGGGGTGATGAAGGAGAGCTAGAGGGAAGTTATTCCAAGTTGCATTGAGCAAGGTGTAAGGCAAGAAGAGCACTAATGCTCATAGGCTTCCTTGAGTTCTTCAATGAACTTTAAGTGTTTGGAGAAAGGTGATGATGGTGGATTGTGGTTTTAATTAGGGATGGATGGAAGATAGGCTTCATGAGTGGATGGTTTTTTTTTTTTTTTTTTTTTTTATTTATTTTTTTATTTATTTATTTTTTGAATGAGCATCAAGTGAAGCATTGGTGATGAGGTTTGGATTGTTGTTTTGGGATTGTGCATGCTCATCATGAGAAGAAGCATTGGTGGAACCAAGCATGGGTGTTAGGCTTTGTTTGTGAGATGGGTTATTTGTATGAGCATAAGATTTGGGTATTGGTTGATTTGGAACAAGATCACTTGAGCTTTGACAAGAGTCAATTTTTCTCCTCCAAATGGGTTTTACGAAGATCTTAGCAACTCTTGAGAGTTTAGATCTTGGGTTGTTAGGGGATGACATGTTTGGTTGGATGATCATTAAGGATGAAGGAAATGTATTTATAGTGTAGGAAAGATGTGGTTTAGGAAGGTAAATTTTGAGGGCATGGAAATGGTGGATAACTCGAGATTGGTAGTATAAAGGATGATTCGGTTTTTCATTTCACATGGGTGGTTTGAGGATGTACTAAAGAAGGGTTATGAGGTTTGAGTGTAAGGTAGAAGAATATATGTGAGTGAGTGTGTTTTCCCTTCCCATTAAATTCGTGCTCATCCGGACATAGAGTTAAGCATGTAAAGGCATACAATCAAATCAGATCGGAGCAAATAAACATCTAAAAACAACATATATGCGATATGCCATAAATCTAGGAATGAAAGAATCTAATGAGAAGCAAAGTTCATAAAAGTAAACTAGCGTTAGGTATATATAGGAAGAGCAATTTAATCAAGTTGGAGAATGTGTATGAGACTATTACTAGTGGTGCTCAATTCAGGCTAAACACGACCATTTTTACGGGTTACACACACCCAACTTCTCACATAGAAGCAATTCAACCGTTAGGTTAAATTGAATTTCTAGTCTTTTAGTGGGGAAAGTTTATTTGGTGAAAAACTAACTGATTTTGGTTAAAAATTTGAATTCATATATTTGTTATTAATTAAACATTTTCCTATAATTACCAAAATTGTTTTTTGAAAATATATGACATGTTTATATCATTTTATAAACTTTGTAATGTTTAAACAGAATCCCTTTGATCATAAAATGTATTAGACATTTGTTTGTACATACCTTAAGTGAATGTTGAGGCAAACTCGAGACGTTGAGATGTCGAGGCTTGTTGACGTAAGAATGCATAGATGAATTGTGATCACAAGTAACTTAAGCACTTTACGTTATATGTTGTAACTTACATCTTTGTCATCATCAAAACATGAAGAGAATGTTTAGATTAAATATCGTAATATTCATGCCAACAATCTCCCCCTTTTTGATGATGACAAACTATGTAAACTATAACTCATAGTAAAATGTATAAGTTACTTGTTTACACTTCTTCTCCCCCTTTTGTCGAAGCAAAAAGGTGGACTCTTAAATGAGACTTCAACTACACTTGAACCCTAGAGAAAGAATGTAAAAGGCGAGCTTGCATCATCGTAAGTGAAGCCTTGATCCTATCAACCTTAATGCTCCCCCTTGGTGTATGCTCCCCCTAGGTGTATACTCCCCCTTGGTGTATGATCATAACTTGTTTTGGCTACCAAAGATTCGAGCGAAGAAGTAATCCTTCAAAACAAAGTTAGTAGACAAGTGCAAATATATATAATGATGATGATAGGTATATGCATGATACTAATAGGGGAACAATATATGGACATAATAGGTATATGCACTTAAAATATGACACATGCAATTATTGTTTTAAAAACAACAACCAATCTCCCAAAAAAATTACCATGACCAAAGCTTAAGAGATGATAATGATTAGAACCTAATGCAAAGATTCTACCGACATATTTTGGCAAAAGATGCCAAAATATATATTCTAAAAGAGTTAAAAAAAATGAAGATGATAATGATGCGTTCTTTTAAAGACGTAGAAAAATGAAGAAGGACGAGCGTGAATGAAAAGGGAAGGTAATGACAAAAGGTTGACAAATATGGTTTAGATTAATATATCGTTTGACAAGGGTGGATGATTTGCAATCATGGGATTTTTAGGTGTTTTGTTGGTTGATGACCGAGGATGGATATGTGAATGAGGTGGTGATGGCTCGACACCACTTGAAGTTTGGATATCTTCTTTGTGTTCTTCACTTGCTAGGAAGTGGAAAAGATGCATTTCATAAAGAAATTCGCTTGACTTTTAGGGATTTAAGTTTTGGTGGAGATGACGCACTTAGTAGAATGTATGGAGTTTAGAGTTGTAGATTTAGGAGCGGAAGAGGTTGATTGATAGTTTGGATGTTGTTCAATCAAGGGTTTTGGATGAGAACTAGCGAGAAGATACTCAATCCAAGTGAAGTGTTCCTTCAATGAAATGGTTTGTTTTTGGGGAAAGATGCAACAAGGAAAATTGTTGACATGTTTTGCAACTTGTTTCAAGTTGTGGGGTGATGAAGGAAAGCTAGAGGGAAGTTATTCCAAGTTGCATTGAGCAAGGTGTAAGGCAAGAAGAGCACTAATGCTCATAGGCTTCCTTGAGTTCTTCAACGAACTTTAAGTGTTTGTAGAAAGGTGATGATGGTGGATTGTGGTTTTAATTAGGGATGGATGGAAGATAGGCTTCATGAGTGGATGGTGATTTTTTTTTTTTTTTTTTTTTTTTTTTTTTTTTATTATTATTATTATTATTATTTTTTTTGAATGAGCATCAAGTGAAGCATTGGTGATGAGGTTTGGATTGTTGTTTTGGGATTGTGCATGCTCATCATGAGAAGAAGCATTGGTGGAACCAAGCATGGGTGTTAGGCTTTGTTTGTGAGATGGGTTATTTGTATGAGCATAAGATTTGGGTATTGGTTGATTTGGAACAACAACACTTGAGCATTGACAAGAGTCAATTTTTCTCCTCCAAATGGGTTTTACGGAGATCTTAGCAACTCTTGAGAGTTTAGATCTTGGGTTTTTGGGGGATGACATGTTTGGTTGGATGATCATTAAGGATGAAGGAGATGTATTTCTAGTGTAGGAAAGATGTGGTTTAGGAGGTAAATTTTGAGGGCATGGAAATGGTGGATGACTCGACATTGGTAGTATAAAGGATGATTCGGTTTTTCATTTCACATGGGTGGTTTGAGGATGTACTAAAGAAGGGTTATGAGATTTGAGTGTAAGGTAGAAGAATATATGTGAGTTAGTGTGTTTTCCCTTCCCATTAAATTCGTGCTCATCCGGACATAGAGTTAAGTATGTAAAGGCATACAATCAAATCACATAGGAGCAAATGAACATCTAGAAACAGCATATATGCGATATGCCATAAATCTAGGAATGAAAGAATCTAATGAGAAGCAAAGTTCATAAAAGTAAACTAGCTTTAGGTATATATAGGAAGAGCAATTTAATCAAGTTGGAGAATGAATATGAGACTATTACTAGTTGTACTCAATTCAGGCTAAACAAGACCATTTTTACGGGTTACACACACCCAACTTCTCACATAGAAGCAATTCAACCGTTAGGTTAAATTGAATTTCTAGTCTTTTAGTGGGGAAAGTTTATTTGGTGAAAAACTAACTGATTTTGGTTAAAAATTTGAATTCATATATTTGTTATTAATTAAAAATTTTCCTTTAATTACCAAAATTGTTTTTCAAAAATATATGACATGTTTATATCATTTTATAAACTTTGTAATGTTTAAATAGAATCCCTTTGATCATAAAATGTATTAGACATTTGTTTGTACATACCTTAAGTGAATGTTGAGGCAAACTCGAGACGTTGAGATGTCGAGGCTTGTTGACGTAAGAATGCATAGATGAATTGTGATCACAAGTAACTTAAGCACTTTACGTTATATGTTGTAACTTACATCTTTGTCGTCATCAAAACATGAAGAGAATGTTTAGATTAAATATCATAATATTCATGCCAACAATCTCCCCCTATTTGATGATGACAAACTATGTAAACTATAACTCATAGTAAAATGTATAAGTTACTTGTTTACACTTCTTCTCCCCCTTTTGTCGAAGCAAAAAGGTGGACTCTTAGACGAGACTTCAACTGCGCTTTAACCCTTGAGAAAGAATGTAAAAGGCGAGCTTGCATCATCGTAAGTGAAGCCTTGATCCTATCAACCTTAATGCTCCCCTTGGTGTATGCTCCCCTTTGGTGTATACTCCCCCTTGGTGTATGCTCAAAACTTGTTTTGGCTACCAAAGAATCGAGCGATGAAGTAATCCTTCAAAACAAAGTTAGTAGACAAGTGCAAATATATATAATGATGATGATAGGTATATGCATGATACTAATAGGGGAACAATATATGGACATAATAGGTATATGCACTTAAAATATGACACATGCAATTATTGTTTTAAAAACAACAACCTATCTCCAAAAAAAAAAATTACCATGACCAAAGCTTAAGAGATGATAATGATTAGAACCTAATGCAAAGATTCTACCGACATATTTTGGCAAAAGATGCCAAAATATATATTCTAAAAGAGTTAAAAAAAATGAAGATGATAATGATGCGTTCTTTTAAAGACGTAGAAAAATGAAGAAGGATGAGCGTGAATGAAAAGGGAAGGTAATGACAAAAGGTTGACAAATATGGTTTAGATTAATATATCGTTTGACAAGGGTGGATGATTTGCAATCATGGGATTTTTAGGTGTTTTGTTGGTTGACGACCGAAGATGGATATGTGAATGAGGTGGTGATGGCTCGACACCACTTGAAGTTTGGATATCTTCTTTGTGTTCTTCACTTGCTAGGAAGTGGAAAAGATGCATTTCATAAAGAAATTCGCTTGACTTTTAGGGATTTAAGTTTTGGTGGAGATGACGCACTTAGTAGAATGTATGGAGTTTAGAGTTGTAGATTTAGGAGCGGAAGAGGTTGATTGATAGTTTGGATGTTGTTCAATCAAGGGTTTTGGATGAGAACTAGCGAGAAGATACTCAATCCAAGTGAAGTGTTCCTTCAATGAAATGGTTTGTTTTTGGGGAAAGATGCAACAAGGAAAATTGTTGACATGTTTTGCAACTTGTTTCAAGTTGTGGGGTGATGAAGGAAAGCTAGAGGGAAGTTATTCCAAGTTGCATTGAGCAAGGTGTAAGGCAAGAAGAGCACTAATGCTCATAGGCTTCCTTGAGTTCTTCAACGAACTTTAAGTGTTTGGAGAAAGGTGATGATGGTGGATTGTGGTTTTAATTAGGGATGGATGGAAGATAGGCTTCATGAGTGGATGGTGATTTTTTTTTTTTTTTTTTTATTATTATTATTTTTTTTTTGAATGAGCATCAAGTGAAGCATTGGTGATGAGGTTTGGATTGTTGTTTTGGGATTGTGCATGCTCATCATGAGAAGAAGCATTGGTGGAACCAAGCATGGGTGTTAGGCTTTGTTTGTGAGATGTGTTATTTGTATGAGCATAAGATTTGGGTATTGGTTGATTTGGAACAACAACACTTGAGCATTGACAAGAGTCAATTTTTCTCCTCCAAATGGGTTTTACGGAGATCTTAGCAACTCTTGAGAGTTTAGATCTTGGGTTTTTGGGGGATGACATGTTTGGTTGGATGATCATTAAGGATGAAGGAGATGTATTTCTAGTGTAGGAAAGATGTGGTTTAGGAGGTAAATTTTGAGGGCATGGAAATGGTGGATGACTCGAGATTGGTAGTATAAAGGATGATTCGGTTTTTCATTTCACATGGGTGGTTTGAGGATGTACTAAAGAAGGGTTATGAGATTTGAGTGTAAGGTAGAAGAATATATGTGAGTTAGTGTGTTTTCCCTTCCCATTAAATTCGTGCTCATCCGGACATAGAGTTAAGTATGTAAAGGCATACAATCAAATCACATAGGAGCAAATGAACATCTAGAAACAGCATATATGCGATATGCCATAAATCTAGGAATGAAAGAATCTAATGAGAAGCAAAGTTCATAAAAGTAAACTAGCTTTAGGTATATATAGGAAGAGCAATTTAATCAAGTTGGAGAATGAGTATGAGACTATTACTAGTTGTACTCAATTCAGGCTAAACAAGACCATTTTTACGGGTTACACACACCCAACTTCTCACATAGAAGCAATTCAACCGTTAGGTTAAATTGAATTTCTAGTCTTTTAGTGGGGAAAGTTTATTTGGTGAAAAACTAACTGATTTTGGTTAAAAATTTGAATTCATATATTTGTTATTAATTAAACATTTTCCTTTAATTACCAAAATTGTTTTTCAAAAATATATGACATGTTTATATCATTTTATAAACTTTGTAATGTTTAAATAGAATCCCTTTGATCATAAAATGTATTAGACATTTGTTTGTACATACCTTAAGTGAATGTTGAGGCAAACTCGAGATGTTGAGATGTCGAGGCTTGTTGACGTAAGAATGCATAGATGAATTGTGATCACAAGTAACTTAAGCACTTTACGTTATATGTTGTAACTTACATCTTTGTCGTCATCAAAACATGAAGAGAATGTTTAGATTAAATATCATAATATTCATGCCAACAATCTCCCCCTTTTTGATGATGACAAACTATGTAAACTATAACTCATAGTAAAATGTATAAGTTACTTGTTTACACTTCTTCTCCCCCTTTTGTCGAAGCAAAAAGGTGGACTCTTAGACGAGACTTCAACTGCGCTTTAACCCTTGAGAAAGAATGTAAAAGGCGAGCTTGCATCATCGTAAGTGAAGCCTTGATCCTATCAACCTTAATGCTCCCCTTGGTGTATGCTCCCCTTTGGTGTATACTCCCCCTTGGTGTATGCTCAAAACTTGTTTTGGCTACCAAAGAATCGAGCGATGAAGTAATCCTTCAAAACAAAGTTAGTAGACAAGTGCAAATATATATAATGATGATGATAGGTATATGCATGATACTAATAGGGGAACAATATATGGACATAATAGGTATATGCACTTAAAATATGACACATGCAATTATTGTTTTAAAAACAACAACCTATCTCCAAAAAAAAAAATACCATGACCAAAGCTTAAGAGATGATAATGATTAGATCCTAATGCAAAGATTCTACCGACATATTTTGGCAAAAGATGCCAAAATATATATTCTAAAAGAGTTAAAAAAAATGAAGATGATAATGATGCGTTCTTTTAAAGACGTAGAAAAATGAAGAAGGATGAGCGTGAATGAAAAGGGAAGGTAATGACAAAAGGTTGACAAATATGGTTTAGATTAATATATCGTTTGACAAGGGTGGATGATTTGCAATCATGGGATTTTTAGGTGTTTTGTTGGTTGACGACCGAAGATGGATATGTGAATGAGGTGGTGATGGCTCGACACCACTTGAAGTTTGGATATCTTCTTTGTGTTCTTCACTTGCTAGGAAGTGGAAAAGATGCATTTCATAAAGAAATTCGCTTGACTTTTAGGGATTTAAGTTTTGGTGGAGATGATGCACTTAGTAGAATGTATGGAGTTTAGAGTTGTAGATTTAGGAGCGGAAGAGGTTGATTGATAGTTTGGATGTTGTTCAATCAAGGGTTTTGGATGAGAACTAGCGAGAAGATACTCAATCCAAGTGAAGTGTTCCTTCAATGAAATGGTTTGTTTTTGGGGAAAGATGCAACAAGGAAAATTGTTGACATGTTTTGCAACTTGTTTCAAGTTGTGGGGTGATGAAGGAAAGCTAGAGGGAAGTTATTCCAAGTTGCATTGAGCAAGGTGTAAGGCAAGAAGAGCACTAATGCTCATAGGCTTCCTTGAGTTCTTCAACGAACTTTAAGTGTTTGGAGAAAGGTGATGATGGTGGATTGTGGTTTTAATTAGGGATGGATGGAAGATAGGCTTCATGAGTGGATGGTGATTTTTTTTTTTTTTTTTTTATTATTATTATTATTTTTTTTTGAATGAGCATCAAGTGAAGCATTGGTGATGAGGTTTGGATTGTTGTTTTGGGATTGTGCATGCTCATCATGAGAAGAAGCATTGGTGGAACCAAGCATGGGTGTTAGGCTTTGTTTGTGAGATGGGTTATTTGTATGAGCATAAGATTTGGGTATTGGTTGATTTGGAACAACAACACTTGAGCATTGACAAGAGTCAATTTTTCTCCTCCAAATGGGTTTTACGGAGATCTTAGCAACTCTTGAGAGTTTAGATCTTGGGTTTTTGGGGGATGACATGTTTGGTTGGATGATCATTAAGGATGAAGGAGATGTATTTCTAGTGTAGGAAAGATGTGGTTTAGGAGGTAAATTTTGAGGGCATGGAAATGGTGGATGACTCGAGATTGGTAGTATAAAGGATGATTCGGTTTTTCATTTCACATGGGTGGTTTGAGGATGTACTAAAGAAGGGTTATGAGATTTGAGTGTAAGGTAGAAGAATATATGTGAGTTAGTGTGTTTTCCCTTCCCATTAAATTCGTGCTCATCCGGACATAGAGTTAAGTATGTCAAGGCATACAATCAAATCACATAGGAGCAAATGAACATCTAGAAACAGCATATATGCGATATGCCATAAATCTAGGAATGAAAGAATCTAATGAGAAGCAAAGTTCATAAAAGTAAACTAGCTTTAGGTATATATAGGAAGAGCAATTTAATCAAGTTGGAGAATGAGTATGAGACTATTACTAGTTGTACTCAATTCAGGCTAAACAAGACCATTTTTACGGGTTACACACACCCAACTTCTCACATAGAAGCAATTCAACCGTTAGGTTAAATTGAATTTCTAGTCTTTTAGTGGGGAAAGTTTATTTGGTGAAAAACTAACTGATTTTGGTTAAAAATTTGAATTCATATATTTGTTATTAATTAAACATTTTCCTTTAATTACCAAAATTGTTTTTCAAAAATATATGACATGTTTATATCATTTTATAAACTTTGTAATGTTTAAATTGAATCCCTTTGATCATAAAATGTATTAGACATTTGTTTGTACATACCTTAAGTGAATGTTGAGGCAAACTCGAGACGTTGAGATGTCGAGGCTTGTTGACGTAAGAATGCATAGATGAATTGTGATCACAAGTAACTTAAGCACTTTACGTTATATGTTGTAACTTACATCTTTGTCGTCATCAAAACATGAAGAGAATGTTTAGATTAAATATCATAATATTCATGCCAACAATCTCCCCCTTTTTGATGATGACAAACTATGTAAACTATAACTCATAGTAAAATGTATAAGTTACTTGTTTACACTTCTTCTCCCCCTTTTGTCGAAGCAAAAAGGTGGACTCTTAGACGAGACTTCAACTGCGCTTTAACCCTTGAGAAAGAATGTAAAAGGCGAGCTTGCATCATCGTAAGTGAAGCCTTGATCCTATCAACCTTAATGCTCCCCTTGGTGTATGCTCCCCTTTGGTGTATACTCCCCCTTGGTGTATGCTCAAAACTTGTTTTGGCTACCAAAGAAGCGAGCGATGAAGTAATCCTTCAAAACAAAGTTAGTAGACAAGTGCAAATATATATAATGATGATGATAGGTATATGCATGATACTAATAGGGGAACAATATATGGACATAATAGGTATATGCACTTAAAATATGACACATGCAATTATTGTTTTAAAAACAACAACCTATCTCCAAAAAAAAAAATTACCATGACCAAAGCTTAAGAGATGATAATGATTAGAACCTAATGCAAAGATTCTACCGACATATTTTGGTAAAAGATGCCAAAATATATATTCTAAAAGAGTTAAAAAAAAATGAAGATGATAATGATGCGTTCTTTTAAAGACGTAGAAAAATGAAGAAGGATGAGCGTGAATGAAAAGGGAAGGTAATGACAAAAGGTTGACAAATATGGTTTAGATTAATATATCGTTTGACAAGGGTGGATGATTTGCAATCATGGGATTTTTAGGTGTTTTGTTGGTTGACGACCGAAGATGGATATGTGAATGAGGTGGTGATGGCTCGACACCACTTGAAGTTTGGATATCTTCTTTGTGTTCTTCACTTGCTAGGAAGTGGAAAAGATGCATTTCATAAAGAAATTCGCTTGACTTTTAGGGATTTAAGTTTTGGTGGAGATGACGCACTTAGTAGAATGTATGGAGTTTAGAGTTGTAGATTTAGGAGCGGAAGAGGTTGATTGATAGTTTGGATGTTGTTCAATCAAGGGTTTTGGATGAGAACTAGCGAGAAGATACTCAATCCAAGTGAAGTGTTCCTTCAATGAAATGGTTTGTTTTTGGGGAAAGATGCAACAAGGAAAATTGTTGACATGTTTTGCAACTTGTTTCAAGTTGTGGGGTGATGAAGAAAAGCTAGAGGGAAGTTATTCCAAGTTGCATTGAGCAAGGTGTAAGGCAAGAAGAGCACTAATGCTCATAGGCTTCCTTGAGTTCTTCAACGAACTTTAAGTGTTTGGAGAAAGGTGATGATGGTGGATTGTGGTTTTAATTAGGGATGGATGGAAGATAGGCTTCATGAGTGGATGGTGATTTTTTTTTTTTTTTAATTTTATTTTATTATTATTATTATTATTTTTTTGAATGAGCATCAAGTGAAGCATTGGTGATGAGGTTTGGATTTTTGTTTTGGGATTGTGCATGCTCATCATGAGAAGAAGCATTGGTGGAACCAAGCATGGGTGTTAGGCTTTGTTTGTGAGATGGGTTATTTGTATGAGCATAAGATTTGGTTATTGGTTGATTTGGAACAACAACACTTGAGCATTGACAAGAGTCAATTTTTCTCCTCCAAATGGGTTTTACGGAGATCTTAGCAACTCTTGAGAGTTTAGATCTTGGGTTTTTGGGGGATGACATGTTTGGTTGGATGATCATTAAGGATGAAGGAGATGTATTTCTAGTGTAGGAAAGATGTGGTTTAGGAGGTAAATTTTGAGGGCATGGAAATGGTGGATGACTCGAGATTGGTAGTATAAAGGATGATTCAGTTTTTCATTTCACATGGGTGGTTTGAGGATGTACTAAAGAAGGGTTATGAGATTTGAGTGTAAGGTAGAAGAATATATGTGAGTTAGTGTGTTTTCCCTTCCCATTAAATTCGTGCTCATCCGGACATAGAGTTAAGTATGTAAAGGCATACAATCAAATCACATAGGAGCAAATGAACATCTAGAAACAGCATATATGCGATATGCCATAAATCTAGGAATGAAAGAATCTAATGAGAAGCAAAGTTCATAAAAGTAAACTGGCTTTAGGTATATATAGGAAGAGCAATTTAATCAAGTTGGAGAATGAATATGAGACTATTACTAGTTGTACTCAATTCAGGCTAAACAAGACCATTTTTACGGGTTACACACACCCAACTTCTCACATAGAAGCAATTCAACCGTTAGGTTAAATTGAATTTCTAGTCTTTTAGTGGGGAAAGTTTATTTGGTGAAAAACTAACTGATTTTGGTTAAAAATTTGAATTCATATATTTGTTATTAATTAAACATTTTTCTTTAATTACCAAAATTGTTTTTCAAAAATATATGACATGTTTATATCATTTTATAAACTTTGTAATGTTTAAATAGAATCCCTTTGATCATAAAATGTATTAGACATTTGTTTGTACATACCTTAAGTGAATGTTGAGGCAAACTCGAGACGTTGAGATGTCGAGGCTTGTTGACGTAAGAATGCATAGATGAATTGTGATCACAAGTAACTTAAGCACTTTACGTTATATGTTGTAACTTACATCTTTGTCGTCATCAAAACATGAAGAGAATGTTTAGATTAAATATCATAATATTCATGCCAACAATCTCCCCCTTTTTGATGATGACAAACTATGTAAACTATAACTCATAGTAAAATGTATAAGTTACTTGTTTACACTTCTTCTCCCCCTTTTGTCGAAGCAAAAAGGTGGACTCTTAGACGAGACTTCAACTGCGCTTTAACCCTTGAGAAAGAATGTAAAAGGCGAGCTTGCATCATCGTAAGTGAAGCCTTGATCCTATCAACCTTAATACTCCCCTTGGTGTATGCTCCCCTTTGGTGTATACTCCCCCTTGGTGTATGCTCAAAACTTGTTTTGGCTACCAAAGAATCGAGCGATGAAGTAATCCTTCAAAACAAAGTTAGTAGACAAGTGCAAATATATATAATGATGATGATAGGTATATGCATGATACTAATAGGGGAACAATATATGGACATAATAGGTATATGCACTTAAAATATGACACATGCAATTATTGTTTTAAAAACAACAACCTATCTCCCCAAAAAAAATTACCATGACCAAAGCTTAAGAGATGATAATGATTAGAACCTAATGCAAAGATTCTACCGACATATTTTGGCAAAAGATGCCAAAATTTATATTCTAAAAGAGTTAAAAAAAATGAAGAAGATAATGATGCGTTCTTTTAAAGACGTAGAAAAATGAAGAAGGATGAGCGTGAATGAAAAGGGAAGGTAATGACAAAAGGTTGACAAATATGGTTTAGATTAATATATCGTTTGACAAGGGTGGATGATTTGCAATCATGCGATTTTTAGGTGTTTTGTTGGTTGACGACCGAAGATGGATATGTGAATGAGGTGGTGATGGCTCGACACCACTTGAAGTTTGGATATCTTCTTTGTGTTCTTCACTTGCTAGGAAGTGGAAAAGATGCATTTCATAAAGAAATTCGCTTGACTTTTAGGGATTTAAGTTTTGGTGGAGATGACGCACTTAGTAGAATGTATGGAGTTTAGAGTTGTAGATTTAGGAGCGGAAGAGGTTGATTGATAGTTTGGATGTTGTTCAATCAAGGGTTTTGGATGAGAACTAGCGAGAAGATACTCAATCCAAGTGAAGTGTTCCTTCAATGAAATGGTTTGTTTTTGGGGAAAGATGCAACAAGGAAAATTGTTGACATGTTTTGCAACTTGTTTCAAGTTGTGGGGTGATGAAGAAAAGCTAGAGGGAAGTTATTCCAAGTTGCATTGAGCAAGGTGTAAGGCAAGAAGAGCACTAATGCTCATAGGCTTCCTTGAGTTCTTCAACGAACTTTAAGTGTTTGGAGAAAGGTGATGATGGTGGATTGTGGTTTTAATTAGGGATGGATGGAAGATAGGCTTCATGAGTGGATGGTGATTTTTTTTTTTTTTTTCTTTTAATTTTATTTTATTATTATTATTTTTTTTTTTGAATGAGCATCAAGTGAAGCATTGGTGATGAGGTTTAGATTGTTGTTTTGGGATTGTGCATGCTCATCATGAGAAGAAGCATTGGTGGAACCAAGCATGGGTGTTAGGCTTTGTTTGTGAGATGGGTTATTTGTATGAGCATAAGATTTGGTTATTGGTTGATTTGCAACAACAACACTTGAGCATTGACAAGAGTCAATTTTTCTCCTCCAAATGGGTTTTACGGAGATCTTAGCAACTCTTGAGAGTTTAGATCTTGGGTTTTTGGGGGATGACATGTTTGGTTGGATGATCATTAATGATGAAGGAGATGTATTTCTAGTGTAGGAAAGATGTGGTTTAGGAGGTACATTTTGAGGGCATGGAAATGGTGGATTACTCGAGATTGGTAGTATAAAGGATGATTCAGTTTTTCATTTCACATGGGTGGTTTGAGGATGTACTAAAGAAGGGTTATGAGATTTGAGTGTAAGGTAGAAGAATATATGTGAGTTAGTGTGTTTTCCCTTCCCATTAAATTCGTGCTCATCCGGACATAGAGTTAAGTATGTAAAGGCATACAATCAAATCACATAGGAGCAAATGAACATCTAGAAACAGCATATATGCGATATGCCATAAATCTAGGAATGAAAGAATCTAATGAGAAGCAAAGTTCATAAAAGTAAACTAGCTTTAGGTATATATAGGAAGAGCAATTTAATCAAGTTGGAGAATGAATATGAGACTATTACTAGTTGTACTCAATTCAGGCTAAACAAGACCATTTTTACGGGTTACACACACCCAACTTCTCACATAGAAGCAATTCAACCGTTAGGTTAAATTGAATTTCTAGTCTTTTAGTGGGGAAAGTTTATTTGGTGAAAAACTAACTGATTTTGGTTAAAAATTTGAATTCATATATTTGTTATTAATTAAACATTTTTCTTTAATTACCAAAATTGTTTTTCAAAAATATATGACATGTTTATATCATTTTATAAACTTTGTAATGTTTAAATAGAATCCCTTTGATCATAAAATGTATTAGACATTTGTTTGTACATACCTTAAGTGAATGTTGAGGCAAACTCGAGACGTTGAGATGTCGAGGCTTGTTGACGTAAGAATGCATAGATGAATTGTGATCACAAGTAACTTAAGCACTTTACGTTATATGTTGTAACTTACATCTTTGTCGTCATCAAAACATGAAGAGAATGTTTAGATTAAATATCATAATATTCATGCCAACAATCTCCCCCTTTTTGATGATGACAAACTATGTAAACTATAACTCATAGTAAAATGTATAAGTTACTTGTTTACACTTCTTCTCCCCCTTTTGTCGAAGCAAAAAGGTGGACTCTTAGACGAGACTTCAACTGCGCTTTAACCCTTGAGAAATAATGTAAAAGGCGAGCTTGCATCATCGTAAGTGAAGCCTTGATCCTATCAACCTTAATACTCCCCTTGGTGTATGCTCCCCTTTGGTGTATACTCCCCCTTGGTGTATGCTCAAAACTTGTTTTGGCTACCAAAGAATCGAGCGATGAAGTAATCCTTCAAAACAAAGTTAGTAGACAAGTGCAAATATATATAATGATGATGATAGGTATATGCATGATACTAATAGGGGAACAATATATGGACATAATAGGTATATGCACTTAAAATATGACACATGCAATTATTGTTTTAAAAACAACAACCTATCTCCCAAAAAAAATTACCATGACCAAAGCTTAAGAGATGATAATGATTAGAACCTAATGCAAAGATTCTACCGACATATTTTGGCAAAAGATGCCAAAATATATATTCTAAAAGAGTTTAAAAAAATGAAGAAGATAATGATGCGTTCTTTTAAAGACGTAGAAAAATGAAGAAGGATGAGCGTGAATGAAAAGGGAAGGTAATGACAAAAGGTTGACAAATATGGTTTAGATTAATATATCGTTTGACAAGGGTGGATGATTTGCAATCATGCGATTTTTAGGTGTTTTGTTGGTTGACGACCGAAGATGGATATGTGAATGAGGTGGTGATGGCTCGACACCACTTGAAGTTTGGATATCTTCTTTGTGTTCTTCACTTGCTAGGAAGTGGAAAAGATGCATTTCATAAAGAAATTCGCTTGACTTTTAGGGATTTAAGTTTTGGTGGAGATGACGCACTTAGTAGAATGTATGGAGTTTAGAGTTGTAGATTTAGGAGCGGAAGAGGTTGATTGATAGTTTGGATGTTGTTCAATCAAGGGTTTTGGATGAGAACTAGCAAGAAGATACTCAATCCAAGTGAAGTGTTCCTTCAATGAAATGGTTTGTTTTTGGGGAAAGATGCAACAAGGAAAATTGTTGACATGTTTTGCAACTTGTTTCAAGTTGTGGGGTGATGAAGAAAAGCTAGAGGGAAGTTATTCCAAGTTGCATTGAGCAAGGTGTAAGGCAAGAAGAGCACTAATGCTCATAGGCTTCCTTGAGTTCTTCAACGAACTTTAAGTGTTTGGAGAAAGGTGATGATGGTGGATTGTGGTTTTAATTAGGGATGGATGGAAGATAGGCTTCATGAGTGGATGGTGATTTTTTTTTTTAATTTTATTTTATTATTATTATTTTTTTTTTTTGAATGAGCATCAAGTGAAGCATTGGTGATGAGGTTTGGATTGTTGTTATGGGATTGTGCATGCTCATCATGAGAAGAAGCATTGGTGGAACCAAGCATGGGTGTTAGGCTTTGTTTGTGAGATGGGTTATTTGTATGAGCATAAGATTTGGTTATTGGTTGATTTGGAACAACAACACTTGAGCATTGACAAGAGTCAATTTTTCTCCTCCAAATGGGTTTTACGGAGATCTTAGCAACTCTTGAGAGTTTAGATCTTGGGTTTTTGGGGGATGACATGTTTGGTTGGATGATCATTAAGGATGAAGGAGATGTATTTCTAGTGTAGGAAAGATGTGGTTTAGGAGGTAAATTTTGAGGGCATGGAAATGGTGGATGACTCGAGATTGGTAGTATAAAGGATGATTCAGTTTTTCATTTCACATGGGTGGTTTGAGGATGTACTAAAGAAGGGTTATGAGATTTGAGTGTAAGGTAGAAGAATATATGTGAGTTAGTGTGTTTTCCCTTCCCATTAAATTCGTGCTCATCCGGACATAGAGTTAAGTATGTAAAGGCATACAATCAAATCACATAGGAGCAAATGAACATCTAGAAACAGCATATATGCGATATGCCATAAATCTAGGAATGAAAGAATCTAATGAGAAGCAAAGTTCATAAAAGTAAACTGGCTTTAGGTATATATAGGAAGAGCAATTTAATCAAGTTGGAGAATGAATATGAGACTATTACTAGTTGTACTCAATTCAGGCTAAACAAGACCATTTTTACGGGTTACACACACCCAACTTCTCACATAGAAGCAATTCAACCGTTAGGTTAAATTGAATTTCTAGTCTTTTAGTGGGGAAAGTTTATTTGGTGAAAAACTAACTGATTTTGGTTAAAAATTTGAATTCATATATTTGTTATTAATTAAACATTTTTCTTTAATTACCAAAATTGTTTTTCAAAAATATATGACATGTTTATATCATTTTATAAACTTTGTAATGTTTAAATAGAATCCCTTTGATCATAAAATGTATTAGACATTTGTTTGTACATACCTTAAGTGAATGTTGAGGCAAACTCGAGACGTTGAGATGTCGAGGCTTGTTGACGTAAGAATGCATAGATGAATTGTGATCACAAGTAACTTAAGCACTTTACGTTATATGTTGTAACTTACATCTTTGTCGTCATCAAAACATGAAGAGAATGTTTAGATTAAATATCATAATATTCATGCCAACAATCTCCCCCTTTTTGATGATGACAAACTATGTAAACTATAACTCATAGTAAAATGTATAAGTTACTTGTTTACACTTCTTCTCCCCCTTTTGTCGAAGCAAAAAGGTGGACTCTTAGACGAGACTTCAACTGCGCTTTAACCCTTGAGAAATAATGTAAAAGGCGAGCTTGCATCATCGTAAGTGAAGCCTTGATCCTATCAACCTTAATACTCCCCTTGGTGTATGCTCCCCTTTGGTGTATACTCCCCCTTGGTGTATGCTCAAAACTTGTTTTGGCTACCAAAGAATCGAGCGATGAAGTAATCCTTCAAAACAAAGTTAGTAGACAAGTGCAAATATATATAATGATGATGATAGGTATATGCATGATACTAATAGGGGAACAATATATGGACATAATAGGTATATGCACTTAAAATATGACACATGCAATTATTGTTTTAAAAACAACAACCTATCTCCCAAAAAAAAATTACCATGACCAAAGCTTAAGAGATGATAATGATTAGAACCTAATGCAAAGATTCTACCGACATATTTTGGCAAAAGATGCCAAAATATATATTCTAAAAGAGTTAAAAAAAAATGAAGAAGATAATGATGCGTTCTTTTAAAGACGTAGAAAAATGAAGAAGGATGAGCGTGAATGAAAAGGGAAGGTAATGACAAAAGGTTGACAAATATGGTTTAGATTAATATATCGTTTGACAAGGGTGGATGATTTGCAATCATGGGATTTTTAGGTGTTTTGTTGGTTGACGACCGAAGATGGATATGTGAATGAGGTGGTGATGGCTCGACACCACTTGAAGCTTGGATATCTTCTTTGTGTTCTTCACTTGCTAGGAAGTGGAAAAGATGCATTTCATAAAGAAATTCGCTTGACTTTTAGGGATTTAAGTTTTGGTGGAGATGACGCACTTAGTAGAATGTATGGAGTTTAGAGTTGTAGATTTAGGAGCGGAAGAGGTTGATTGATAGTTTGGATGTTGTTCAATCAAGGGTTTTGGATGAGAACTAGCGAGAAGATACTCAATCCAAGTGAAGTGTTCCTTCAATGAAATGGTTTGTTTTTGGGGAAAGATGCAACAAGGAAAATTGTTGACATGTTTTGCAACTTGTTTCAAGTTGTGGGGTGATGAAGGAGAGCTAGAGGGAAGTTATTCCAAGTTGCATTGAGCAAGGTGTAAGGCAAGAAGAGCACTAATGCTCATAGGCTTCCTTGAGTTCTTCAATGAACTTCAAGTGTTTGGAGAAAGGTGATGATGGTGGATTGTGGTTTTAATTAGGTATGGATGGAAGATAGGCTTCATGAGTGGATGGGTTTTTTATTTATTTATTTATTTATTTTTTTGAATGAGCATCAAGTGAAGCATTGGTGATGAGGTTTGGATTGTTGTTTTGGGATTGTGCATGCTCATCATGAGAAGAAGCATTGGTGGAACCAAGCATGGGTGTTAGGCTTTGTTTGTGAGATGGGTTATTTGTATGAGCATAAGATTTGGGTATTGGTTGATTTGGAACAACATCACTTGAGCTTTGACAAGAGTCAATTTTTCTCCTCCAAATGGGTTTTACGGAGATCTTAGCAACTTTTGAGAGTTTAGATCTTGGGTTGTTGGGGGATGACATGTTTGGTTGGATGATCATTAAGAATGAAGGAGATGTATTTATAGTGTAGGAAAGATGTGGTTTAGGAAGGTAAATTTTGAGGGCATGGAAATGGTGGATGACTCGAGATTTGTAGTATAAAGGATGATTCGGTTTTTCATTTCACATGGGTGGTTTGAGGGTGTACTAAAGAAGGGTTATGAGGTTTGAGTGTAAGGTAGAAGAATATATGTGAGTGTGTGTGTTTTCCCTTCCCATTAAATTTGTGCTCATCTGGACATAGAGTTAAGTATGTAAAGGCATACAATCAAATCACATAGGAGCAAATAAACATATAGAAACAACATATATGCGATATGCCATAAATCTAGGAATGAAAGAATCTAATGAGAAGCAAAGTTCATAAAAGTTAACTAGCGTTAGGTATATATAGGAAGAGCAATTTAATCAAGTTGGAGAATGTGTATGAGACTATTACTAGTGGTGCTCAATTCCGGCTAAACACGACCATTTTTACGGGTTACACACACCCAACTTCTCACATAGAAGTAATTCAACCGTTAGGTTAAATTGAATTTCTAGTCTTTTAGTGGGGAAAGTTTATTTGGTGAAAAACTAACTGATTTTGGTTAAAAATTTGAATTCATATATTTTTTATTAATTAAACATTTTTCTTTAATTACCAAAATTGTTTTTCAAAAATATATGACATGTTTATATCATTTTATAAACTTTGTAATGTTTAAATAGAATCCCTTTGATCATAAAATGTATTAGACATTTGTTTGTACATACCTTAAGTGAATGTTGAGGCAAACTCGAGACGTTGAGATGTCGAGGCTTGTTGACGTAAGAATGCATAGATGAATTGTGATCACAAGTAACTTAAGCACTTTACGTTATAAGTTGTAACTTACATCTTTGTCATCATCAAAACATGAAGAAAATGTTTAGATTAAATATCGTAATATTCATGCCAACAGAGCGAATTAGATTAGTTGTGAGATTGAGAGATTTTATTTATTTCTAGTTCGTTAAGTGTTTGGTTGTGTAATTATGACAAAATGAATAAGTGAATAAATTATAAAAATACATCCTAATCTTATTTAGGATACATTTTCATAAGTTTAATCTAAGGTTTATCTGAGGACAAGTAAAGTTCAAGTGGGGGATATTTGATGACATCAAATAGGTAGATATTATTGTCATCATTTGTCCTATATATTTGACTTGTTTTATTATATTATCTATAAGAATTGATACTTAATCGTTTACTTTTATAATTCTCAGTTAAAAACAAGCATTTGGTGAAAGTTAGTGATTTTGGACGAAAAATGGAGCTAAATGGATCAAGTTAGAAAAGTCTACTGAATTGAAGGAGATATGTCGTATCATTCTAGACATATACGCCGTATGATCATACTTAGATGAATTCAAAGACTATTGCCTGACTTTGAAGAATGCGCCACATGTAATTATCTCATGCACCGCATATGAAACCTTGGTCAATGAAGAAGATCTGACTTATCTACTCCAGATATGCCGCATGACATTCCTAACATACGGCGCGTCACTCTCAAGACTTCACCAAATATAATCCAAGATACTGAAAGACATGCGCCGCATAGAGATTCAAGTTACGCCACATCTGAAAGCGGTGTACGAATATTTCATAATATAATAATCTTGGACCCCACACCAAGCTATTGAGATACGCCACATCAACTAAGTTGGTTCGCCACATCGTACCCTCAGACAGAAAGTATAAATTTGACAGCCAAATTTCGTGTGCCAAAAGTTACAGAAGCTACAACATAAACCCTAAGGAGAAGAATAACAACGAAAGGGCAACACAAGACCCACCCAATTGAAGATCTCAGAGCAGTAAGAAGGTCATGCTAGTGTTTTAAATTCATTAAGTAGTTTTGTTTTATTATAATAATAAGCTTTAATCCATCAGGATTGATGGGCTTGTGACCGCCATATTGCTCACCTTAAAATTTCTTTCTCATCAATTAAAGTTTATATGATGTTTATTTGATTCTTTTTATATGTGCATTGATAACATCTGTGTCTAGATGTGGAATGCTTGGGCTGCCATACCCCTCCCACTATTTCTTCACTAGCATTAAAAGTTAGTGTAATTCCTTAAAAATGTTAAATAATATAGACATAAGTAATCTTTAAGAGTTTACTCGCCTATAATTAAGATACCAACGAGACAGAATAGATTTTAGCACTCATCATATAAAACTAGCAATAAAACAAGTGACAAGTGTTGATATAAATAATGTCTAAAAACGTTATTAATATTTCTCAATAAACCTATGTTTTGATAATCACAAAACTCAAATGAAATTAAGTCAAGATTAATATGTAAACAAGTATTTAGTAATAAATATTTACCTCTACATCTAATATCACTTAAGGTATGCATAAAATAAGCATCTTATGCATTACATGATCAAAGGAAACCTTGTCTTAAGACATAACATTTTATAAAATGATATAAACATTTTATATATATTTGTAAATCATTTTTGGTATTGTTATATTAAACCACAAAGACATGATTTCAAATTTCCAACCAAAAAGGGCAAATTTTATCCAGAAAAACTTTGCCAACGTTCAGGAGGGCGGCCCCCTTAATTTTACTAGGCGGCCCCCTTAATCATTAAGGGGGCCGCCCCCTAATTAAGGGGACCGGCACGCTCCAGAACAGTATTTTCTGGCCCTATAAATATTGGATCATTTCACATATTTTTCTCACCTTTTTGCACTATAAACTTTCTGATCCAACCTCCATTTCTAGATCTAAAATCCTTTGATCATATAATTCATAAGTCTTTGTTTCCAAGTGATCCAAAGCTTCATCCACTCAAGTGCAAGAAGAAGAACACTCCTCTACATCCATCTAATTGTAGTAGTGTTGTGATTAGCTAGTTTCATATTGTAGTAGTGTTAGATCTTTGTAAAAGTGTTGTGTGAATTTGTTGATTGTAGAAACTAGGTGTGTTGTAAAGTAGTTTAGTAGTTGAGACTTAGTTGTGCTTAGAAGAAGGTGTGAAGTTGACAAGGTGTGAAGAAGGTGTGAAGTCTTGAAGAAGTTGTGAAGGTGTGAAGAAGGTGTGAAGTTGTGAAGAAGTTGTGAGATTGGTTCTAGCTACGATTAGAACTCGACATTTAGCTTAGTGTCGTTAACTCGTGTAAGCCAAGGTGTGTAAGGTTTCTCCACCATAAGGAGTTTGTTGACATAGTGAAGAAAACTCTCGAGTGTGGTACTCGGGGAGTGGAGTAGGGCAAGGAAGGTGTCCTTGTAGCCGAACCACTATAAATTTGCGTGTTGTGGTTTGATCTTTCTAACTCTATCTTTTCTTCTTTCAACACTTTCATTATTAGATTAGAATTGCTTATATTGGTTGTTGCTTGAATTCACTTGAGAATCGAATCGAAAGTTTTTAATAAGCTACAAAATATTTTGGTAATAAATTTAAAAAAGGCGTAAAACTATTCAACCCCCCTTCTAGTTTTCCACAACAAGTTACTTAATCATTCCTTAGGCCTCTTATCTGTATTTGTTATTTATCTGTGTACGTGTTCGCCATTCGTTGTATTCTATCTCATTAGTTTTATTATTTTAATTAACTCAAATCATTCCAGTCTCTCAGACTGAAAACCCCCTTGCGTTAGATTTTGTAAAAATAACTTAGGAATTAAAATACTGATAGACATTCTAGGTGTTAACGTTCCACTCTTAGTGATCGACACTCTACTTACCAACTAGCTACATTGATCTGGTACACTGCTCGTTAGTGTGTGTTATAGAATAAGTCGGCTAAATATAAATTTAAAACTTGATAAAGAACAATCTATACCTACAACGATATACACACGCATCAGTTAGATGCTTAGATTTGCTTTAAATTATATTGACTTAGGGTGCCTTATGTAACATGTTGGTGCATGAAACAATAGTCATTTAGTTTGAAGGCTATTTATGTTTAAATCATCTATTTTTTTCATAAGAGGTTCTAACATTTTGGTTTGTTTACACTATTTGCAAATTATTATTTGACAATGTGTCCGTTCTTAATAATGTCTGCTATTAAAATATTATCAGCTGTTGTTTTTTTTAATTTATGCTTTTTGTTGCAAAACATCTATATATTGTTGTTTCAAATAATGCTACCCAAATCAAACATTGAATATCACAATAGTAATACTGAATATTCTCATAAAGAAACACCAAGGAATCCTAAAAGTACATGATTGCCTTTTGTTTCTGAGTCACAAAATGGTGGGAATCAGAGTTTATACACCAATACCCAATCAAGACCATCCATTTACAATGTCGCCGAAATTGGATGTTGACTGTTCTGCCTACTCAAGGTAACACAAGCTGTTAACACAAGTTGTTCTGCCTACTCAAGGTAACTTCAATTTAAATTTTTCATGCAAGTATTAACAACTTAAGCACACCTGAAATTAGATGTTGACTGTAGATTTTGTGTAGGTGAAGGTTCTTCATCAGATTTCCAAAAAAATGTAGCTACGGAGAACTGCAATGTTACAAAATGGGATGTACATTTTACATAGCCACACACCTCAGGTCAGCCGCCTTTGGCTGATGAAAATTCCTTTCTCCAGTCAAGAACTAACTGGCGAAAAAGAAATGAAGGTTTTGATTCTGCACATGCCAATACATCAGCACAATGCAGTCAGCAAATAAGGCTGAGAACAACGAAGGATTTTCACCGTAATGTAAGGCGCCGTGTTGTTTCACAGAATTCTGAATGCAGTTTAGCTAACGGTAATTAATTTTAAATAATGGATTTTATGTAAACATGGAAATCTACTTTTACTAAAAAATGTCTGAACAGATTTTTGTTACTCTAGTTATGCAGAGACTCAGAGTCCTGTGTCACCAGCTAATGTTGCTTATGCTGAAGAAGGTTCTAAACGTAAGAGGACAACAAGGACAACACAACAGAGTAGGCAAGGAGTTCGCCAAGCCAGTCGAGGGGGCATGCGTAATGTGAGGCAGCACATCAATTCAGAGACCACATAGATGAGTGAGCCCGCTCTGCACGCACCTCTGGTGAAGGACCAAGTATTCTGTCAAATGAGGGTAAACATTGACCTTTGTTATTTACCATTTGTGATTCTAAATAAACAACATTTTTTAAGGATGTATCTTTTATGAACAACCTTATTATTATGCACATTTCCTTTTTGCAGAGACATCTCTTCAACCAGCACAACATAGTAGGCAAGGAGTTCGCCAGGCCACTCGAGGCGGTATGCGTAATGTGAGGTAGCGCATCAATTCACAGACTACACAAACGAGTGGACCCTGCCTTGTACGCACCTCTGGTGAAGGACCAAGTGTTCTGTCAAATGAGGGTTAAAATTTACTTTTGTTATTTACCATTTGTGATTCTAAATAAACAACCTTTTCTTTAAGGATATATCTTTTATGAACAACCTTATTAATATGCACTCCTTTATGCAGACACATCTCCTCAACCAGCACAGCAGAGTATGCAAGGAGTTCGCCAGACAGGTCGACACGGCATGCGTAATGTGAGGCAATGCATCAATTCACAGACTACACAAATGAGTGGGCCCTACCCTGCACAAACCTCTGGTGAATGACCAAGTGTTCTGTCAAATGAGGGTAAACATTGACTTTTGTTGTTTAGCATTTGTGATTTTAAATAGAACCCTAAAATATTTTGGGTTTTAGCACTTTCTACTAATAATAAGAAAGTATCACTAAAACAAAAGCAAACTCTACTAATAATAGTGAACACACTATGACTATACCAAAATAAATCATGCAATGCCTCAACTATACTACTTTCACATCAATACTTCATTAACCAAAATGCCCTGCCGCTAAGCGTGGGCTACTACCCTCGTTATATAACAAAAAGGGGGAAATGCCATCTAATAATAATCAAGGTTCATCATTGTACCACTAAAGTTACTCATACTTTATTTCAACTATAAGAGCCAAAGGTCCCATTCATTGCACCCGTTCGCCACTCCTACGTGGATCTTCATTTTGCTCGCCACTCCTCGCCATGGTACCCCTAACCCCTCGCCATGGCTCGTTGTAGCTTCCTTGCTCGTACAGACGACGAGCAAATACTTCTGACAAAAAGAAAAAAGGTGGATGATGCATGTTGTAATCAAACGGTAATATTACCGTTTTTAAAACAAACGGTTATTTTTTTTCTCTTTTTAAAAATATTTTACATACCCTGTAAATACCAAACCAATTTCACATACTTTCATCACTACAACTCAACAAACATATAACTTCAACCAAGAAAATGTCTCAAAACCCGAACGAACCCGGCTATTTCACAACCCTTTTAACTTCAAACCAACGATACGGGGGATCGTCAAACGCTTCTACTCTCTCGTCGCAAAATTCCCCACAACCTTCATCGCCATATGGTTCACAACCTTTCAATCCGATGGACATTTATGCTAATCAACAACTCGCGTTGTAACAAATGGGATTCGTAACTCATTCTCAACGAATGTTGCCACCACAATTTTATAACTCGTCTCAACCATCCTCGTTCCCTACTCATCAATCACAACCCTAAGTCGAACCACAACCTCAAGTCGAACCACAGTTTAAAGTTCCAAAAGCATGGTCACCGGCCAAAGGTAGAGGCAAGAGAACCAAGGCTGTTAAAGGAAAAAATTCATAAATTTAGACGCCGACGATGACGATGACTTGGAAGAAGCAGGTCAAACGTGTGTGAATCAGAAATGGTCCAAGACCGAAGAAAAGCTTCTTGCGGAAACTTGGATAGAATTTTCACGAGACAAAGATATGGGCAATGACAAAACCGACGAATTCTTTTGGAACGAAATTACAGAAACGTTCAACGAGCAAACTTTGGATGACCATCGTTCCAAGAATATGCTTACCGGTAAATGGACGAGGATGAACGGCGACTGCAAAAAATTCAACACAATATTTAAGCATTTGAAGGTTCGAAATGGTGAAAATGAGCATGATCAAATCAACAATGCCAAGGCGAGCTTCGAAGAACGCTTTAGTATGAGGGGTTTCACGTATGAGCATGTTTGGGAGTTTTTGAGAAATTACCCAAAATGGGATGCTGAAGATCCGTTATACATTTCTTGTCTCGAGGATATATTCGGGCCGGACGCACGACCTCGTCCCAAAAGAGGCAACAAACGAGCTGGAAAGAAACAAAAGTCGACAGATACGTTGATGCGTGGGAATTGCACCAGGCTTTACCTCTCGAGGGATCTCGAGAAGCTTACAACCCCCACCAGGCAGTGTACCTGATCGTTGTAGTATAGTATAGTGACAAGTACCGGGGGATTGATCGTTCAACTAGGAATAGTGTCGCTAGGATTAGAAAACTTAAATACTAGTTCTAAAGGTAAGGGATGATTATTTTTGTATTTTTATATTTTTTAGAAAGCAATTAAAAATCTCGGGTTTGAAGGATTTGGGCGGAATTAGTTGCTAGTCAACTAACCCAATACTAAAGATGCAATCAAAATAAAATACTAGAAATGAAAATAAACTAAATTATACTAAGGTTGTGAGCAATAAGTGGAGAAAATGTGTTTACTTAGATTTCACTACTCCCTAGACATCTTTTACACGTTAATTACTTGTTATAGTTGCATGGATGACGGATCGTATTCCTTAATATCATTCATGGGGTGGTGCACTTAACTCCCCAATTCTATGAGCTCTTATCTCCTCCTATACCATGCCCAGCACAACCATAGGGATTATAAACAGTGGCTCATGCATTAAATACAACCAATAAAGACCTAGTGCACATCGGTTCATGTTTCTTAAGACGTTCAAGCATGTTACCAATTGGAGATCTGCCAGTTTTCTTAAGCCTAACATATAAATCATTCATCCAAGACAATTATAAACAACTAATCAACATATAATTAACATCTAGGTTTCATTAGATCCAAGCAAACAAAAGATAGATCTAGCCTAGCATGATGGAATTAAGACAAGAACAAGATATAGACAACCAACACATAGACATATTGATTGAATTAAAAGAACACTTATCTCAATTACACATGAAAGGTATCAAGGGTTTGGAACCCTTGAAAAACCTGTAAAATTCGCACCAAGTTCGTACTTAGGGTTTCTCCAAAACTTCTCTCCTTTTAATGTGAAAATTAGAAAACTATATATAGGAAAAGGGGTCTGACGGCGTCAAGACCAAACTTGTGACGCCGTCACCTCGCCGCCAAAACTCTTCTCAGACTGCCTTGATCTACTTTTGACGCCGTCATGTATTATGCATTTCCAGGCCGTCATGAATTTTACTCTTGACGCCCTACTTCGTGACGCCGTCAAATCTGTACTGGATCGTCATGGAAATTTGCTCTTGACGCCGTCAAGGATTCCTTCTTGACGCCGTCACCAACTGTTCCCAGCAAGGAAAATTAAGACTTTGGCGTTTTCTTCACTTTTATGCTCAAAAAACGTCCGAATTGCTTCCTTTTCCAGATTTTACTCCCAAAGTACCTGAAATCACAAAAGGAAAGATTTAGGGCAATATTTGATCAAATAAAGTCAATTCCGGGCTTAAATGACCCCCTAAAAGTGGTTCATTTTTCGCCTCATCATATACCCTTACACTTGAGATTTGCTTGTCCTCAAGCAAATGTGCTTTTATTCTAGTCAAAATACAAGTTAGGGGTCATTTAACACTATTATAAAAGTAATTACAACAAATAATCATTCCACTAAAGACCAAAGAAAAGCACGGATGTCTTACACTAGCACCTCACAAATAGTGTTTAGATACTCACATCTCTCGGGTGTAATAAAGTATAAATTACAATATGGAAACGGAAGATATCACTCACTACCTGTCATAGCAAAATAGATTACCATAGGCTTGGGAAAGGATCAAACCTCCACCACATGGCGTAAGCACCTAGGATAAACTATCAAAGAGGTCTTTTAAAGGGTTGTAACGTTAGGTGTAGGGATATGAAATACACGGTTTTGTTGGATAAAGGAAGTTTTTACTGGTGGCGAGTTAACAATCTTGGTTAATTATATGTACAATGTGGCGTTGCTAAGCCAAGACTAGACTCAACTTAAGCTCATAAATGAAAAATAACAAAAACATAAAATGAACATAGAATGAAAAGGGATGGTAGTCCGTATGTTTTTTTTCTCTTTTTCTTTCTTTTTTTTTTTTTTTTTCTTTTTCTATATTTTTTTCGATTTTTTTTTTTTTTTTTTTTTTTTTTTTTTTTTTTTTTGCATACACTTTTACCCTACCATCCAAAATAATACATCATAGGGGTTAAACGTTCCCCTTACACTTGAATCTTTACATACTTTACAATAAACTAATCTAATGACTCGAATTAAGATAATCAAAACACTTGGAGCACTTTTAAGATTAACGCACATATGGGGGTAATAAAATGATGTTCTTCCCCATTACTCCATAAATAAGTACTTTACCCATGAGTCCCAATCGTCCCAAAATAATATGTACAAGGATATGACTCGACTTAGCAACCATGTAATCAATTAGATAGTTAACTTAGGGTTTAACAAATAACAATAATGCACTAAAGATGAGTGCATACACGGAAGGCTACGGCGATTTGGGTGTACATTTAAGTGGGGTGTAACAAATTCTTCCTATAAGTAAAATGCTTAAAGTTAGAAACGAAAAGATAGGCTCGGAGGGGTGTACTAGGGGTTTCGTGTACTAAAAATGAGTACAACGCTAAGGGTGTGGGAAAAATTAGTTGACTTAACTAGCCAAATAATATGACTTAAATGGTCAAGTAATTATGATACGGGTTTAACACAAGGGTGATCCTAATGCCTCTTATCATGTAGTAAATCCTACTACACGAATGTAGTCTCACTAACGGTCTCGGGATGCATCACTAACGCAAGTTCTAGAATCTAAATGCTACCGGTACACTCATAAGCACTAATAATAAATGCTTTTCCTATCAAATCTAAAGGCGAACCTCACATATTTGGGTGGAAAATTTTTCTGAATATACGGTTTTGTGCTAGTCATACAATCTTCTATCCATGAGACGCTTGCTATGGCTAAAGTTTCACTCCTAAATGTTGTAAAAAATTTTAAATTTGGCGCTAAAATTACACTAACAAGTATTTCTCATAGTTTTATTACACATCTACCATTAAACAAAACAAACTCAAGCGAAAGTGCATATGTAAGGTATCATCTTTTTACCTTCCCCTTACACTTAGGATGAACATTGTCCCCAATGTTCAAGTAAAGTATGTAAAAGTGAAAAAGTAAAAAGAATGAAATCAAATACTCCCCTGATTCGCTCGGTATGGATAATAAGGTGGCCAGGTTAAATCTTCCTCCAAGAAAATGAACAATCAAAGCTTCCCTTCCAGAATATAAATCATCTTCTTGTCATACATAACCTGTAAAACCTGAGAAAATAGACAAAACAACCTCGCGTAAAATCGGCGGCATCCTATATAAGTTACTAAGTCCTAGAAAACAAGATAAGATATAATGCTTGTGGAATGAAGTTTGCAGATTTCCTGGAGATTATAAAACTTAATAATTCACAAAAACCATAAGACTCCGTTAGAAAAACAAAACTGGTAAAATTTCCAGATTTTTACACTTGATGCCGTCAAGAGTTAACTCTTGACGCCGTCAGAAGTGACCTGCAGAAATTCTTATGTTAAGTTTCCGGAAAATTTCTGGAAAAACTTGGTCCATCCTGCGAAACTTCATTATGACTCAATACAAGCATTTGACTCTAACAAGTACGAATATACATGTTCATTTAATATTGTGGAGAATCATGATCGGTTTGTTTCTTGAAAACATATTTGGGGTCTCCCTTTACACTTATCTTTTGCAAAAATACTTTTAGGTGGAGTTAAGACTAGGCCAAAACAACAAAGTAAAGTATTTCCACTATTTAATTGAGAAACATGATCTACCAACAATAAAAATAAAGCATGCATACGGAAGCAAACAACAAACAAACAAAATAAAATCACACAAAGCATGGGTTGCCTCCCAAGAAGCGCTTGTTTTTGTTCGAGTCACGAGCCTGACTCTTCCCTTATTTAACGGAAATAGGGGAGGTTTTCCCTACACTTAGGATTAAGTGCGGGTGGAAGTAGCGATACACACCCTTAGGGTGGAAGTATGCCACGTGAGAAAAGAGTGGTGGATGAATTATATGCTCAAAGGGGTGTGCTCCTATCATCATAACCTTAACAAATTCAATCAGGTTAATGGGTGGATTAAGATTTTCTCCTAGAAAGGGATCATTTTCAATCAACTTCGAAAGACTCCTAGTTGGGGATCCATCTTGACCTAATAAACCTGGTTTAAACCCATAATGTTTCTTATGATCAATAATAAATGGGTGATGTAAGCATGTAAGGTCATTTTCCACTCCTATATTTGCTTCCTCTCTACAAGGCTTAGAGTCCACTACCTTTACCCTAAGACTAACCGGACTATATGGTTTGATGGGTGGATCGAGACCTATTTCAATTCCTAAATTTTCATCTAAGGATGGAAGATTAGGCAACGGTTTTGGTTGAGGCTCCGGTTCATCAAAACTAGGAACTTCCCTAGAACTAAGAGTAAGGTTATCATTATAAGTATTCAAACCTATATCCTCTAGTTGTGTTTGGTTCAAGGGCTCTACCTCTATTAGGGTTCCTATAGTCTCTTCTACTTCTTCCGGGTAAGTCAAGGGAGGTGTGTGTGCCTCAAGTGATGATGGGGGTTATGGGATACTTTGTAGGTTTGTGTTATTTACCTCATCCTTCCTTGTGTCAAGATCACCTATATCCTCAACATGTGTTTCATTATTATCTAACCCTAACATTTTCCCAAGTATCTCACGTACTTCTTTAGGCATCGCAACTTCTATGTCCGAATCATATGGATCATCCTCAATATTCTGACTGCTATATTCAAATTGCCCAAGAGATTCATCATATGTTTTTTGAGATTCATCATCATCGATCATAGGACCTAGGTCTTTTTGATCAATGTGATCATGTTTGGCTAAATCCTCCATCACATCAAGGTCACCTATGTGTTCAGCTTGTACTATGGCATTACATGACAACCACTTAGGTATCTCAACACTAATATATTCATCCCCAAACAAACTTGTTTCATGATCCTAGAAATTTATATTCAATTGACTTGTACTAACGTTTGTTGGGTTGTCTACCCTATAATAATATTGGGCACAATCTTCAATGGTATCTCATGCTTCTTCAGCACTTAATTCCCTAAAGTCCCCATTGGCAAAATCCTCAATGCGCATTTGGTCATATTGGCCAACACGATAGTAAAAGGTTCGGGTTAGGGATGCTAAAGCGAAACTATGATGAGGGAATTTTCGGAGTAAATTTCTAAAACGAGTCCATGCATCATATATGGGTTCATCTCGATATTGTTTGAAATTCGAGATGTCAATAGGGTAGAATGGCCTTTGTGGTTGGTGGTATGGTGGATTCGCGTACTCCATAATGGTGAACGGAAGAGTCAATGGAAATTACGAACAAACACAAAAAGAAAAAAGATAGACTAAAGAAACCTAAAAATAAAAATAAAATCTTACTAGAAAGGAATCTAGCAAGTAGACCTAATAAAAGAGATTCTAACCTAGATAATAACTATTTCCCCGGGCTGCGGCGCCAAAAACTTGATAGCGCCGCACTCTTTTGCGAAAGTTGAGGAATAAATGTAAAGATAGACAATCCCCGGCAGCGGCGCCAAAAACTTGATGCGTGGGAATTGCACCAGGCTTTACCTATCGAGGGATCTCGAGAAGCTTACAACCCCCACCAGGCAGTGTACCTGATCGTTGTAGTATAGTATAGTGACAAGTACCGGGGGATTGATCGTTCAGCTAGGAATAGTATCGCTAGGATTAGAAAACCTAAATACTAGTTCTAAAGGTGAGGGATGATTATTTTTGTATTTTTATATTTTTTAGAAAGCAATTAAAAATCTCGGGTTTGAAGGATTTGGGCAGAATTAGTTGCTAGTCAACTAACCCAATACTAAAGATGCAATCAAAATAAAATACTAGAAATGAAAATAAACTAAATTATACTAAGGTTGTGAGCAATAAGTGGAGAAAATGTGTTTACTTAGATTTCACTACTCCCTAGACATCTTTTACACGTTAATTACTTGTTATAGTTGCATGGATAACGGATTGTATTCCTTAATATCATTCATGGGGTGGCGCACTTAACTCCCCAATTCTATGAGCTCTTATCTCCTCCTATACCATGCCCAGCACAACCATAGGGATTATAAACAGTGGCTCATGCATTAAATACAACCAATAAAGACCTAGTGCACATCGGTTCATGTTTCTTAAGACGTTCAAGCATGTTACCAATTGGAGATCTGCCAGTTTTCTTAAGCCTAACATATAAATCATTCATCCAAGACAATTATAAACAAGTAATCAACACATAATTAACATCTAGGTTTCATTAGATCCAAGCAAACAAAAGATAGATCTAGCCTAGCATGATGGAATTAAGACAAGAACAAGATATAGACAACCAACACATAGACATATTGATTGAATTAAAAGAACACTTATCTCAATTACACATGAAAGGTATCAAGGGTTTGGAACCCTTGAAAAACCTGTAAAATTCGCACCAAGTTCGTACTTAGGGTTTCTCCAAAACTTCTCTCCTTTTAATGTGAAAATTAGAAAACTATATATAGGAAAAGGGGTCTGACGGCGTCAAGACCAAACTTGTGACGCCGTCACCTCGCCGCCAAAACTCTTCTCGGACTGCCTTGATCTACTTTTGACGCCGTCATGTATTATGCATTTCCAGGCCGTCATGAATTTTACTCTTGACGCCCTACTTCGTGACGCTGTCAAATCTGTACTGGATCGTCATGGAAATTTGCTCTTGACGCCGTCAAGGATTCCTTCTTGACGCCGTCACCTACTGTTCCCAGCAAGAAAAATTAAGACTTTGGCGTTTTCTTCACTTTTATGCTCAAAAAACGTCCGAATTGCTTCCTTTTCCAGATTTCACTCCCAAAGTACCTAAAATCACAAAAGGAACGATTTAAGGCAATATTTGATCAAATAAAGTCAATTCCGGGCTTAAATGACCCCCTAAAAGTGGTTCATTTTTTGCCTCATCATACGTCAAGCGCGGCGAGCTCCGGTGGGAGTCAAGCGAGTACTTTTTCGGGACAATTATCCGAAAAGTATACGCAAGTAAAAGACGCTCAAACGGCTTGTTACGAGGCGAGGAGGAAGAGGGAAGAAAGGGCCTTGGAAATGCAGGAAATGCAGATGCTCATGTTAGATCCCAGCTTGGTTACTGAGCCGGTCAGAGCCGAAATCATTCGAAGGAGACAAGCAAAAATAACGAAGAAATACCAAAATATCGATGAGGATGCCGATGAATAAAATGTTTAATATGCATTTAGTGTTGTTTTTTATATTTTCGTATTGTTTTTTCAAGTTTTGTATTGTTTTTTTTTTCTTTTCGTGTCTTTTTTTCGTATTGTAACTTTTTAATTTGATGAAATAAAATTAGTATGGTGTGGTATTTTTAATTATTGTGAAATGAATTTAATTTATTTAGTGAAATGAATAAAAAATAAAGTTGTAAGTGGTGGGCTCTAAATTAGTAAGTTAAGGTTAGTTGCGAGTGAGGAGGATGTTAGTTTTGAAGAGGTGTTGGGGTGATATGGCACCCGTGGGCCTCAAATGAGAAGATGAAGCTAGCCATGACACCTTTGGCTCTAAAAACCACTTAAGTTTCAAATTAGTTCACTAAAGCCGCTCAAAGTTTTTTCTACTTCAAAAACCACTCAATTTCTATATCGTCCAACTTTAGTGACTTTTATATGGAAATTGGTAAAAAAAAATTATCTTTTAGAGTTGTCATTAAAGTGTTTAGACATGAATCAAACACTTATACTTTGAATAATAACTAGTCCCCTTAATTTAACTTCTCCAAACTAATTTTATATACTACAAATTAATATCAAAATTAAAGAGTTTATGATCCTTTTATTAAATAAATGTTCAAAATTTCCACAATCTTAGAACAATATTTAAACTTGAATGATTTATGTTGTGTAAATAAAGTTTGAATGACTTTTGAGAAACAATAATAAAATTTGAGTGGTTTTTGTAACCAAAACAAAGTTTGAATGACATTAATGGAACAATATTGAAACTTGATTATTATTTCATGAATTTAACAAAATAAATAAATAAATAAAGTTACCATATATAAAAGTTCTACATAACGCCCATAGTTTCTTGATTATATTTACACTAGTTTTTTTAGTCATGTGCACGCACAATATTTTGACATAAGTCAAATTTAGTGAATATTTGTGCTTATATTAATAAAGCTTTGTGGCGGTGCTAAGCACGGGAGCATGAAAACAATCATAATAACACTTTGTGATGATAAGCATTAAATTTGACTATAAAAACACACTAAAAAATTACTTTTAGTTTACTAAAATTACAACTTAATTTTGCAATTTAAATATGAAAGATGATATATATGACTAATACTACTATAGAAATATTAGCCTTTGTACATTTTTACTTTTGTCATGCCAAAGATTTTTACTTTTTGTAAGATTTAGTTTTCTCATGTCTTGTATATGTCCAATAAATAAAGTTTTAAGCTATATTCAGACAGTTTTGTGATTTTATTCAAAAGCAACTTTAAACTTTAACATTGACGTTTTGTTGTTATTATAAAGTATTATATGCATTATTTTTTGGGTAAAAAAAATGCTTGCTGTCATAAACCTATACCTTTCATAATCTTTTGAGATTTTTTTTTTTTTTTTTTTTTTTTTTTTTTTTTTTTTTTTTTTTATAAAAAAATCAAAAATTTGTATTGAAATAAATTTTTAAATGTAATCAAACCTAAGACCAAGTGTAATAAGAAGCCCTAAAACCGCATTTATCACTGCTACATGAGTGCGACCTCATTCGCCACCACCGCCATTGTGACAATGAGGGTGCAGGAGTATCTATAGGCAGGGGCGGAGCCAGGATATTTTTTGAGATGGGGCAAAATAAATATTTTTATGGCAAGCCGAAAAAGAAACAAATTTGTGTATGAGTGACGCCAAGAAAGACTTTTGTCCAAACTAATAAGTAAACTAAATACGTTAAATCAAACAAAAAATCTCACATTGCTTGACGATAAAAATGATATCCCGACTGGATGTTACAAACAAAAATACCATTGTCTTTTAGTGATTTAGTGAAAAACAATGCTTACATATCAATAAAACTATAAGTTTTAAACAAATAGAAATTATCACATAAATATGTGACCAATATTTCAAACAAATTATGTCAAACATTTTATAAGTTTTATACACTTTGTGAGAAAATAGTTTGTACTCATCTGCTTATACTAAAACTTAAATTCATATCAAATCCCGTAGTTATACTATTATATTTTTATCACTCGTGCCATTTGTTTTCAATTTGAACAAAGAGAAAGGGAAATAAATGTTAAAAGTAAATAAGAAAATGTTTGGTCACCATTTGATGTAAACACAAGTATGATAATGAAAGAAATGAGATGAGAATGAGAGGTGGTTGATTATAAGAAATGAGAGAAAAGTAAGAACAAGAGTTTCACTAAGATATTCAAATAACCAACAACATAAAATGTTTACATAGCTTGGTATTTATAAGGGAGGAGTAGGGCAACACTCCCTTCCTCCCTTATCTAACTTAAACGTGGGCTTTCAAGCCCATTGGGCTTTAATACTTAAGCCTTGTAACATAAAAGATAATGAAATAAATAACTAAGCAACCTATTACAAAAGGTAATGACCGAGACTTGACTGAATACAAAAGTATGATCCCAACAATCTCCCCCTAAGGGTCGGTCATCACGGTTGCTTTGATGTCTTCATCTTTGTCGTTGACTTGTGACATGTAAAGCTTTAGACGTCTTCAAAATGGTTGAATGATAATAAATGTACTTTGCTCTGTGTCTTTGTTCTTTGGTGATGATGTAGTGATTGTGTAATGAAGTTGTCTGCCGTTCGTCACTCCTGCGTCTTTGGTGGTTGTCAGCCATTCCAACATACTCATACATCTTCGGACTTATACTTACACGTGCATGAAGTTCCTTTTCATATTCTGAGATCTTTAAGTCTTTATACTTTGTAGATTCTTCTTTATTGACGTAGAATCTTTCTTTGAACTTTGTGGTACTAAGATCTTTGGGGGAGTTATCATTTGCTTCAAGATGTATGTATGAGCATGTTGGAATCTACCATCATGGAAGTGAGGTACCTGCAAGTAAACAGTTAGCAATAAATACCCGGTACTTACAGATAAGGGATTAGAGTTCATCAACAGCATATTGTGAAGACTCCCTCTAATCCTTATCCAGGCCGTTCCCATATCAGATACTCCCGAAAGAGCTTACGAGACCTACTAAGTAGCTCAATGACTGGGTGAGTCACTGGGGATCACTCCACGACTATAGACCACTATGGAACCACCGCAAACACTAAGCGTAACCCTTGTGGGGTTACCGAAGTGACCTGCTGTCAGGGCTGTTTGATGTTGACCCTGGCAGGATTTTCGTTCAATCATTGAGAAATACATAAGTAATCCTCTCATAAACATTCTTGGCAGATTGCTAAGATCTGCGAAGGACTCGATAATTTACAGCTGGTGTTCATTGATGTAGAACACCAGTTGTAGAAATACTAAGTGTTCCTAAGAGATCTTTGATGTATCTCAAGGCTCTAGACTCTATAAGTGCACACTTAGGTTTCCTATACGGAGACTAGGGAGGGGTCTCCTGCTTCAATATCAACCATCTCTAAGAGATAGGTCGATAGGTTACGCTGGTTCCCCGTGAGAATGAAACAAGTCCTTTTAAGAGAACTTGAGTGGTTAAGAAGGTTTAGTGCATTGCATCACTGGGTCCATGACGACTTTATCTTCAATACCGGTGTTGTCTTTTGCAACAACCAGTAGCATATGAGTTGAACCCAGTGTCTGCCCTAAGGTTGAACATATGGAGGGCTATTTCTTTTCACCCTATTCTTTACTTTTCTTTTTAATTCTTCAACTCCTTCTTTCCCTTTCATTCTTTTCTCCTTTATTCCTATCATACCTAAGGACTTCTAATTCTAACTATTGGAGATGTCCTTGGGTAGATCCCTCCGGCTCTGGCGGATCATAGGACGGATATTCCTATCTTAATCACCTTATAACTCCGACAGTAGCCAAGAAACCTTTGATTGAAAATCTCTCAAAGTGTTTGTGATAATCAAATATTTTGGTTAACACTTTGAGAGTTTTGTGTACACTTTTGAAGGGCTCCCCCTTCACATGTGCTCATAAGTATTTAATAAATTTGCACATGCGGGAGGAGCAAGCATTTTGAATTGATCCACTTTCCGTGAACAAGACCGATTCGAGACACGCTTACATCACTAGTTAAACTAGCTTGAAGTTATTACCCGGCCTGGTCAAGTCCACAGAAAGTTTCTCGAGACGGTACATTTCTACTAAGACAAATCATTTTCGAGACACGCTTACGTGGTTAGTTAAAGAGATACATTGTCAGCTTTTAGGTGACAACTAGCTCTAGTAACTAACTTGATGTTATTACTCGTCGAGGATAAGTCTTTTCGATATTACTAACTTTTATTGTCTCGTCAATTCCTGGGTTAATTCTGAGTCTAGCTCGCACATGATACAACTTTAAGCTTTGACTTTTTATATTTTAATCACTTTTTCATTTTCTCCCCCTCAAAAATAGCATATGAGATGTTGTTTTTGATAAACTTTTGATTAAAATATGCTTTTTGAGTCTTATGGGGAGATTCACCAAGAACTTTTGATTTTAGAACAAAGTATTTTTGTTTTGATAAGTGCTCCCCCTCAACAAGTGATTAGGTCTTATTGAGGTGAAATACTTGTCCTTTTGAGCAGAATTATGAAAATCATAACACATTTGATTAATTCTACTCAAAAGTAAGAAGCCTTCGCTCCTTATATTAGGATTGAGGCACTGATGCGTACCTCAGGGTCCTTTCTTTACAAGTTCGGGTTGTGCACTGTAATGCGTTCATAAGCCATTGTGAAGTATAATATTGACAAATCAAATCAAACTCTTACAACTTTCTACCATTCAGGTCTCTGAAATGTCAACACCGGAAATCCTGGTCTGCCTCCAACATAGCTTTCCAATCTCCGAAACTGATCCCTGCGCTTCAACCGGTTCTCAATCCTTAAAATGAATCTGCGAGCGTCCCTGACCTCATTGGTATTCCACCTTTTAGATTTACCCAGTGCAATGTCATCTAATCTGCTTTTGATTCCATCACGGACGAACTTCAAGGTTTCATCATAGAACTTATGTATTTCACCATAGCCCATGAAGCAGTTACGACCGTTGACACTGCGGTATGTGAACCCAAATGCCGGATGTCTAATCAAGGAGTATTGAGATAGATGTTGAAGGTTTGGGATGTCAAACAGGTTTGGTTTGGTGAGATTCAGCTTCTTCTGATAACTTTCCACTCCCAGTTGAAGATCTTCTACTCTTTCTCTGATGACTATCTGCCTAATGAAGATTAGGAGAGCTGTGATAAAGGCAAGTTGCATCTTTTTAGGTAAGTTGCAAAGCTTTCCTTGAACTTTGAGCAGGTACATGTCTTCTATATCGTTCAGGAGTAGTCTTGGAAAGTCTGACTCGGAAATATCATACTCTTTTTCATCAAGTCTTTTGAGTGTGATTTTGCTGAGGAAGGGGTACCCAAAGTGAGTGACAGTCGAAATAAACTGAATCGAGACTATCTTTAAATCACTTGTCACATCACCCATTGTCTGATTGAGTCTGCTGCTGCGATAATACTGTGCCCGGTTATCTGGCCAATAATGTATACCATAGAGTGCATTCTGGTCATAGTCAACAACTTTGTCGATGAATAAGGCAGAGGCTTCTTCTTCGATGGCATTGTTGAGATATCTAGCTGCAGGGAGAAAGGCAAGTGATGTGACGTACTTCTTCTCAATCTTGATACCGAGTTGCAGAAATTCCAAGTCATTGTTGAAGAAGAACTTGTAAGGGATCTTAGGTTCCTTAGGCTTCCCAATCATCGGCAGTGGTTTGGACCAGTCAGTTATGTAAGGTGCAGTTTTCCTTGTGACCGGATCGACATAAGATTCAGGATTGATCCAGTCAATATTGCTTGACATAGCTCGAGCAATATTTTCTAGATGGTACTCAAGTTCAATGGAGTTAGCAGACCGATCTTTCAAAAGATTGAACGCATCATTCTTGATTCTTCGTAGCTCTTTCTTGTTCATCTTTTTCATTTGAAACTTATGCTGAATCAACTGAGCGTATTCCACTGTTCGACCATCTTGAGGTTCTTGGTTGTCTGCAAGTGGTGGTTGAGAATTAATCATCTTCTCAAACCAGGAGTATTCGGCACTTTCGTCTTGGTCTAGCCATTTGAGGACGGTTTTCGGTTTCTTGGGTTCTGTGCCTTTTGATGAGGTGTCCTGTTTGTGCTGATGATGATGCTTTCGTTTCCTTTCTTTCTTCTTCTTAGATGACGGTTCTGGTACTTCATCGGGCTGAGGAATCTCGTCACCACCTGTGTATTCGAAGTGATCATGTGCTTTGGGAGCCGAACCAGATGCCTTGGGTTGTTGTGAAGATGTTGTTGTTGTTGGAGGGTTGACCGGTGCTTGTGATTGAGATGAGGGTCCTTCGGCTTGCTTTTGTTTCTTTGCCTGAGAGTTAGGATCCTGATCTTCATCATCTCTTGGACGTTTCAGTTTGTCCTCTTTAGTCATTTTGGCTTTCAAAGCCTCCAGGACTATAGCTTCTTCAGGTGATAATGTGAACTTGCTTGCCAGTTTGTCCAAGAGACGGGCTTCTAATTCGTCCATAGATAACCCCGGTAGTGGAACAGTTGATTTATCAGCTTGAAGAGTAAACGTGGTAGATCGGATCACTTTCTTGACTGCTTGCTCTGCGAACTTAGTCAGTTCATCTCTCATAGGTGCCAGCAGCTCTTTCAACTCAGCAACTAAGTGTTGTTCCATGTACTGGTGTACTTGAGCAGCCAATGTGGCTTCCAAGTTCTCTTGCACATCCTTTGCTAAGAAGGTGTCAACCTTATCTTGAAGTTCCTGGACATTAGTGTTGAGCTTTGTCAGTTCAGCAACTTGGCTTGCTAGTGATGCAACCTGATCTTCCAATTTGTTTTTCTTCTTTTCATGAACTCTTCTAAATGCTGTCTTTATCAACTTTGATGCAGCAGAGGCTTTGGTACTAGCAGGTTTCTTGATTGATTTGTCATGAGTAGATTCGGATGCAGGAGGTGATGATTGTGAAGATTCTATGTTGGTAGTAACGTCCTTATCATCTCCTCTTTGTGATTCGGGTTCTTCAACATACTTTGCTTTGGCTGCTTCCTCTATCAATCTTTGTTCTTCTGCTAGTTTGTCAGCTTCGGCCTTAAGCCTTAATTCTTCTGCAAGCTTGGCTTCTTCTTCTCTTTTCAACTTTTCTTCTGCCAGCTTGGCTGCCTCTTCAGCCTTCCTGCTTTCCTCCATACGGATAGTTTCTTCCAGTTTGGCTTGTGCAAGCTCCTCAAGCCTAGCCTCCTCAGCTTCTTGCTTTTTTCTTAATTCTTCTTTTTGAGCCCTTTCTTTGAGCTCCATTTCTTCCATAGACATCAAATGTGGAGCATCAGTATCCATGGGATCATCCTCTTCCTCTTCTCCTGTTGCTGAAGCATTGATCATTTCTATGTCGGTGGGAGATACCGAAGGATTGTCGTAGACGACCATGTCAGTATTGATTCCTGTAGCAGAATCAGGAATGCTGCAAGATCCGCCAGCTTCGGTAGTATGAGAGAACACTGGAGGTGGAGGTAGATCAGCATTGAATGCATCTATCTTGCTATGAAGGAGACCCAACTTAAGAGTTCTTTCATTTTCTTCTTCTACTGAAAGACCTATATTAGATTGAGCAGATTCTTGTTCAGCAGTCATGGGTTCCTTCAGCTTCTCTTTCCTGACCCTTTCTTCTTCCAACTTTGTTTCTGCTTCAGTGAAAGGTCTTTGATTGAGATCTGCTGGGTATTCAGCATTATCAGCAAATTCATCAATGTTCTTCTCCCAATCTTCAAATGTCAAGTCTTTATCATCAATATCTTCAAGATTGACATTCTCGGTGATATTGGCAAAGGCTTCCCTGTAAACTGGACCTTCGTCGGACTCGGTTTCAGAGTTAGACGGTTTTGGAGAAGACGGTGGTGAGGGAAACCACCCAGGTTCAGGAATGGATGCGGGCTTCTTGACAGGAGTTCTTCGCTTGAGTGTACCCTTTTTCTTATGTGTAGACTTGGTAGAACTGCCGGAGCTCCCAGTCTTACTACCTTTCTTTCCTTTCTTCTACATGCACGAAGGTAGAACAACTTCGTCCAGGAAACCAACTTTGTCTGCTTCAAGAGCTTGAAGGTAGTACTTGTAATTCTTTCAAAGCTTCACTTTTTCGTTCAAGAGACAGTCGGGAAATTTCTTTCCTTGCTTGCGTGTGCTGGTGTTGAGTCTCTTGATTATTCTGAGAGTTTCCTTGTTTCTGAAAGTGTGCTTGGCTTCATCATCAAGTCTTTGTGGAATATCGTCATATTCACGAAGGAAGCTTTCGATGAGTAATTTTGTGAAACGGACAAATGGAATGTTGTTGGTCTTGTGTTGAATGTGCCACACAAAGTCTTCCCAGATAATGCTGGCATAATCTACTTTCTTGACGTTTGCCACTGCCCAGAAGAGTTTGAGGTGTTGGAGCTTGGGGTGTTCATGGCCAGTGTCTCTGCCAGATAAGGATTTGGCAATCAGAATGTACAGGGTTCTCCATGGTTGTGGAAGAAATCTGATGTTGACCCTAGAATGTCTTGTCACAACTTCTTCTGATTCATCATAGCCAATATCCCGTAACCACTCTATCAGCTCTTCCTCTGTGGGTACTTGATCATATTCTTCATCTGGGCCAAGTTCGGGTAACCCAAGAACATTCCTAAGTGTGTCTATATCCATAGTAACCTGTCTGTCATGAAGCATGCAAGTGAAGGAAGCTTCCCCAAGGTCTAGCTGAAGTGTATGCCAAAATTGGTGTATGTAGAAGCAGGAGACTGAAGCTGACTTAGTGAACAAGAGCTTGTTGGGGTGATATAGGAGAGCATCCACTGCAACAATACATGAGGATTCGTTGCATGTGATTTTGTTGAAGTTGATTCGTAAGTTGTTCTTTCCTATCTTCCTGGTGTAATCATCGGGAAAGGTTTCTTCCCATGAGAGTTTCGGTTCAGGTTCTGGTCCATAAGGAATGTCATTGTGTTCTGCCATCTGAATTGATCATAAACAATCACAAACATAGCAATGATTTACTTTGTTAGCTTAGGCATTCAATTACATGATTGTGCACACATTATTGATTGATCGGTGGGTGTTTGTGTGTGAAAAACTTTTGTTATATGACAAACTTGTGTTTTTATCACATGGTAGAAACTTATAACAATTAAGTTACAACATGAGTTTATCATTACAAGATATTACACATTGGAAATTTTACAACACTTAGAAAATTTCATGAATTGGACAATGTTACGCGTAAGTGGAAAATCCTACGAATAACATGACTTAAGCGTAAGAAGTGAATTTATGCGTAAGAGCAAAAGCTACGCAAAACCTTATATGTTACGCGTAAGGTAATTCTTATGCGTAGGCTCAATCTTACGCGTAGGATAAAATCTTAGGCGTAGGATATGAGCTTAGGCAAAGGATTAACCTTATGCGTAAGATATAACTTATGCGTAGGTTTTGACTTATGAGTAAGTTCAATACTTATGCGTAAGTTCAAGACTTGTGCGTAAGAATATCTTTTATGCGTAAACATTGTCTTATCCAAGACAATGTTTGTCAAGCGTGTCGAATCTTACGCGTAGGATGAACATCTTATGCGTAGATACGTTTTTACGTAAATCACCTTTGAAAAATTCAAGTCCTTTTGATTCCTGAAAGTTTAAGAACACAACCACTGATCAATATTCATTCCCACACACTTAATACACACATTTTATGCGTAAACATGCCTAAATCTGAGTTACGCGTAGGATCGTATGAACACTTAATCACAACCACATTCAAACATGATTCTGGGTTGAAATTAACTTAGGGCAAGTGATACTAACAGCCTAAGGAACATATGGTCCAAATTATAACAACAATTGACCACAAAATCACAAGATCAAAACTGCAAGTGTGAACAAACCCTAAATCTGTGATTCATGAACACAACTAGTGATTGAAGCAATTAAACCACATGATTGAGTTCCTAGGCATGTATAACCACAATCCCCATCAACAATTTCAATCCCAACTCACAAAATCAAGAACCCCTAAACGACTCGTATGAACCCTAAATCCAAATTAATCAATTCCGAGTTTCTGGGTGAGATTAAAGGTTTGATACATGATTATTAACATCTAAAGATCATTTCCCAACAACAAATTTAACCACAAACATAACAATTTTCTGGGTTCAAGATTTACGCATGACCCAAAAACAATTTTAACGATTATGATAAAATTAGCCGTTGGATTAAGGTAAAATTAAAAGCCATTGTTTAGAATTACAATCAAAACCTTATAACACTTACAGATTAGAAGATTGATGAACGGATTTTAAGTATGATTAAGAGCCGTAGATGATGGTTGGTGAAAGTGGTAAATATTTTTGCAGGTGGAGTAAATGTGTGGTCAAAGTGGTTTTGACCAAGGGTAAAATGAGTTTCATGTTTTGACAACTATGGCCCCTTAACCTTGTATTACTTTCATACCTAATACCCAATTTAACTCTCACTTAAAAGTTACGTTAACTACACCAAGCTATGACAAGAACAACTTGTGGAATTTTACTCCCCCTCGACCTTAGACCGTAGTCTTAAAGAAATCTTAAAATTTATTATAATGGTCAAGGTGAGTATCCCGAAACACTTTTGAAGCATCATTTTTTGAAAAAAAAAACGTAATATTTTTGGTAAAATGCAAGTATAAAGTAAATATTTTTGAGAAATTTGAAAAATTACTTTTCCTCCCCTTCAACACTAGTTTTTAATAATTAAAGACATTTTACAAAAATTAGTGTTGAAAAGAGTGGAATATACTTGCATTTTTTTTTATTATTATTATTTTTTAATAAAAGACCAAAAATCTTTTTGAGTTTTTTGATTGGTTTTATATTTTTGTATTTTGTTTTTTGAAAAAAATATTTACAAAGATAGTTTTGATGTTTGATGATCAATTATGTTTTAAAAACTTTTCCAGATCATCTGGAGTCAAGCATCGCATACCAATTTGGTGAACTAGACTAGCAAACCTTGATGGTGCTAAGGATTTGGTAAGTAAGTCCGCCAATTGGTACTCAGTCCCAACAAAATACAGCTCAACGGTACCCTTTTCAACATGCTCTTTGATGAAGTGATAACGGAGATCAATGTGTTTGGATTTACAGTGATGAACTGTGTTGCAGGAGATAGCAATGGCACTCTTGGAGTCACAGTAGATTGGAATCTTGTTGAATAGGTAGCCATAATCCTTAAGTTGTGATCTCATCCAAATGACTTGAGCACAACAAGCAGACATGGCTACATATTCAGATTCTGTTGACGACAGTGATGTGCAGTCCTGCTTCTTAGATTGCCATGACACAAGTTTATCTCCGAGAAATTGTAATCCACCAGATGTACTTTTGCGTGTGTCTAAACATCCTGCATGGTCAGCATCTGAAAAAGCAATTAGTTCAAAACCGGAATCCTTCGGATACCAGATTCCCAAGTTAATGGTTCCCTTTATGTATCGAAGGATTCTTTTGACCTCACTGAGGTGTTTTTCAGTTGGTTTAGACTGATAGCGAGAGCACATGTAGACAGCAAATACTATATCAGGTCTACTAGCTGTGAGATACATGAGTGACCCAATCATACTGCGGTACTTGGTAGGGTCAACAGGAGTCCCATGTAAGTCAGTATCTAGTTTTGTGGTATAGCCCATTGGTGTATTATACGTATCACAAGTCATCATTCCATGTTTCTTTAAAATTTCAAGAGCATATTTGGACTGATTTATAAAAATTCCACGGGGTGATTGATGAACTTGTAGTCCTAGAAAGAACGAAAGTTCACCCATCATGGACATTTCAAAATTATCTTTCATTAATTTTGCAAAATCATTAGAGTAACTTCTTTTTGTTGAGGCAAAAATAATGTCATCGACATATATTTGAACAACAAGTAAGTCCTCCCCGTAGGTTTTTGTAAATAGTGTTGGATCCACCGATCCTTTAGAAAATTTATTGGCCAGCAAGAAAGTGGACAGTTTGTCATACCACGCCCGTGGGGCTTGTTTAAGTCCGTAGAGTGCCTTTTTGAGTCGGTAAACGTGATTAGGACGCTCAGGATTAACGAAGCCATCTGGTTGGCTTACATAAACTTCTTCATGGAGTTCTCCATTAAGAAATGCTGTTTTCACGTCCATTTGGTAAACAACCATGTTTCTGTGTGCAGCATAGGCCAAAAAAATCTGAACAGCTTCATGTCTAGCCACTGGAGCAAAGGATTCAGCAAAATCAAGTCCTTCTAGTTGGGAGTATCCTTTCGCTACCAGGCGTGATTTGTTACGTATGACAGTTCCTTCCGCATCTAGCTTAGTCTTCCAGATCCATTTTAACCCGATGACAAAGACTCCGTCAGGTCTCTCAACTAATTCCTAGACTTCTAATCTTATGAATGACTGAAATTCCTCTTGCATAGATTCAATCCAGTTGTCATAAGTCATTGCTTCTTAAATGTTCTTAGGTTCTTCGTGACAAACTGTGAGTGCATAGATACAAGTTTCTCCATCAGTGTGAAGTCGTTGTCTTGTCATAACAGGTGCATCTGGATGGCCAATAATATGAACTAGTGGATGGTCTCGAGTCCATTTGTGTGTTGAAGGGTGTAGTTGATAAGTATCTCGCATGTTAGCAGGATCCAAATTGCGTGTAGACGACTCAGCTATATCAGGAAAGGTAGGAGCTGGTGCAAACGGGTTAAAGAACGCATCAGGATCATGCTCTGCGGGTTATGGAACTGATTGTGGTGTAGGATCTTCAGCTGAATGGCGGGAGTTAGAAACAGTTTGTTCTGCTATAGATGGTGATGCAATTAGAGGACCATCTCTCTCAACAGTTGTTGTAGTTTGTTGAGGTGAGTCTGGTACTGGAATGTTATCAGGTTGAGCAGCGGAATTAGGTGAGACCTCAGTAGAACGGTATTCAATTGTATCATCAAACAGTGGAGCAAACAGGGTTTCCAATTCTTTGCGGTTGAGTGGCAATGGTTCAGCCGAAGAGTCAGGAGAGTTAAGACGGTTGAATTCGGGTCCTAAGCTGTGTTGCTCAGAAGCCATTTGTGTGAGTTCATCAAAATTAGCGTGAATGGTTTCTTGAATTTCTCTTGTTCGACGATTCCATATCCGGAAACCTTTTGAATTTTCACAGTATCCAACGAACACTCCGATGTCAGCCTTTGCTTTAAGTTTACCTAAATCATCACGATCATTTTTCGAATAACAAAGTGCTCCAAATACATGAAAGTAATCGATATTCGGTTTTCTTTTGTGAACAATATGATAAGGTGTTTTGCGATGGCGTTTTGTAATCAGGCAACGGTTTTGGGTATAACATGCGGTTGAAACAGCTTCCGCCCACAAGTAATCTGGTAATTGAGCATTAATCAACATAGTTCTAGCAGCTTCCACTAACGTCATGTTGCGTCTTTCAACAACTCCATTCTGTTCTGGGCTTCTAGGAATAGATGTTTGATGTTCAATTCCCACTTTCTCAAAATATGACCTAAGTGTCTGATTCTTAAATTCAGTTCCATTGTCAGTTCTGACTATTCGTACCGTGTTGCGTAACTGAACTTGAATTTTAGTGAGAAAGGTGATGATCATTGAAGGAGCCTGATCTTTACTTCGTAAGAAATAAACCCAAGTCCATCTGGAGTAGTCATCCACAATTACTAGTATGTAGCGTTTCCCGTTGATACTTTGAACACGCATCGGTCCACACAAATCCATATGTAGCAATTGTAAAACATGATTCGTACTGTGCTCAGGTTTTGAAGGAAAATGAGCCCGAGTACTTTTTCCTTGTTCACAAGCTGAACATAAGTGATCTTTGGTAAAACAGAATCATGGAAATCCATCAACAAGTTTGTAACGAGCAAGGTCAGTCATAGTTTTGAAATTCAAGTGCGAAAGACGTTTGTGCCATAACCAAGATTTAGTCGATTCCGCTTTGGAGAGAAGACATATCGGAGATGTTGCAATCATATCTGACATTGATATTGTATAAAGATTGGAACCACGTGAGCCAGACATTAGATCGTTTCCTTGTAAGTCACGAACGAAACAAGTTTTCTCACGAAATGCAACTTCTAGATCCCCCATCACAAAATTGACCAACAGAGAAAAGGTTGTGTCCAAGGCCTTCCACATAGTAAACACGACTGATTTCAATGTTCCCACTGACATAGTCACCATATCCCATGATTAAAGCGTAATGATCATTCCCGAATCTGACAGTACCAATGAACATTGAGACAAAGTTGTGTAACAGTTTGAGATTGCCTGTCATATGTCGGGTGCATCCGCTATCAACAATCCAGAGAACAATCTGTACCACCTGCATCACAAGAAGAAGACACGGATGGAACAGAAGTAAGGGTGGAACCCAAAGAAAGTGCGGGTTCCTGTTGGTTAGAAACACATGCATTCAACAATTTAGGAATCCATTTAAAGTCTGGTTTGTGTTGTAACCAACGTTGCCAATTCCAACTAGTTCTTGCTTTCTTAATGGTGAATTCACTAGTAGTTGGCTTATTCCTAGATTTGTTCTCGGCACTTATGGGGTTAACTTCAACTTCATTAGAAACCGTAGAAGGCGGCTTTCCTAAGTTAGACTTAGAGGCAGTAGTGGGTCTAGGAGGAACGCGTGTCCTACGTTTCTTATGACGATTCAGAAGAGAATTAGCTATACATTTTGTATGATCACCAGATGATACGCTTTTACGACAAAACACACAAGATGCATTAATATTCAAAACATTCAAAGGTTCATCATTCGTTACATTTAGATTTTGATTACAATTTGCCAGATTAGAATCTAAATCTGATGCAACATGAGTTTTATTCAAATTCCTAAGTTGATCTTCTACTTCTTGAGCTTCTAGTGATCCTCTTTTACGTTGCCAGAGCCTATTCTTCTTTTTACTTTTTCGCTTGGGTCTGCTAACGCTATTAGTGGAGACTAGTCCTGTAGAAGTGGAGTTATCAACATTAGTGTTTTGAACAACATTTCCTTTAACAGTTTTGTCTAATTGATACAATCCTGGTGCTATCATCGTGGTGTCAACAAACTTTCCTTTTTGGAGTATCTTAATTTTCTCTTTCAAATCAATGATGATGTGATTTTTATCCTGAATTTCAGACTCAAGTAAACCATTGCAATATTTGATGTCATCGCGGTTTTGTTGCCATTCGGCATTTTCAATTTTTAAACCCGCAATTTCTTTCTCGTATTTGAGACACAGACTTTTTAAAGACTCGTTGTTTTTGCAAAGCTGACAAGAGTTTGAAACATTTTGACTTTGAAGTTTCAATTCCATTTCAATACTTTGAGCTTGACACCATTCAAGCCTTTGTTTGAGTTGACAAATTTCTTTTGAAAATTGTTTTGTCACATCATCATTCTTAGTTCTCAGCTTGTCATTATCATGTTTAAGTGTCTCGATTTCCACATTCAACAAGTTATTATCAACACAAAGATCATCCATAAGCATAGAAGTACCGGATTTATAGAGATCATTCATGATAACAGACAAAATATCAGCATTGAGAACTTGTTCCAAGAGTCGATCAGCATCATTTTTTAAAACTCTATTTCTTTGCTTTTGAACCAAAATCTCAATTTCAGTAGAGTTGAAAACATTTATCATATTTTTGACCTCGTATTGAAGTTCCTGATCCCAACGTGTAGCACAGAGACGGAGGTGTTTGACAATTGGCAACATTTGTTTTTGAAAAATATCTCTCTTTTCTCGCTCGTAAGCGGATTGAAAAGTTTCAATTTTTATTTCAGAATTGCGTTCAATTGTTTCCTCCAAAATTTCGATGTCTTCCATAAAAGTTTTGAAATAATTTAAGACACGACAACTTTTCGGTAAAGGTGTAAGTTCACTGGATGATGGTAAAGGACCATTTATTTGTGCTACAGTTTGGACAGGGGCCGCATTAGAGGATGAAACATATGACTCAGTGACATACCATGATTTCTCAGGTAATTCCTTTTGAGTAACAAAAGATTTAGAAATGTGAGGAGCTTTTGAATAATCATATGGTGTCCAATATTGAACATAACTCATTTTAGATCGACTCTCGTCTTCAAGTTCTTCTTCTTCCTCAGTATCAAAAACAACAGTACGCACAATCGTATTATCAAGCAAATGGTCCATACTGTAAATTTTAGGAATTTCTTTGAATGCCGTGTGAAGAAACATTGAATTGTAATCGCCAAGTGCAAATCCTTTATCGGGTCTCGGTTTTAAAGTAAATTTCTGAATTGTTGTGACAGAGTTCCCGTGTTTGTAAACAATGTTACGAAATTCTTTGAGTTGTTTTTCAAGATCAACAATCTCACCGAGTAAGTCATCTATATACTTCCTTTTTCGTATTTTATGTTCACAAAAATCCTTTTTACAACTTGACAATTCTGTTTCTGTTTTTGAAAGTACTGTTTGAAGACGTTCAACTTGCATTTTCAATTCACACTTTTCACTTTCGAGTTTCGAAATCAACTTTCCGTTTGACTCAATTAAATATTGCATTTTGTGTTGAAGATCTTGTTCTTTGTTGTAAGAATCTTGAAAAGCTTTTTCAAAACTTTTTGCATGTTTAATCTTGTCTTCCTGATTTGAAAGCTGAATTTTATAACACTCAATATCTCTTAGAAGTGACGCATTTGTTTCTTTTAAAGCTTTGTTTTTCTCGTTGCATTTTATGATTTGCAATTGTTGAGCATTTAGTTGTTTAGATAACAATATGAGGTCAGGGTCTGGATCAAATGATGGTTCATGTTGTTCTATTTGATCATGTTTATCATTCTCAATAGGATCATCAAATGAAACAACTGTGTCATCATCAAATATGACAACTGTGCTTATTTGTTCATCTGTTTGAGAGGATGAAGATGAGTCAGATGGAACAACTTGCGCCATATCTGATTCAGGAGCAGAAGGTGTAGCTATTTCATGTATTAGGCATGCTTTGTGGTCATGTACCTGAGACAGGCCGTCAGTGTCATACACTGGACCTGAATCATTAAACTGAAGTTCCTGCATGTTGGCCATAAGCATCACAGCTGCATTGGCTTCCAGATCTTCCATGTCATCATCATTGTTCACATTTGCCATGAAGCTGTTATCTTGTTCAGGGAAATGTCCATCTTTTTCATCTTGAAGAGCCATGAGTAATGCCTGCTTGTGAAACTTACTACCCCGAGTTCTCGGTTTGGGACATGCTGTCGCTATATGACCTTGTTCATTACAGTTATAGCACCACACTGCATTCCCTGAGTTGGAGTTCCTAGTTGCAACTGGTTCAGACCTTTGCTGAGAAGATCCTGAGTTGTTCCTGAACCCTCCATTGTTACTATACCGCTGACCATTCCCAAAATTTCCTGAAGAATTTCCTGAACCAGATCTACCATAATTACGATTCTGAATTTCCATCCTTCCATCATTGACAACAGCTTGATTTCTTGTGTTAGAAGATGAACGTTGACGATTGTTTGTTTTGTTGGAGAATTTGCTAAAAGCACGAGCAATAAGAGCAAGTCCCTGATTCAACGTATTAAAGTCATCATCGTCATCGTCATTGGAGTTTGAGTAATATGCTGCATCATTGTTGTTTAATGGAACAAGTTGAGTAGAAGCATTCTGTGGAGATGAATCATAAGGGACCATATGGTTCGAGGTAGAAGACTGTGGATAACTGAAGTAGTTCTGCTCTTGAACATATGCATGATTTGACATTGGTGGTGGAGCATAGGGAGATTGAGCTACGAGAGCCAAAGAATTTGGTGTTGGTGTTGGTGTGTATCCTCTTCGTAGAGCTCGATCTTTTTCAACTTCAGGTTCATGGTGCTTCAGAAAATCATACAACAAACCATATGGTGCATCATGAAGATTTTTGGTTTGACGAACAAATGTCACATATTTATGCCAATCCGGGCCAAGACTACCAACGAATTTGGAGTTTACTGCAATCCTTGGTACTGTGATTTTGTGACGTTCCAGATCATTGACCACATTTGTGAAACGATGATAGTAGGATTCAAGTGACTCTCCTGGTTCAATTGTGATGTCAGTGTATTCCATGTAGAGTTTGGATTCCATATCATCTTTGTTCAATTGAGTGCCTTCCATAAGGAGATGAACATGTTCCCACATAGCTTTGGCTGTTTACTGAGCATCGACACTTCGATAAATTGGATTAGGTATACCTTGAAGTATATAAGCCATTGCATACTCATCAGCTTCACGATGTAATTTCTGTTCTTCTGTGAGTTGAGATTCTGGAAGAGGTCTATCACCAGGAGGACGTGGAGGATCAGCAGTTGGATCACCAATTTCAAATCTTGTTGGCCACTCAAATGGTCCTTCAAGTATCACTTGCTTCAAGAATTTCCCATGAGGTTTCTTTAGTTCAAGAAATCGTAAGAATCGACTTGACCATTGAACATAGTTCCCAGGTGTTATCATTGGAGGTGTTTCAAGTGATCATGCCTCATGTCTGGATTGTTGAGTTGTAATAACTTCACACATTCTATCAAACCAGTGAGGTTGTTTGGAGGAATACTGATTGTTTTGTTGTGACATTTGATATGGTTGTTGCTGAGGAATGATTTGATGTTGTTGCATCATGAGATATTGTGGTTGTTGATTAAACGGTTGTTGTTGAAAGTGTGATTGTGAAGGTTGTTGATATGATTGTTGCTGATGGTATTGTTGTTGCTGATACTGCTGATGTTGTTGCTGAGGATTAGAGAAGTAGTAATGTAGAGGTTGAGACATCTTTGAACACTTGTGTAGTAATGGATCTTTGTAGAAGATTGAAATGCACGTTCCTTTGGTTAAGTTCAAAATTCCTGGGGTAAGTTGAAATCTTACGCGTAACAATAATCTTACGCGTAAACTTTAGGTTATGCGTAAAGAGTAGTTTATGCGTAAACAAAGAGTTTATGCGTAAGTTACTCTTTACGCGTAAGCTTTGGCTTATGAGTAAGTTTAGACTTATGCGTAAGCAATGTTGCAAAAATCGTGAATCGGTAGTCGGGCGGTCGACCACCCTGCAGCCTGTAATCGGTCAAGGCAGTGATTAATCGGTGATTAATCGGTTTGGCATTTCCTGCATGTTTTGGGAATTTCTGGAGAGCAAACTAAAGATCTTAACTGATTCCAAGCCTTCTATGTTTACAAACCTCAATAAAAGGCTTCAATTCTGATTATGAGGTCCATTGTACGTTATAAGTGAAATAAACGATCCCCAAATTAAGTAAAATACTTAAATTTCTATTTTTTTAAAATTGACCGATTCGGCCGATTCGATCGATTTTTGACCGATTCGACCGATTTTTGACCCATTTTTTTGCCTAGGCCGATTTTTTCACCGATTTTCGAAAATCGACAAGGCGCATCACCGATTAGCGATTAATCGGCCGATTCGGCCGATTTTTGCAACATTGTGCGTAAGGTTAAACAACCAAACAAATCTTTCAAACTTATCCAAGCTTGAAAGATATCCGAAGTCAAAGTATTCCACTAACTTATCCAAGCTAGGGAAGTACTGAGTCACCGTAACACAAGGAGAAGACCTTTGATGAAACTTAAGCGTAGATTCTGGCAACTTACGCGTAAGATGAACTCTTATGCGTAAGAATAGAACTTCTGCGTAGAAAAGGTAACTTATGCGTAGGATGGGACTTCAGCGTAAGACTTAGGCGTAGGAATCAGACTTAAACGTAGGATTTAGGCGTAGACTTCCAAAGTTACTCGTAAGAACAGGGTTTTGACCTATGTTACTCGTAAGAAAAGGGTTTTGACCAAATCTTATGCGTAGAAGGGACAAAAAGTACTGTTGACAGCTTTTGATTCGTACTGTTCACGTAAGTTACGCGTAAGGTGGTCAGAAGCTTGAAAAATCTCAAATTTTTGAAGAGAAATGCTTAGAAATAAGGTACTTTTGATCAAATAACTTCACGAATACTCAGAAAACACTTAAAATGAAAGATTTTGCTACCAAAAACTAGTTTTCCACTATCAAAGAAGCTATAATACCTTAAGAAAAGCCTTAAAAATCAAAATTTTATGCAAAAACTAAGCTTCAAATCACTATATCAACCTTGAAACTTGTCCAAGCTTCAAGATTTGAGTGAAAGAAACAAAGAAAAATGTAAAAAATAGATGAGAATCACCCTAAACCCCACGTAAATTCCAAGAAACACACTTCAATCTCTAGTAGGCGAATGATACCACTTGTTAGGTCACCATTTGATGTAAACACAAGTATGATAATGAAAGAAATGAGATGAGAATGAGAGGTGGTTGATTATAAGAAATGAGAGAAAAGTAAGAACAAGAGTTTCACTAAGATATTCAAATAACCAACAACATGAAATGTTTACATAGCTTGGTATTTATAAGGGAGGAGTAGGGCAACACTTCCTTCCTCCCTTATCTAACTTAAACGTGGGCTTTCAAGCCCATTGGGCTTTAATACTTAAGCCTTGTAACATAAAAGATAATGAAATAAATAACTAAGCAACCTATTACAAAAGGTAATGACCGAGACTTGATTGAATACAAAAGTATGATCCCAACAGAAAATAACTAAAGCATATAGAGTAATATATTAAATGAAGAGTAAACTGCAGAAATCATCCATGTGGTTTATAGTTTTTAGCACATATCATCCTATCTCAAAAAGGTATAAAAGCGGACAAAAATTGACAAAAACATATGAAAAACATATAAATACGGACGAAAACGTATGAAAATAGATGAAAACGTATAAAAACAGATGAAAACTTATAAAAAGGTAAGAAAGTGTATAAAAACATAAAGAACGGACAAAATTGTAAGAAAACGTTTTAAAATAGACGAAAACGTATAAAAACAGATAAAAACGTATAAACAACAACAACAACAATAGGTTTTATTTATTTTTTAGTAAAACTGCAAAAATCATCCATATGGTTTATATTTTGGCACTAATCATCCCTCACGTGATATGCACGTGGTTTATTTAACAGGTAAAATTTACGACATTAATGTTCAGGGATGATTAGTGGTGATAGTTTATGGACTTAGTGAAGATTAATGCCAAATGTTTGAGATAGAGATGACATGTGCTAAAAACTATAAACCACAAGGATGATTTTTGCAGTTTACTCTAAATTAATAACTTTTCCAATTTCCATTCACTGTACATGACTAATGACATGTGAATAGAGAGAAAATAACATCATCTTCATTCGTTATATCTCATGGCTCTTTTTCCTACCGTCAAACAAGAACTTTTCCGATAAGATTATTTTTTTTGTCCATTTCTATGTTTTTCCGATTCCATCATGAATGTTCAACTTTCCAGACTTTATTTCGTTTACTTGTATGGGGGCAAAAGGATGAAAAACATGAGAATTCGTATATGGAGAAAGTTCCATGATACGAGAAAGATTTTGATCACCAAACATAAGATTGAGGAGCCTATCTTGCAATAGGCCCTTTCTTTCTAATACTGTGAGTTCAAAATATTCCATATCCAAGATGTTCCTATAATGGGGAACATTGAGAGCTTGATCAATGTGATCGCGAACAAGCCCCTCATACTCCCCAGGATTATTCTGGGGATGAAGGTTGTAGTAATCACGGCTCTGGAGACTTCGTATGCGAGCATAAATCTCAGCTTCGTTCTCTCGTCTGCGATTTTAGCTCTCAACATAGCCAATGATTCACTGCTCGAGGAAGACTCCAAAGCCGGAAGACTTTTCGCATTTCCACTTTCACTCGATTCGGAAGAGACTTGCCAAATTAAAGCGCTTTTCATTCCTGCCAGCAGAGCAAAAAAAAGATCTAGCTAAAGTACAGAACAAGCAAATAAGAATGAGAATTACGAAGAAAAGAACTCTTCTTTCTCTTCGAAACTCTCATTTGATTATGAAAAATTACACTACACCGAAAAGTTTGGAAGGGGCACTTGTCCACCGTGCCCCCTCCGTAGCTCCACCTCTGTCTATAGGCCTCTTTGATTTAGATTAAATTACATAGATCGTTGAGGTGGTTTGTCCAAATTGCATATGGAAGTCCTTAAATTTATTTTATTACATAAATCGTCCTTATGTTGTGATTTAAATTGAGTATGGGTCCCAAACTTTAAATACATATAGTCTTTGTTTGGATGGCCGTTAAGTTGTTTCTTCAACTTACCCCATCTGCCATACACATCCATCTTCGATTATGGCACAACCGTATCCACCGGTTCTTGCACAACCACACACCACCTTTCCCTCATGATTTTATGTAAAATGAGGCTTTGTGTCCGCAATCACAGTTTCTGGCAGCACCAAACCTGAATATGTTTTGTTAGGATTAAGAAAAAGGTTCGGTCACCCCGTGTATTTACATACTTAGCATAGCTCTAAGTTTTGTATATATTATATTAGATATAGTCACACCATGGAGGATGGACGGGTCTTTACCCACTGTACACCTGATCCACAGCCCGTAGGAGGGCGTATATTGTAAGTGTATATATACCCCTTCCCACACAAAGGAAGGGTTGGTTATTAATTTCAATACACACACACACAATTGTATTTTCTCTCACTAAGAACTTCCCACCTCTATCTCTCTCTACCTCTAACTTTTGCCATGGATTTCATCTTGTTCTTCCATCATACAAGACCACCCGAATCACCACAATGATCAACATGTATCGATCCTACAATTGGCATCAGAGCAAGGTTGTTACTTGGTTGATTTTTGTGGTTCATACACTTGTGTTGAGGCTGTTTTACCATAATTTCTTTTCTTCACTGGTCTAAATGTTATATCATATGCTTATGGTTAACTGTCCTTGAACATGAGTTTACATGCATCAATATGGTCAAGAAGTCCAGACTTTAACTTGTTTTTGGCATAACTGTTCTAACTGGTTTTAATGTCCATTATAAGTATTGTATACAACTCATTTTTGTGACTGTTTTGTACCATCCGTGAATGTTGTGGTCGAAATCTGGTCATTTGATAATTGGGTGTTCTTGGTAGCGGTTAGCTACCTGTGGCTAATTAGTGTTAGCAATTTGTCTCATTTTTGGTTGCTATTTGGCGTTTAAGCTTAAAAGGCAAAGAAGACAAAACACTCGAAAGTGACAGTCCTGTCCTATTAGTAGCGGTTAGCTAGGGTAGCGATTTCCTCATGTTAGAGGTTTCCTCAATGTAGCGGTTAGCTCTTTGAAGAAAAATTAACAAGAAAATCCAAAAAGCATGCTACCAAAAAAATTTTATGTCTAGCGGTTAGTCCACAAAATGAATAGAAAGATGAAGAAGATGTGAAGACTGCTAAACCATTAACCAATTGATGAGGCAAAAAATGAACCATTTTTAGGGGGTCATTTAAGCCCGGATTCGTGATTATTTGATCAAATATTGCCCTAAATCGTTCCTTTTGTCATTTTAGGTACTTTTGGAGAGAAATCTAAAAAAGGAAGCATTTTGGACGTTTTTGGAGTATAAAAGTGAAGAAAATGGCAAAGTTTTAATTTTCCTTGTTGAGAACAGTACCTGACGGCGTCACAACTTCCTTAATGACGGCGTCAAGAGTAACAAAAGAGGTGGATGTCGGAATACACGTGACGATCCAGAGGATTTTTAACTACAGGACCAAACGGCGTCACCAAGGCAGTCAGGGTCAAAACACAAGTGACGGCCCAGAAGAAATTTACACATGACAGCGTCAAAATCAGATCTAGGCAATACGATTTCTATTATGGCGGCGATTTGACGGCGTCACAACCCAATACAAGACGCCTTCACCCATTGTAATCTATATATAGTTTTCCAAATTTCATTCATTAGTGTGTAACTTTGAGTGGGCAACTTTAAGGGAAAAACCCTAGGTCAAATTTTCCAGCTTTTTCAAGGGTTTCAACCCATTGAATCTTTCATGTTCATTTAGAGATAAGTACTCTTTCAAATCAATCAATATATCTATGTGTTGTTTGATTATATCTTACACTTGTCTTCTATTTAACATGCTTGGCTAGATTTCCTTTGTGTTTGCTTAGATGTAGTGAAACCTAGATGTTAATTATGGGTTGATTGTTTGTTTATAGTTGTTACGGATGATTGTATTCAATGTTAGGCTTAAGAAAACTGGCATACTTCCATTGGTAACTTGCTTGAACGTCTTAAGAAACATGATCGGAGGTGTACTACCATATTTGGTTGTATTTAATGCGTAGGAGAATTCTAATGATCCCATGTTAGGAGCTTCTAACGGCTCGACATAGGAGTGAAGTAGGATCCTATAGAGTTAGAGAATATTGTACACGGCCCTACGACTAGTATTAAGGAATATGACCCGTCATCCATGCAATTGTAATAAACTATCAACCTGTAAAAGATATCTAGGGAGTAATAAAATCTAAGTAAACACAACTTTTCTCATCATTGTTTACACCACACTAGTATATTAGTTTCATTTTCATTTCTTTATTTTATTTTGATTGCATTTGTAGTTATTTGGGTTAGTTGGCTAGCAACTAATTCCGCCCACTCCTTCAAAACCTGATATTTTACTTGCTTTTATATAATATAAAAATACAAAAAGAATCATCCCTCACCTCTAGACCTAGTTTAGTAGACTTTCTAATCCTAGCGACACTATTCCTGAGTTGAACGATCAATCCCCCGGTACTTGTCACTATACTATACTACAACGATCAGGTACACTGCCTGGTGGGGGTTGTAAGCTTCTCGAGATCCCTTGAGAGGTAAAACCTGGTGCGATTCCCACACATCAAGTTTTTGGCACCGCAGCCCGGGGAATAGTTATTGTCTAGGTTAGGATTTCTTTTTATTAGGTCTACTTGCTAGATTCCTTTCTAGTAAGATTGTATTTTTATTTTTAGGTTTTCTTTAGTCTATCTTACTTCTTAGTTTCTTTGTTCGTAACCATTACCATCCGCCATCATGGAAGGTGGTAACATCTTTGAACTCATCAACCCACTACAACAAAACTACCCACAAAACCCACCACTACCAAACCCACCTCCTAGGCCCCGAACTTTAGGAGAGTATTCCCGTCCTAGCCACCAAGGCTATCGAAACACTATTGAGCTCACTCAAGAAGCCAATGTTTCCCCCTTGCGATCCGACACCATCCAGTTGGTGTAAAGCGGATGTGCATTCCATGGACTTCGTTCCGAAGATCCTAATCAACATCTCAAGGATTTCCTTAAAATCGTAGATTCTATATACCTTGATGTTACAACTAGATAGTCAACCCGATTACGCCTATTTCAATTCTCTCTACGTGATCAAGCTAGTCAATGGCTTGAACGTTTACCCGCGGGATCCATCACCTCATGGGATGATCTCACCACTCGTTTCTTTGCTCAATTTTTCCCACCGGGGAGAACTACCAAGCTTAGAAATGATATCTTGATGTTCCAACAACGTCAAGATGAAACTTTCTATGAAGCATAGACTCGATACAAGGACTTACTCCAAAAATTCCCTCATCATGGCATAGAACCATGGCTCCAAACTCAAATCTTTTACGATAAAGTTAATTATCAAACGAGAAGGGCCATAGATTACGCTGCCAATGGTAGACTAAAAGACTTAGCATTGATAAATGTTGGGAAGTTATTGAGGGGTTAGCACGATACGAAGAAGAAGCATGGGAGGATCCGATGTTTTCAAGAGAAGGAAATCTAGATTACATAAACGCTACCCAAGAACGATTATTGGAAAATATCGAGAGGCATGTTAAGGAATTGATGAGGGCTGAAATGCCTGCAGCTAAAACCACAATGAGTCCTGTTAGACATGTGAGTGCAATTAGCAAATACAATCATCCTGAACGTTCACGACAAGAGGAGTTTAAAGGGATAATGATAACCTTCATGAATAATCAGGAGAAACAAATTCAGCACTTAGAAACTCGCATGGAAAGCACTCGTAATGCTTTCATGGACTTAGCTGATGAATTCATATCAAGAATTAAGGAGAAGATTAGGGAAAAATCCACACCGAGGAAAATCGAAAAAATCTTTGAACTCCCAACCTCTTTGGTGTATGACGGAGAGGATGATGGAAAACCCTCGCCAAGTGCTCTACCTTCAATTACCCCTTACTTCTATGAGCGTCCTCAGGAAGAAAAGAACTTGCAATTTCACAACATCTTTGTGGGAAGTTTGCAAGTCACGCTCCCTAATTTGCATAAGAAACGTTCCTTTGGTTTTAAACCTGGAGTGAAAAGGGTGCACCTGAAAAACACTTCAGCCTCGGAAACCTCTATGGAACAACCCCTTCCCGTACCCACCAATTATCAATATGAAAATCACGACCTAAGTGGGATTCTGACCAGCCCTATTCATAACCACACCTCACTTCGTGACAGTAACAAAATGTTTGACCCTGGTGGACTCCACTGACGGGAATGGCTACTCGTGGTTTATACCTTTGATTAGCTATTGACAATAGTGCAGGGACTGAATTTGAAATTGTCACAAAGTATTCAAGAAACGGGTATCTGACGGCGTCAGAATTTACTCTTGATGTCGTCACCTCGCATTCTCAGCAATATTAACCCTATTTCCATCACTTTCAACACATACCCCACAAACTATACCCAAGTGCTACTCCACCTCCAAATCTTCAAGGTCAAATCCGACATCTTTCGTGACCAATTTCCACATAGTAAGTAACTTTTCTTCATTCTTATTCGTTCAATTATCCTTAGGACCTACTAATTTTGAAAACCCCCATCATCCAAAACCCTAACATTGATCCATTCTTAGAACTCGTAATGCCCTTCCTTGGGTGTTTTGTAATCATGATTTAAGCATTAGGTAGTTGTGGTTGATATGAATCATGAGTCAATTGCGGAAAAAAATTTCACACCATGGATTTTTTTGATCCCCCACCCATGTTTTCTGCAAAAAGGGGTGTTTGGGTCATGGATTTAAAGTTTGAAAATTGATTTTTCCCTCGTAATTGCATGGTTTAATTTTTGTTGGGTCTGACGGCGTCAAGTTCTATTGCCTGACGGCGTCAGATGGGTCTGACAGCATAACTCCATAAAACTCTTATTCTAACCACTTCTGTTCCGTTCCATCTTTTTCCAGGAAAATGAGCAAGCGCACCCGACAACACCGAGGGAGTTCATCAAGGTCCCAACATGTAAACTTTGGTGACATGGTTCATAGTTGGGGTGTGTTTGATAATGACGCGTCTACAACCAAATACGCGGAACTACTCTATCACCATATCGATGCAGGGCCAGTGATTGATTGGGACTTTTTGAAGGCCCAGGGCCTTGAGAATGATTTCCTTCGAAGGATCCAAACTGATGCATTTACGGGTCCTCAATGGGAAAGGTTGTTTAGGATGAGGGAAACGGTTTATAGTGAATTGGTGAGAGAGTTCTTTGCTACTTTTCACTTCGATTTGGCTGAGGCTAGGACAGATATGGGAGGTACCACCATTTATTTTAGGCTGGGGGGAGAGCTTAGGTCGTGCTCGGTTACTGAGTTTGGGTGGAGATTAGGCTTGTATACTCGGGAGGAGGCTATTCAGGGTGGTTTTATGCAGAGGCTGTTGGGTGGAGAGACAATGAGGAATGAATTAAGGCGTTCCATGTTCTGGCCAAATATTGGGAATGGGGTATACACCTCGACCATTGGGGCGGCCTCCATTAGGGACCCTATGATCAGGTTAGCCCACAGATGCATCACTTATAGTTTGTCGGGGCGCCATGGAACTACTCACCGTGTCACTGCTTCAGACCTTTACACCATGTTTTTAGCGGATGTGTATTGTAACATCCCATTCTGGGTAGCGAGTTATCTGAAAACTAGTGTGAGGTAGAGGGATAGTGACAAGGTATATGGAGGGATGTTTGTGACCCGCCTGGCTCGTTCATATGGGATCCTTGTGCCAGAGAGTATGGGGTACCTGAGCGACTGTGGAACATGTAGGGTGGTGAGGGCCAAGTCCCTCAAGCAGATGAGTATTGTGATGGAGTTGGGGGATGGGTCCTTTACTTGGTATGTTGTGGGAGGACCGGCGGCTGCTCAGGATGATGAGGATGATGATGAGGGTATACCCCAGTAGCCACATTATGGGGACTATGAGGTTGGCTCTGCTGACTACTACCGGCACATGGGTCGGGGAGATTGGCAGGCACATCAAGGGACGTGGATGGGTCAGGTGGATGCATGGCGAGCCACCACTGACCAGAGATTTGACTGGATGTATGATCACACAATTAGCCAGATGCATCATCTTTCTACCCGTGATCACATTGAGCCTCAGTTGCAGATCGACCCATTCCTTGGACGCGAGATGGACTACCCTCCCTACGGGTACACCGGGCACCTCCCTCCTGGCTATGATTACCGCTATGGTTCCCCTCCCCAGTGATTTGTCATGATATTTGTGATCTTTGGACAATTTATTAATGGTTGTACGATCTAAAACAATTTATCTTGTAATAATTTAGGATGTGGCCTCTGTTGGCCTTGGATACTTTTTATTTATTTTGGTTATTATGCATGTAGGATTTTAATTTCATGGTTGTTTAATTTTTCATTTTTTATTTGTGTGATTTTTATTTGTTTGATTGTTATTTGCTTCCGTATGCATACTTTATTTTTATTGTTAGTAGATCATGTTTCAAACTAAAATTGTGAAAATGCTTTATTTTGTTGTTTAACTTCGTCTTAACTTCATATAAAGGTATTTTGCAAAAGCTAAGTGTAGGGGAAATCCCAAATTTGTTTTTAAGAATGAAATTGATCATGATTCTCCACAATATTAAATGAACATGTGTATTAGTACTTGTTAGAGTCAAATGCTTGTATCAAGTCATAATGATGTTTTGCAAGATTTTTCAGGAAGTAGGACATAAGTTTTTCCAAAAATTTTCCGGAAACTTAACGTAAAGATTTCTGCAGGTCACTTCCGACGGCGTCAGGAGTTAACTCCTGACGGCGTCATGTGTAAAATTCTAAAAATTTTGCGAGTTTTATTTTTCTAACGGAGTCTTAAAGTTTTTGTTAATTCTTTAGTTTTATAAACTCCAGGAAATCTGCAAACATTCATTCCACAAGCATTATATCTTAATTTGTTTTCTAGGGTTTGTTAGTATATATAGATTGCCGCCGATTTTACGCGAGGTTGCCTTGTTTGTTTTCTCAGGTTTAACAGGTTATGTATGATAAGAAGATGATTTATTTTTCTGAAAGGGAAGCTTTGAATGTTCATTTTTCTTGGAGGAAGATCTAACCTTGTTACCACACTATCCACACCTAACGAATCAGGGGAGTATTTGCTTTCATTCTTTTGCCTATTTCACTTTTACATTCTTTAATTGAACATTGGGGACAATGTTCATCCTAAGTGTAAGGGGAGGGTAAATGATGATACCTTATAGGATACTATTGCACTTGAGTTTGTTTGTTTGATGGTAGGTGTGTAATAAAACTAAGAGAAATACTTGTTAGTGTAATTTTATCGCCAAATTTAAAATTTTTTACAACATTTAGGAGTGAAACTTTAGCCTTAGCAAGCGTCTCATGGATAGGAGATCGTATGACTAGCACAAAACCGTACCATTCAGAAAAATTTTCCACCCAAATATGTGAGGTTCGCCTTTAGATTTGATAGAAAAAGCATTCATTATTAGTGCTTATGAGTGTATCGGTAGCATTTAGATTCTAGAACTTGCGTTAGTGATGCATCCCGAGACCGCTAGTGAGACTACATTCGTGTAGTAGGATTTACTACATGATAAGAGGCATTAGGATCACCCTTGTGTTTAAACCCGTATCATAATTACTTTACCATTTAAGTCATATTACTTGGCTAGTAAAGTCAATTAATTTTTCCCACACCTTAGCGTTGTACTCATTTTTAGTACACGAAACCCCTAGTACACCCTTCCGAGCCTATCTTTTCGTTTCTAACTTTAAGCATCTTACTTAAAGGAGGAATTTGTTACAACCCACCCAAATGGGCAACCAAATTGTCTTAGCCTTCCGTGTATGCACTCATCTTTAGTGCATTATTGTTACATGTTTAAACTCTTAGTTAATTATCTAATTGATTACATGGCTGCTAAGTCGAGTCATATCTTGTACATATTGTTTTGGGATGATTGGGACTCATGGGTAAAGTACTTGTGTTATGGAGTAATGGGGAAGAACATTATATATTACCCCCATATATGCGTTAATCTTAAAAGTACTTCAAGTGTTTTGATTATCTTGATTCTAGTAACTAGATTAGTTTATTGTAAAGTATGTAAAAATTCAAGTGTAAGAGGAATGTACATTCCCTATGATGTATTATTTTGGATGATAGGATAAAAGTGTATGCAAAAAAAAAAAAAAAAAAAAAAAAAAAAAAAAAAATCGAAAAAAGAAAAAGAAAAAAGATAATAGAAAAAGAAAAGAGAAAAAACATACGGACTACCATCCCGTTTCATTCTATGTTTGTTTTATTGTAAATATTTATTACGGGCTTATATATATTCACTATTATGTTAGTAGCCCATTAGCCCATTATGGTTTAACATATACTTGTTTACCCTATAAGTACAACACATTTGTAACTGTTTGATTTTATCTCAATAATAAGAATTCTCTTCCTCTTTTCTTCTTGTGTTCATGTTGTTTATTATTATTCTTTATTTATAACACGTTATCAGCATGAATAGCTCTTAAAAAAAATTGTGAGCAGAATGAACATACACGTCGACAATAAAGAATACGAAAATTGGATTGGGTCTCCTTTATATTCACGGTTTGATATTCTAAATTTTTGATTGTCGAAAGGTATATCTAAACTTCAATTGTTTTAGTCATATGTCTAGATCTGATGCTTTTGAAATATTATAATCACTATCTATATCAGCTATGATGGGGACAAATCAGAAATTTAACATTGTCAAAGGAATTATTTTTTTTAACCTAAAAACACTATTTATTACGGAGTACGTATTAGACATTTATCATTTATGTTTTCATAGGTAATCATCAAACAACAGTGCCTTTGTAATTAAATATCTGTCGTATATTTGTTTATCGTTTCAATGTTCCTTTTACTATGTTCCTTTTACTGATATATTCTTTACTTTTATTTTTTTTTTTCCGACTAATTGTTTGATGTTGTAAGATATTAACCTATTCAGATATTGACATAATGCCATCACTGGATCAAATTTTTAACAAATTTTCAGTGTGCATGATTATGAGATTATCCGAAGTTTCTAATTGCTCTAAATTAACAAAAGGAGAATTGTGTTTTATTTTATTGTTAATTTTTTTAAAACTCTTATATCATTCACAAAAACAATAAATGTTTATCATGATTACAAAGAGATAATCAAAATAACATAGCAATTATGTTAAGGTTGAAAAAAAATATTTGAACCTCAAGTTCTAATATGATTAATTCATGAATCAATATGATGACCTCATGTTATGATTATATTTATTCATAATAAAACCTCAAGTTTTATTACAATAAATAAATTAAAAATACAATAACCTCAAGTTACTGTATCTCTTTTAATGAACCTCAAGTTCAGTTATTGATTCTCTCAAGAGAATCACAATATCATAACCTCATGTTATGTTTAGTGAAAAAAAAAGTATGAACCTTAAGTTCTACTACGATGAACATAATCAAAATACAATAACCTCAAGTTATTTTTTTATGTTCAATCACAATTCTCAAAAAGAAAAGTAAATTAGAACCTCAAGTTCTAATATGGTTTGATCAATTGGATCAACATAGCCTCATGTTATGCTAAAAAAAAAAAAAAAAAAAAAAAAAAAAAAAAAAAAAAAAAAAACCCCTCAAGTCCTACTATGATCTCATTAAAAAAAGAGAGAATACTTAACGGTTAAAGACCCGTTAGAATTATGGCAAAATCTAAAAAGATAGATTACCATTGAAAGAGAGTAACTCTCTGAAAGCTCGTTGTAATTGAATGCACCTCATGTTGCAAAATTATAAAAGCATATAAGCGAGCTCATTCTCACAATTTTTAGTATTATGTTTGAAAAAAATTGTGACTTGAATGATAAAAATGATGAGATGTTTAGGCAAACATTCTCTATGTTGAATGTCTCGGACATGCTTCAATAATAGCAATAGCAAGAACATGGTTTGAAAAATACCACGAGATATTATCAACTTTTGATAAAAGAAAAAAAAAATCTTAGTAACCAATGTTGATTAAATTGTATTAATTACATAAATGCATGATTATAGTATGATTATGATTATTTGTTGCAAAGTGGCTTTGCATCTCCTCATATGCAATCGTTTTTGATAGCCCTTGTACCTTGACAATGTTATTGATTGATTGTATACACTAATAATCTTTGTTTAAAAAACTACTTTTATATATATTACGGCTCACAATTCAATAAAGAGAGCAATTGGTTCAGTCAATTCAGTTTTTATTCGAGGTAAATCTTGAACTCTTGTTAAATACTAGCATTATATATATGCTTGTTTGAGTATTAACTGACGTGAATTGCTAATTAATGATTCATAGTATTTGTTAAATAGAAAAATCACTATGATCTATGAGCATTAATTTACTAATACGTACTTGTGTGTAAATTTTTTTTGTAACTGATCATATTAGTAATTATTTTAATCCTTTATTCAAGATATTGATTCTTCTTCATACAATGTTATTTGGCTCGTATAATTGGTTGCACCTACGTAAATTGAGAATGAATGATGCTATCTATACTAAGTGATTTGATACTATGTATGTCTCGATCTTAAGTTTGGTTAATAATTTAAAATTCCAACTACAGCGATAAGTAGGCAAGTTCGATTCTTTTAGACTTTAAGGTTTATATGTTGTCGGTCATATAAATTTGAACTTCATATCAGTGCATGTGATTTATGGTCAATTAAAATTTGTTGCAAGTTTGGACTTTTGTTTATAATATTTGTGTGGATTTTTGATGTTAAGATATATTTTAAGTATAAAAATTCTAAGAAGAACTTCGTCTTCTTCGTGAGGACCTTAAAAGCGAATACTTAGCTTAACAATGAAAGATTCGTTAAATTATGGTAAGATCTCAATGAGACATTACCACAAAAAAGCAAGTGATATTTCAAAAAAAAAAAAAAAAAAAAACGAGTTCGGTCTCACAATTTCAGTGTTAGATCTGGATTAAAAAGAAAATATATAACGGTGAAAGATCCGTTAGATGTATGTCAAAATCTAAAAGAAAGATTTGACCATCATAAGCAAGAGATTCTTGCAAATACGAGCACATTTTTCGCAATATTAGGTAATACATCTGAATGATGAAAAGAAAAAAAAATGCGATGAGATGGTTAATGCCTCGAATATACTCATATATCGAGAATGATGCTTTGATATAAAAGAAATGGGCATGTTTGAACAAACACGATAAACCCGTTTACTAAATTTGCTACATATTGTCTTGTTAAAAGAAATTGGTTGGCAACCTCAAGTTGCAACATAAAGATCTCCATTCCTTCAAGCGAATTTGATAAAATGATCAACATAAGATGTTCATTCCCTCAAGTGAATGAGATAAAATGATCAATATGAGATCCTCATTCCCCTATGTGAATGTGATAATGTAACGATAAATGGTTAAAAATCATTTATTATGGCAAATGCTATGGTCGAGTTAGTATGACAATGACAAACCACTAGTAGTGGCGAAAATACAATAAGAAAGGAGCAAACAAAAATGCTATTTATGCAAAAATGCAATGTGATGTATATGAAATACAAGTGTGTCAAAGATATTACACACTATATTCATAGATTTAAATCTATGCTAGCACATTTTGCTCCATAAAAGAAATATAAAATTGTCATAAGGAACGAAGTTAAATATTAAGGATGCCTTCTTTTGTATCTTCTTCGACATGCATTATATAAAGATTAGTAAAAGCTAATCATAGTCATAACATAAGTTTATGAGCTATAATAATAATTTTTGGCATGACCAGTTACACCATCCTGGGTCATTAATGATGCGAAAGCTATAAAAGAATAAGCTTCTTCAGTTTAATTTTATTATCTCTCAAAAGAAGTTGATTATTAATCTATCAACTAGAATGGGGACTCAATTCCTCAATTTTCTGGAAAGAAAACAAATGGATATATGTAGACATAAAAATCCATTGTATGAACTATTTAGAGTTTAAAATCGATGCATCGTCTAAATGGTCAATAAATCGCAACCTCAAGTTTGCATGATTAATAGCTCAATGCGAGCCTAACATTCCAGAGTAAGTATTTCATCATGAAAATGCGATGAACTACTTCTGAATTATCAAATGAAACTGAGAGAAAAACTTGTGTTGTTGCATGGGGCCATATTATAATATGCACAACAACAAAATTAGCATCATGCCAATATGTTATTACAAATCTTCTTTTTTTATAATTGGTTTGGTTATAAACCAAACATATCCCATTTATATTTTTTGTGTATGCAAATTACTCCACCTAAATGCACATATATGGGATATAGAAGATGGATAATTCCTTCAGGAGGAGAGAAGTAGCTACAAATTAGAATGAATTATCATATTCTATTGATCCTCGAAAGAAATTTTTATGAATTCATTATTTAATGAATAATCTAATAGCCATAAATAAACATTGGCCGAAAACAAAATTTCAACTACTCATGCTCTAATTAGAATTTGTCCTCAAGGACACTATTTTATTATGACATGCTTCAAGCATGGTAGACAAATTGATTCCAAATAAAATCCTCGATGAAAAATATGGAGCATGAAAACAAGATGGTTGTTCGAGGTATAAAAGACCCGATGATAGTCTCATAAAGAGACACTAGACATGAAGGTTCCAAAGAACCTCAAATAGCTAATGAGATCTCAATAAATTATAGCATGTCTTAAGTTATATGGAATCGAAACATAAACGACGTCGATAAATTTGTTTACATAAAATATAGCGCTTGCTATTATGCATAATGAGGATCATAAATCCAAAGTGCGCTCAAGGAAACGATTGGCTAATATGGAAAGACGTGATCTTGTAAAAATACGATAAGTATTGGGACATGAAGTCCATACACATGAATGTGTAAAATCTATTGGATATACATCAATCTTTGTGCGAATGTGAAATAAGAGCTCTAAAGTTATGTCTTTTAAGACATGAATTGTGAATAAATAAATTCACAAAACACAAAGTTGATTATTAAAAGGCATATTATCTCGAGGTGGTTGTAAATATCTTATTGACATTTTACGAGACAATCAATATTGAAGTCTTTAATTCACTCTAAATAAGTTTTTATTAGAGCTCTCATATACCATGAATGATCTGTAATGCATCGAGTATGTCTAGTAACTTCAAATTCTTGAATCAATTAATAAAGTTCTCAAGAACTCTACTTGATCAAACTTAATGAATCCTTATATGGATCTAAATCATTTGGACGTATTTTATACGAATTGCTTTTACACATATCTCTAAGAAAATGATTGGTTTTTGAATACCACAAATAAGTGCAACTGAGGCTTTGATGTAAATTTTGCAATTAATATGCATCATGAGAGTATATTTTTTCTCTTGTAATAGTTATATTAACTATATATATTTTCCAACCAAAGCATTGATATTGGGTTGAAAGCTACACATATATTTTGTCATTTTTTGCAGGACTTATTCGTAACATCATCAATTTGATAGACTTCATTGTAAAGTTGTTACCAACAAAAGTATACGAGCAACTCGTTTTGAAGATTAGCATGCGATGCTTGAAAGATATACATTTAATTGAGGATGAGATCATGCACACTGCACTCTTTTTCCCTTCATCAAGTTTTTTCCCATTGGGTTTTTCTTGATAAGGTTTTTAATGAGGCAGTTTCTAGCATATAATAAACGGTGAATATCCAAGAAGGAGTGTTGTAAATATTTATTACGGGCTTATGTATATTCACTACTATGTTACTAGCCCATTAGGGTTTAACATATACTTGTTTACCCTATAAGTACAACACATTTGTAACTCTTTGATTTTATCTCAATAATAAGAATTATCTTCCTCTATTCTTCTTGTGTTCATGTTGTTTATTATTATTCTTTATTTATAACATGTTTTATGTTTTTGTTATTTTTGATTCATTAGCTTAAGTCGAGTCTAGTCTTGGCTTAGCAACGCCATATTGTACATGTAATTAACCAAGATGATTAACTCGCCACCAGTAAATATTACATTTATCCAACAAAACCGTGTATTTCATATCCCTACACCTAACGTTATAACCCTTTAAAAGACCTATTTGATAGTTTATCCTAGGTGCTTACGCCAAGTGGTGGAGGTTTGATCCTTTCCCAAGCTTATGGTAATCTATTTTGCTATGACAGGTAGTGAGAGATGTTTTCCATTTCCATATTGTGATATATACTTTATTACACCCGAGAGATGTGAGTATCTAAACACTATTTGTGAGGTGCTAGTGTATGACCTCCGTGCTTGTCTTTGGTTTTTAGTGGAACGATTATTTGTTGTAATTACTTTTATATTAGTGTTAAATGACCCATAACTTGTATTTTTATTAGAATAAAAGCGCATTTGCTTGAGGACAAACAAATCTCAAGTGTAAGGGTATTTGATGAGGCGAAAAATGAACCGTTTTTAGGGGGTCATTTAAGCCCGGATTCATGATTATTTGATCAAATATTGCCCTAAATCGTTCCTTTTGTCATTTTAGGTACTTTTGGAGAGAAATCTGGAAAATGAAGCATTTTGAACGTTTTTGGAGCATTAAAGTGAAGAAAACGGTAAAGTTTTAATTTTCCTTGCTGAGAACAGTACCTGACGGCGTCACAACTTCCTTAATGACGGCGTCAAGAGTAACAAAAGAGGTGGATGTGGGAAATACACGTGATGATCCAGAGGATTTTTAACTATAGGACCTGACGGCGTCACCAAGGCCGCCAGGGTCAAAACACAAGTGACGGCCCAGAAGAAATTTACACATGACGGCGTCAAAATCAGATCTAGGCAATACGATTTCTATTATGGAGGCGAGTTGACGGCGTCACAACCCAATACATGACGCCGTCACCCATTGTAATCTATATATAGTTTTCCAAATTTCATTCATTAGTGTGTAACTTTGAGTGGGCAACTTTGAGGGAAAAACCCTAGGTCGAATTTTCCAGCTTTTTCAAGTGTTTCAACCATTTGAATCTTTCATGTTAATTTAGAGATAAGTACTCTTTCAAATCAATCAATATGTCTATGTGTTGTTTGATTATATCCTACACTTGTCTTCTATTTAACATGCTTGGCTAGATTTCCTTTGTGTTTGCTTAGATGTAGTGAAACGTAGATGTTAATTATGAGTTGATTGTTTGTTTATAGTTGTTACGGATGATTGTATTCGATGTTAGGCTTAATAAAACTGGCAGACTTCCATTGGTAACTTGCTTAAACGTCTTAAGAAACATGATCGGAGGTGTACAACGATATTTGGTTGTATTTAATGCGTAGGAGAATTCTAATGATCCCATGTTAGGAGCTTCTAACGGCTCGACATAGGAGTGAAGTAGGATCCTATAGAGTTAGGGAATATTGTACACGGCCCTACGACTAGTATTAAGGAATATGACCCGTCATCCATGCAATTGTAACAAACTATCAACCTGTAAAAGATATCTAGGGAGTAATGAAATCTAAGTAAACACAACTTTTCCCATCATTGTTTACACCACACTAGTATATTAGTTTCATTTTCATTTCTTTATTTTATTTTGATTGCATTTGTAGTTATTTGGGTTAGTTGGCTAGCAACTAATTCCGCCCACTCCTTCAAAACCCGAGATTTTACTTGCTTTTATAAAATATAAAAATACAAAAAGAATCATCCATCACCTCTAGACCTAGTTTAGTAGACTTTCTAATCCTAGCGACACTATTCCTGAGTTGAACGATCAATCCCCCGGTACTTGTCACTATACTATACTACAACGATCAGGTACACTGCCTGGTGGGGGTTGTAAGCTTCTCAAGAGGTAAAACCTGATGCAATTCCCACACATCACCAATATACCAGACTCACGACCTCAGTTCATTAACATCATCAGTCAAAGAAAACAACATGAAGTGACAAATTCCATAACAAACACAAGACTACTTCAACCAAAACTAAATCCAACACTATCATTAATCCCATCTTCAACTGCTAATCTATCTAACCACATCATTTAGTCGAGTAAAAGAAAAGAACAAAAATGGTTCGATCTCAGTTCTTTTTTTATACCCACTTATTCGAGTGAAAGACATATCATCATCGATCATACAAGAAAGACAAAACAAATGATTTTTTTAATATCTCAGTTTGTCTTTTGCTACCATAGCATGCTCTAAGATCGTTCACAATCTTATCACAACGAATGAAAAATCCACATAGATCTTGAAACGAAAAGAACATAAATTGTAAAACATGATCTCAGTTTGTGGTTGTTTTCTTATGCAAACAACTTGTTACAAAGTTACCCAACCAAAACCATCATTGATATCTTTCAAAACTAAGCTTCGTTGTCTTTGTTAATATCCGAATATCAAAGAAAGAGTTATAACATATGTGTTATACTCGATTCCTTCATTCAGTTTCAAGACAAACACAATATGATAAGAGATACCTACCAGTGGATCTTGATGCTTCTTAACAAGAGAATGGAAAGGAATCAACGGATAATGGGTTTGATCGATTTGTTTGTTTTTATTTTATTTTATTTTATTCGTGATGATGAAGAGGTGCATTTGGGTTGACTGCAAAACGTGAAGATCCAGTGAAAGGGTAATATGAAGTGGGAGGCGCACATTTGTGATGAAACTATGATTAGGGTTAATGAAAATAATTTAAGGCTTGCTTGTGTGTTAAATACACAAAAAAATAGGGTAATAACACTGATTTTCTCTGCGTTTATGACATTTGTCTTCCCGGAATAACTTCAATTAAAGAGAAGTATAAAGTTCATCATGTGTACTCGTTGTGCGTTCAGGTGTATGTCTCCTTCCCCCTTGCTGGTTTTGATACCTCAGAATCAGCAACACATTTGACGCACATATACTAGAAATCTTGTGAGAAGAACACAATTGTCTCAAATGTATCCTGTGAGAATCAACTTGCTTAAATCATCTATGATGGAAATGAATTCAATCAGATCGTTTTCCGCCTTTGACCACTTGCTGATATAGTCAAACGATTGATTGACTTGATGAGAATTTGATCAAATGACCCTTTGTGAAGATGATTCTCCAGAACTCGGGTCTGGAGTAATATTATGGTGAATGGGTTCATTATCAATCTCTAGAAATTGTTCTTCAACACCTTGATGAACTTGATGCAGCAGCTCTGAGAGTGGTCTTCAAACTACCTTACTTCTTTTAGCTTCCTGAATCTTCTCAGCTGCCATCTCTTTACTTGCAGAAGAACAATGTGAGCAAATCTAATTAAGGATTAGATCTGGCTTTTCACTCTCCCCTAATTAGTGCTCTCCCCCAAACTGACAACCTTTCTGATGAATGCCCTGAATATGAAGAAGTCTTTTGATAGTTAAATGCATGTCATCTTTAGTCTTCTAACACGCAGCGGAAAATGTAGAACAGACTATAGACTCGACCTTCTTCAAGATTGTCCATTTGGGGAATAGAATATCAACATCTTCATCTCACCAATTGCATTCCAGTTATATTACATATACCAAATCAACTCGTGACATACACATGAAATGATAACACCAAAGTAACAAGTTGAACCACTGATCATCTTTAATTTTTTCATAAGATATTAAGCCCGATCATGTGAACTCATTGTGCGTCCTTGATGTACACATTTCTCTCCCCTGATGGTTACGATTAATCAGCCTGTGACGTACACATGTACCCAACACAAGTCGAGGCGATAACACCAAAGTAACAGGTTGAAGCACTGATCATCTCTGCGGATATCAACTCCGGAATAAATGATTAAGCCTGATCACGTGAACCTGTTGTGCGTCTCTGATGTACACATATCTCTCCCCTGATGGTTGCGATTAATCAGAATCATCCTAATGATGTGTACATGAAGCATTAACTGGAATCCCATCATCACTAATAATATCAGCTCGTGAGAAGATGTCAATAAACCTCATGAGTCCTGAACTGAAGTATTCAGGAGTCATGAGATGATGACTAATTGAGTTTGCTCCCCCTCAATTAGGCCATCGTAACTAAAGAGCCTTTTCAAGAACTTGTGAAGTTTCTGAATCGGCTCCCCCTCAAATTGACCATCCCCTTTTATAGATTCAATACATTAAGTCATGATCACGTTTGAGGGTCTTGATGTTAACCATCTTCTTCTTTATCTCCCCCTCAAATATGGCAAGCAAATGACATTTTTGCCATATTTGAGATTCCATGATGGTTGAGATTTATCATGTGCAGCATAAATATGCGTGTAGGCCCAAACACTACTGCGAAGAAGATGATGATTAAAGCTCTCTTGTAGCAGTCCCTCTTTTGTCTCCTCAGCAGTGGCTTAGCAAATGAAGAGTTCAATTAAGCTTATAATATGCTTAAACCACTTGTAGAAATATGTTGATCTGTAGAAGGAGTAAATATCTGCATACAAGAGCTGAATGACCATTTTACCAACATCATCAACATGTAGATTCTTCACCCTTTCCCTTATCCCCCTCAAAAATTGCATATGCTTGTTGCGATTTTTGATAGAATAAGTGAAGCACAAAAATATAAACCAATGTACGTTGATCCACTTGATGACTTGTACGAACATGGGAAAAACATAAAGCTTGTTGATGAGAATGGACATAAACAAGAAGATTTCTCTTCTTCCCAAGATATGGCGCACTGAAACGTACACCTTTCTTTTCTTTGAGGAACGGGCCTGAAGCGTTATCTGCAGACACCATAGTAGTTGAAGAGCGAGGCCTGAACTGAAGTGAACAGACATCATAATGTTGAAGAACGAGGCTTGAACTGATTTGTTCAAACGTCATCTCTCTCTTTTCTACTTCTCTCTGCTAACTCGTTACCAACCCCATTATCATTCTGTCGGCTCTTTGTCGTGACTACTGATGGAGAAAAACCCAGTATGATGAACTTGAGATTGAAGTAAAATAACCCAAACTTGTGACTTAAGCTTGCACTAATGTGTGACTAATGTGCAACATCGAATCCCTAATACTCTATACTATCACGATACAATATGAGACTTTCATCACCTATTGCGATTATCCACATCGTCTTTTGCGTGTGACACTAAGTACTATAATGTAACTCCTTTAAATGATAGTTAACCAGGTCTTCAACGATCCACCCCGACTACTGGTAACTAGATAAACCAAGTCTTCAACTTAAATCTTAAGCATGAGCAAGTTATCATCGAAAGTCATGCATCCAACCAACCCCGACTTCAAGATAAAATAAGATCACTCCTTTGTGAAAGTCAACTTCAATCTCAAATAAGTGAAACCCGATCAACTCCGTAATCACGTGACATTCCAAGTCCAAATTCTAAGCCATCTTGACGTTTTAGTGAATCGTTGATAATGGTTTTCCTGAACTTGTCAAAAATATAACCCAGAAAATTGGTCACTTTGTCATAACCAACATACCACTCTTATTTGCCAAACGTTATACCAAAAATTAACTCAATGTATTAAAACATACATTTGAATAATCATATTTCAGCCCATTATTTTGATATAACTTTTGGCTCACAAGCACCTAAGCCCAATCCAACACGTTTAATGATCTTGCATCCCAATAATATAACTAAACACAAATCTAGATCCAATAAGTAAGACAATACTCGGCCCAAGAGATAAAGCAAATCCAAACCCAATTCATTGAGTTAAAAAAAAATGAGTTCCGGTCCAAAATTATTACCCTAATTTTTCGTGTATTTAACACACAAGCAAACCCTAAATTATCTTCATTAACCATAATCATAGTTTCATCACAAATGTGAGACAATTGTGTTCTTCTCACAAGATTTCTAGTATATGTGCGCCAAATGTGTTGCTGATTCTGAGGTATCAAAACCAGCAAGGGGGAAGGAGACATACACCTGAAGGCACAACGAGTACACGTGATGAACTTTATACTTCTCTTTAATTGAAGTTATTCCAGGAAGACAAATGTCATAACCGCAGAGAAAATCAGTGTTTTAACTCGTTACATTGGTGTATTATTCCAACTACGTGGGGGAAGAGATGTAAGAAACAGTTTCCAATGATTAAAGAGGTACACAATAGGTTGTGTGTGTACTTCGGGTTTTAGAGCTTCATACAATGAGACTGACTGCATCACTTCAACTGCTTGGGGGAAGTGGTCTCCTGATACCTTTGGTATACATTACTTCAGCCTTCAGCGGGAAGACACATGAGAAGAATAATTCATGCGTGAGATGAACGTTGTTGATCTTGTTGATGATCCCCCGAACGGATAATCACGATGATTGTTCTTATAAGGAGCAACAGTATTTGATGTGGGGTGCTACGGATTCCGATGTGCACTTAACTAATGTAAGCTTGAAAGAGAGCTTTGAAACTACTCAAAAAGAAGATTGTCGGTTTGGGGGGAAGCTACTAAAGCGTCACTTTTAGAAGGCTCAAGTTCTTACGATTATTCGGGAGCCTCGAAAGCTTTGGTGGTGAATGTTTAAGAGATGTTGACTACTGACTTCTACAAAGCACAAAACGATATCCTTTTTCGGTATTCAGGTCAACATCGTCTTAAATTGAATAATACATTTTTTAAATATCTTATACCAAAATGTAAATAGAAATATATAATAAAACCAACAAAAACCATAAAAATTTGCAAAATATAAAAACTCCAAAAATATTCTTCTCGTGACATGTCTCTCGTATAATCAATATTATGTACGTTTCTAGAAATGTCATTTAATAATGACACGGAAACATACATATGCTTGAGTGAGAGTTTTTCTATTTTTTCCAAATAATGTTTTTCTAAAACATGTCGCTTCTCAAAATCTTCTTTAAATATGACTTACAGTCATTTCAGACTGTAACCTGTACTTAAAATTATGGCTTGCTATTACTTCAGATAGCAACCCGGTCTTCAAAATGGGGAAAGCATGTCGCCAAAAAGATGGTTGTTCCTCTCACTGGGTGATGTTCACTCGGGCATGGATTACTTTATATCCGTGTTTCTTCAATTTAATGTAAGTTTCAGTGCATTATTTCTTGTTTAAGAAAAGAAGTCTTCTTTTTATCAAAACAAATATTTTTCTTTCTATAATTCTTCAAAAAATTATTTGTGGTTAAAATGGTGGTTTAAAACAATATTTGAAAATCAATTGGGCTTAGATTTTTCATAAATTTGCCACTCAATCTATGACAAAAGGCTTAAATTTTTCATTAAAATTTTAAATAGAAAACGGGTCATAGATTGAGGGGGAGAGTGACTTCAAATTTTATTTTAGATCATCAAATGTTTTTCTTTGTTCGGCTCAAGTAGTGAATAAATATGTGCTGTTATGTGTCAGAATATGAATATTTTCATGAGTTTCGTGTTATACTCTAAATCTTTTATAAACTCATCATAACTGACAATAACAGAGTCCCTCATAATTTGAGGGAGAGCAGTAATATGTTCCAATATCGGCTTGTATAAATCAGACACATTTTCTCCCAAAATTTTCTCCAATATTTAAATCAATTGGGATCCAAAATCTCAAAAAATTTGAAATTTTTGATCGGGGGATAAAATGTGATTTAGATATATAATCTGATAAAAAGTAATCGTTGAAGACTCAACCAGGCACTCCTCCCTCCATGTGCTAAACAATTTTGAATACCGATGGACATGTTGAGGGGGAGCATTTTTGAAAGATCAAAAACAATTGAGGTACAAATGCTTTGATATCAAATATCACGAGTACCTTGATTGATTTTCAATTCGTTACCAAGGTAACACTGGTATTGAAGACAAGACGTCATGGACCCAGTGACGCACTGCATTAACCTTCCTAGCCACTCAAGTTCTCTTAAAAGGACTTGTTTCAATATCACGGGGAACCCTGCATAGTTTATCGACCGCTCATTGCGAGTCATGTTGATACCAAAACAGGAGACACCTCTCCAGTCTCCAGGAGCGGATCAAAATGCACAATTGAGTCTAGATCCAAGAGATCATCCATAAATCTCGTTAGGACACAACTCCAATATGCTTACTGTTTCACACAATGTGGAAAGTAAGATAATATATTTAGAGTCCTACGCACTATCCTTGCGGTATTGCCAGAACATCTGAGTGATATGCAATTATTCACGATGAAGATGGAAATCCTGCTAGAGTGAACATCAATCAAGCTCTTGGTAGGTGACATGTGAGATCCTTCATGGATCAAACTAGTGACAACTGGAAAACAACTATGGGGCAATTCGTTTTTGAATCAAACTTGTTCCAGAAAATGAATTGACGGATACTTTTGGAAAACCCTTCGATGTGCTTAACTACTTTCTTTCGAGCACATTGACTGCGCATAATTTTCAAACAAAAGTATTTGACATAAAATTGATATTTCTCATAAAACTCTCGTTGTATTGCAAAAACTCTTTATCTAGCAATACGCGATTGTTTTTCAAAATCAATTTCCTCATTAATCGGTGAATCATTAATTCACCGGTTCACTCACTCCGTGTTGTCTACTTTGAGATGCTCCTGTTTGAGAACGGCTAGTACAGCTGCGAAACCTTGTCAAGGAAGTTCTTCGGAATTCTACCTGATCACAGGCAGTATTTATACTGATTAACGGGGAACCGTGGTTCTTGCAACCCTATTCAACGAAGATGAACAAAGACACTTTCGTGTGTTTATTGCTAACTGTTGTTTGAAGGAACACCCGATGGTTGCAGCTGATGGCAAATGAGACGTCAATTCATAATCTCATGCTCACACTCCACACTCACAATTAAAGACATCATGAAAAGTGAATGATCAACAACAATGCTTCCGTAACTCTGATGCAAAGTTTTATCATCCAGAAAGGTGTGAGCATGACGGTCTGATGGTCACTACATCACATGGAGGGGATTCCACAAAGGATGATTTGGAGATTTACAATGGCTGATGATCTCAATGAAAGCTGAAAGATCACACAAGTCAAAGGAACTTATGCTCAAAGATCACTAATTGCCGTACAAAGACAACACTTGAAGAATCAACGGATACAAGCAAGAGCTAAAGATCAATGTATAGAATGCTAAGATTCAATTTATTTTTTTATGGGGTGACCTCCCTTAGGGGGAGATTGTTAGGATTAAGAAAAAAGTTCGGTCACCCCATGTATTTACATACTTAGCATAGCTCTCAGTTTTGTATATATTAGATTAGATATAGTCACACCGTGGAGGACGGACGGGTCTTTGCCCACTGTACACCTAATCCACAGCCCACAGGAGGGCGTATATTGTAAGTGTATATATACCCCTTCCCACACAAGGGAAGGGTTGGTTGTTCATTTCAATACACACACACAAGTGTATTTTCTCTCACTAAGAACTTCCCACCTCTATCTCTCTCTACCTCTAACTTTTGCCATGGATTTCATCTTGTTCTTCCATCATACAAGACCACCCGAATCACCACAATAATCAACATATATCGATCCTACATGTTTTTATTATAACTTTTTCTTCTTCATATCTTAAAAAGAAAAAAAAAAGAGAGATAAATAGTTTATATTGGGGGGGGGGGGGGGGGTTCATGATTTCGGTAAAAGGTTGGTAGGATTTGAGTTTAATATGATTTTTTATTTAACTTTATGTGTTGATAAAAGCTTTTGATATTATCTTTTTGGAACACAAGAAAAGACAAAATACATATTTGTAAGCATGGCACATGACTAACTTAACGGTTAAAAAAAATAATCGAAATAGTGGTTAGAGGACCATACCTAGCGGGTCAAAACACATAAAAAGAATTCGAGTAAAAATAATTTCACATTATTAAAGTCGTAATTTAGTCATTTACAAGGGTAAACTTATACAATTTTTATTTTTAGTAGTAGATGATCTTTTTGGACAAGTCAAAAAGGAAAGATAATAATAGTAAGACGGTGCGAGTAAAATATAAATAAAGTTCTAATAGATGTGATACAATGACCAAATAGCTAATTCTATTTTTTGTTCCCAAAATAAAACAATGATTAAAGTTTTGCTTAAAAAAAGTGAGTTTCACATTTGGCCCATCAAAAATTAAGCGGTTTGTACGACTCCACTAAAAAATTGACACATATTCAAGTGGTTGGTGAGATTTTTTGTGCGACTTCGTGAGATTTTTGTGCGACTTCATTCAAAAACTAACACCTGTCAAAAATTGAGAAGTCGCACAAAAAATCTCACCAATCACTTGAACACGAGTGAAGTCGTACAAGTCGCTTAATTTTTGAGTGTGTCAAACGTGGAAATCACTTTTTCTTTTTGAAACAAAAGCTTTATTAATGAATGTTTATTTTTGGGGCAAAAATGAAATTTGCTCATAACCAAAAGGGTGTAACATGTCGAGTTAGCTAACCATCAAAAACCATACGCATCCAGTTTTAATTAATTTGGAAGCAAAACACACACACAGAGAGCGAGATCTATTATACTTGTCATCTGATCTGATGATAAAAAGAATTTACTCTTATTAGTATATAAACCCTAATTAATTAATTGAATTGAATGGAGTCATCTCAAGATATTAGAGATAAATCAAATGCTCCTATTCCTTCTGTTGCCAATTTCTGGAGAGGTATATTATTATAATTACTCTTATTAGTATAACTTAATTGCTTACACTGTGTTCTCGAGTATCGCTAAGGGTGCGTTTACTCGATTTTTATAGTAAATGAGATGAGGGAGAGGGGGGGGGGGGGGGGTTGTTTTAAGATAAGTGTCGAACATTTAGAAATCGTGCTTAGATGCTATTGCGTGGAAACGGAAGCGTACAAAAGTAGAAATCATGCTTATAGAAATGCCGGCGGATTACCATTTCGATTTCCCTTCGTTTTTGCCGTAGTAGCTTTTGCATTTTTGATCACTTAGTTTTACATAGTATATCACTTTTGAATTAAGTACCTGTTACATTGAGTGATGTGAAGGCGTAATTTATACTCCGTATAAGTTAGGTAAATGTGGATATCATGTCTAATAAAAGTTAAATGATTCAAATTTATATAACTTATATAAGTTAAACAACCTAAATATCATGTTTCGTAAGTTTAATGACTTAAGTGAACAAACTGCAAATCTGTTTGAACATGATTTCTAGTTTTCTAGCTTTCTTAAAAAAGTTTTCGGGAAAAGAGGTTCATTTTTCTACAGGTAACGCACCCTAATTTTATCAAATTCTGTCAATGGCTGTTTACAGAGTTCGATTTGGAGAAGGAAAGGAGCATATTGGATGAACAAGGACTTAGAATTGCTGAAAATCAGGAAAACAGCCAAAAGAACCGCCGCAAACTTGCTGAGAGCACCAGAGGTATTCTATTATAGCTTGTGTATTCGTATTCAACGTATTTGTGAATATATGTGTTGATTTTATAATGTAAATTCACTCCTCTTTGGTGACAGATTTCAAGAAGGCTCCGGCAGAAGAAAAGCCGAACCTATTTAACTCATTACTTAGGGGTTATCAAGAGGAAGTTGACAATCTTACTAAGAGGGCCAAGTTTGGAGAAAATGCGTTTCTTAATATATACCAAAAACTTTACGAAGCTCCTGATCCTTACCCTGTTGTTGCATCAGTTGCTGTAAGTACAAACATATAATATCTGAGTTTAATATCGAGTAGACTTATATGTAACTGGAATGGACCAAACATAGCATTTGCTGCAATAGATCGACTTATTTGATAATGATCGTGTGTTTTAGAAATGTAAAAAAAAATTAGTCATTGCTGGTAGTTAGTGGTCCCACATTGTCGTTGGAATACTCTTAGTTATTTTGGAATGGCATTAGATTTTACGTCCCTAGAAAATAGCCTTTTTGGGAATATCAGGGTTTCTGTTATTGTGGAATATCCTCAAATTGGCGGTTCGCTTTAGATTGGTTGTCACTGTGGTGTGATGTCAAGTAGGATTGAGAGTTACCAGGAGGGGGTCTCATAGGTGTCTGTAAAAATTTAAAACATAACAAACTAGGATGGCTATGCAAGTGAAGTTTGCCCTAGGGGTACGGGTTTATGACGAGTATGTGTTAGACTGTTAGAATATAACTTATTATATACTGTAAGACGAGTTTGTTTCATTGCTTATTATAACATTTTCCTTTTAGTAGTCTGATCAAAGATAAAGCAACTGAGCTAAGCTTTCATAACATGTAAAATTGTATAGATCAAGTTGTTGAAGAGTCGTTAGTCTGTGACTAATGGTTTTAGTTTTTCTTGTTGACAACAGTTTCCGTGTAATCTAAATAAGCTGTATCAGATGTAGGATAGAATAAGCTTATTGGGCTATTGGAGGAAATAGGGGGTTATTGATTACTTTTATAAGCTCAATTCGTTCGCCAGCAAATGTCCTGAAACTCTTATGCAGAAGTTGCTTAATATATTGTTTGTGGCTCTTAGATTTGGCTATCAACCCCACCTTATTTTTCTTCAAGCAATATATGGCCAAAGTAATAAATAAAAATGGTTATATTGGACAGCCATGTTATGACCGACCCAAACCACACCTGAAGATTTACATTTATTAAAAACTAGACGCACAACTATATTAATATCTAAGGAACAAGAAACTTTGATAAGCTTTTCTCTCAAGTGAAGCCCCTGTTAGTGACAAAGAAATCCAGCATTTCTTTTCAAAACTAGGTTTTTTGTTTGATATTAAATGTATCTATCTTGTCCATACAGGAAAAAGATTTGAAAATAGCTGACTTAGAGTCAGAAAACAGGAAGATGAAGGTCGAACTTGAGGAATTTAGAACAGAAGCTACTCATCTTAAAAATCAACAAGCAACAATACGGCGACTAGAGGAGCGCACCCGCCAACTGGAGCAACAGGTTAGCACTTTCAGACCGTCATCTAATTTCTTCCTTGTGATACTTTCTTGTGTACTACTTTCGTCTTGGTATCTCTTTGAAGAGACATTATGCCACCTGTTTTTATTCTCCCCTCTGTTGTGCATTACCTCCCTTTTTTTCGCATTATATTCTCTTAGTGTCAATTAGATTGCTTTCACTTGTAGCTTTACCATGAGTTCAATTGGTTAAAGTGCACAACACATCTATAATCTATAACTTTTTAATAAGATCAGATTTACTGAAGTTGATAATGTCGTCGTGTTAAATTTGCTGCCTAACTTATATGTTCCTATAAAATATTAGATGGAGGAAAAAGTAAAAGAGATTGTGGAGATGAAGCAACGCAGTTTGGCGGAGGAAAATCAGAAAACTCTGGAGGTTTTAAAAGAAAGGTAAGTTTCACGATCCTGCTTTTTCTGATATGTAGTAGCGTTGCTACTTGCTACTGTAAGTATATACATACGTTGATGCCACTGGCCAACAATAAAGAAAATTACTCTATAGACAACAATATATAAAACTACTTTATACCACTTTTGGCAAAAAGAATGTTCCGACTTCCGAGAAAGAAATGCCTTAAATAATGAAAAGACAACAAATTTTAACCTATAACACGTTACACCTCGTCAAAAGTAAATTTGTTCTTCAAAAATTTGCTGGGGCATCTGTTTTGCCAGAACTTGTAAAATGAAAACTAAATGCATACTCGGGTGCCCTATAAAGTAGTTTTAGTATCCAAATACAATATCCCAATGTTTTTGTTGATAATCAGTTCTTGTTGTTGACACAGGGAGCAACTATTGCAGGATCAACTGAGACAAGCTCAAGACAGTGTTTCTAATATGCAGAAATTACATGAACTTGCACAAAGCAAATTGTTCGAGTACCGTGCCCAATCAGGTCATACCCTGATTTGCATTTAGAGTTATCATTAGCAATCTTCAAGAACAAGTTTTTTTGCCTTGTCTATCCTGATTGAAAATTACAAGCATTCACCGGCCACATAGCTAGTGGTACCCAAATGGGCAGGTTGGGTAATGAGTTAAAAGTAGCTTGGTTGGGCCAACCCATAAACACTTCAGTTGTAAATATATTTATATTTATCAATGCTTAAAGTTTAATAAATTGGAAAAGTTTTTTTTTATTACAATTTGAATCTTGTTTCCTCTACTAAATCGATTTATAATGTTATATGCATCTGAATACACCATGATGAAGTTTGACGCGTTTCGTTTTAAGTTGAGCTTTTTTTTTTTTTTTTTTTAGAAAGGCAACATATATTGAACGAACCAAACAAAAACAAATTACACAAGAAATGGCGTCCCATCTCTTCAACAAGCTTATTTAAGTTAAGCTTTTAGCTTTACCTGTTTGACCCTTAGAGATAAAACACAACCCAAATTGCCACCTCTACATGTAATATATTAACATGTCTTGTACTTATGCATTGCAGAGGAAGATACAGCAGCAAAGCAGACAGAAGTAAATCTGTTAATGGATGAAGTTGAAAGGGCTCAAACTCGATTGCAGAGTCTAGAGAGGGAAAAGGTGAGGCATGTAGCCTGTATGCTAGAACAATTAGTTGTGTGTCTCGGAAGTGATAGAATTTCTCATGTTTTTAATGTATATGGTTCTCCTTTTATTAAGCTTATGCCAATATGCTATGAGATATTAACGCCAACAAAGACAGTCTTTGCATGTTTAGTAGTCTTTCTTTTTTATTTTTTTGGGCTCTTTGTCTCTTCTTGAAGCACGCTGTAATGGATACTTCATATGATGATATCTCTTTCTAATCATTTGCATTTCATTTGGGATTTTAATTTACACAGCTAGGCTTTGTGCTCATGTTATTCTGATTGTTCGAGTGTGTTCTTGGTTTTTCCAATTTGTTTACAGTTTTGCACTTTATTAGATAGGCTTGTTTGACTGGGATGGAGTTTGTTCATACTTTTCTGATTGTTCAAATAGTTAATTTTTGTGTACTCTACAGGGAGTTCTTCGTTCACAACTTCAAACAGCAAATGAAGACAATGATACCAAAAGAAGGTAACCTATCCTAATTCTAATGCCCAAAACACTTGCCATTATTGATCTTTCCCTATTAGTTAACCAGGATTGTAACTTGACTATATAGTTATTTTTAACTCAGTAGTAATTGAGTCAATTTTAGACCGAATAGGTGAGGACAATAAGTAATTGTTATTATTCTTTGGTTCCAGTTAATATTGGGTAAAATATTTACTTTGGAAAACATCCTTCATGAAACGAATTTAAACACATTTACCATTAAAACATTAATCAATATTGTGTATTTGTGTGCTTATGCTGCTTATCTTGTGAACTGGAACTATAACCATAATAACTGTAACATTCAGTAAGTTTGTAGTAAATACAGAAGAACACAACTTATTAAATATGGTAAATATCGACAAAAACACACCTTGAACAGTGAGTGAAATTGTAGATTGAGAATAACAGAGGATTATGTAAATCCGAGTACACGGAAACTTTAGGCTTTTCCCTGTTGAGCAAACATAACAAGAAATTCTTGTCAAGACTACTGACAGAATTTTTATTAAAAGTAATAAACACATGAACATACATTGTTTTCCAAATGTAAGATATCATTGCATCAGATGATGATGTAAACTCCTGCTGATATATATTCCGATGAATTCTATTGATAATCTCTTTCTTGACTATGATTAATTAGCTACTCATCTGCTGCTTATAGGTTCACATTTGCAACCCATTTTTTAAGACATTATGCTTTCTACTTTATTGGGCTTGGATTGTATAATTTTGCTTTTCTTTTATTTGATTTTAGTGATGATGCTGATTCAAATAGCATCCTTGAGAATTCTTTAAGTGCCAAGGAAAAGATCATTTCAGAATTAAATACTGAACTTCACAGCATTGAAACCACTTTATCTAATGAACGAGAACAACATATCAACGAAATCAAGAAATTGAACGCAATGCTCAATGAAAAGGTAAGAATATGAATTCCAGATTCAGAAGTTTTATGGAACTTACTGTGTTTCTAATTAAATGCTTTTGATATCCATACACTGAGTTAGCAATTTTCCGTGTTCACTCATTTGGACTTCTGTATATTTTTGTAATTGCATCGACATCATTCAAGGGTTTCCTTTATCTGGTATCTTGCATTTTAGTTTTATTAGTGTATTCTACTTAATCTTTTGTAAGATTTCAAATAAGTGTTCTTAAATATAAAGACTCGTCATCAGATGTTCAAGCAGCAAGTTTCTTGCCTCTGTTAACGATATTGATGAATCTGCTATCTTTTCATGTGTTTATCTCTTTATCCTCCATCATAGCTTATGTGATTCTCACCCACCATCGTCTTTTTATTTGATCAACAGGAACTTGCCCTTCAGGAAATTAAGAAAGAGCTCTTGGAAAGGCCAACAGAAAAATTAGTAGATGATCTGCGCAAGAAAGTTAAAATTTTGCAGGTCCTTTATCCTACTCTGACTAATTAATGATGTCAGTCTTCAAATTTTCAGAATTACGGCTTGTTTATGGATACCCAATTCGTTTGTGCATTTTGGTCCATTATGACTAATATGGTTAAAAGTACAAGTTACATAATATTTCTCTTACTTATTGTCTCATTGTTCATACTTTGTTTATAGGCAGTGGGTTATAACTCAATTGAGGCTGAAGATTGGGAGGTTGCTACTAGTGGGGAGGAGATGAGCAAACTCGAGTCTCTACTTCTTGACAAGAACCGGAAAATGGAACATCAACTCACACAGTTAAAGGTGAAGTTATTATTCTACTTTTTTCTCTGGAATGTTCTCTTTTAGTTTATTTCAGTGTCAAATTTTCTTTTTCTTTTATTACTTCCAGTTGATTTGTCTTCTGCTTTATAGGTCCAACTCTCTGAAAAGACTTCTTTGGCAGAAACATCTGAAAACAGGATCTCAGAGCTTACGTCAAAGATTAATGAGCAACAAAAGCTTATACAGAAGTTAGAAGATGATATATCAAAGGTTGTGATCCTCGGTTATGTTAATATTTCATCAAGCACATATTCATAAATGGATGTACAATAATCGAAGGACATTTAGACCACTATATTATGCAAATTCATGATAGTATTGTTATTCCTTTGTAAATTCGTTACTGATTTTTACTTCTTGATGCAGGGTTACAGCTCCAAAGATCGCAAAGGAAATATGTTTGAGGATTGGGATCTTTCAGAGTCTGGTGCAAAGGATATATCCGAGGTATGTTTACTCTTTCTGTTCTTATTACAGTTTGTGTATATTGAAGGTAAAAAATGCGGAAAAAGGTGGAACATGCGGACCAATTTAAAGCTTCAGTTTGGAAATATGTTTACTTGTTTATGAACAGTATTTTTTCCTTTAGAGAATATCTTGTTGATTTTTGTTACATTAATGTTTCTTTTAGCAACAAAGACCATTTTCTGATTTATGACATCTATTAAAGATGGTTTTATTATGATCTTTTAGCGAAATAACTTTGCATTTGATCTTCATGGAACAGAATACAGATCATAAACATGCTTCGTCTGACCAAGATCAAAACTCGATGCTCAAGGTGATATGCAATCAAAGAGACCGGTTTCGGGCACGCTTGCGTGAGACTGAAGAGGTATGTTTTATTCACCTGAAACATTTTGTGGGGGGTGTTTAGACCGAGTTATTGAAACAGCCTCTGCTCCTTGCAAAAGCAGATTCCAGTCTGCTTCATGAAAGTGCAATTTGAATATTTATAAACACAAGCACTTAGTTCTCCATCCAAACACTCGAAAATGCTCAGATACTTTATCAAAACGCAATATGCCGCTTTGAAACACAATCCCAAACACTCCCTTTCATCAAAAAGCTTTAACATACATATAAATAGTTAGTATCTGGACTATGATTATAAATTGTGTCAACGATTATGTTGCTAGTTGTATGAAATGCTTTGGGAGACTTTATTATTTGCGTAGCGTGACAAAATTCCTAATAATTATGCACTAATGCTGTTCTTCGGATGAAGGATTATAGTGGTTTTATGCATTAATAATAGTATCTATGTTAAAAATTGAATGAACCATCTTTCCCCAATATATCAGTTAATCCACAAAGTTTTTCCTCGAGTGGTTTAGGCCCTGACCTTTTTTTTTGCGGAACATATATAAATTGGTGGTTATTTGGAGAAACAGTAACAAATTTTGTTATCTAAAAGACAAATAAGCTTTAGGGACTTGACTAAACACGGAAAAGCCGGTTGATTTATTCAACATAGAATTTCAAAAATACAATACACCATGGGACACCTTCAACCCTTTCAGCTAATTTTTCTCATATATTGACTCGTCCATGAGTACCTGGGTCTAAATTGGCACCTCAATTATTTTCTTTTCGGTTGGGCCAGTATGATCTTATGTCAGTACCTGACTTTTGGCATCCTGTGATTGTGTTAGGAAATAAGGCAGTTGAAGGAGAGGATAGGAGTGCTGACAACTGAATTAGAGAAGACAAAAGCTGATAATGTCAAGCTTTATGGAAAGATCCGTTACGTTCAAGATTATAATTTAGAGAAAGTAGTCTCTAGAGGATCAAGGAAGGTCTCTTAATCATCTGTCATGAATTTCGTATAGCTATATGGCTGAGATTTCTTCTAGCTCAAACATCTCTCTTTTGCAGCAATCAGGTGAAGATCTTGAAAGTGGTTTCAGCTCAGATGTGGAATCCAAGTATAAAAAGATATACGAGGATGATATAAATCCTTTTGCAGCTTTCTCTAAAAAGGTTCTTGAAAACTGCATTTTAGAATAGTTTTAGAATAATCTTGCACCTTGATAGTTTCTTGTTTATGCATTATCTTTTTTTATTAATAGACATTTTTTAATTCAAACAGGAAAAGGATCAAAGGTACAAGGAGCTTGGTTTACGGGACAAAATTACACTTACCAGTGGGCGTTTTCTTATGGGCAACAAGTAAGCACCTATTGTCCTCAGTTATATGACCCCTGCTTTTACACATGTTGCATTCTGTAATCGATAGTGTTGGAAATAAAAATTTTGCCTGATGAAAATGGCTTATGCAATTAATAATGGGTAGATGACTACTGTTGGCCTTCTGGAGGCCAATAATCAAAATTGGTTAATACACAAAAAAAGATCCTCTTGGTCATTTTATTACTTACATAATCAGATTTTGCCCAATGCTCCAACATCTTGATTATTTGGTTTCACTGCCTTAACATAATCAAAGTATATCCAGTTCTATCATACAACTGGTTTTTCTCCATCATATAATCATTTTTAAAAAGAGTACCCAAACACCCATTGGACGGTTACGTAAAGGTGTAAAAGAAATGACAACTTAGAAAGCTATTCTGTAAAGGCTACGCTTAATGATGGTACAACAATTATGGTCATTGGATATTATTCGTCATGGATGTAGTATTCCAATTTGTAAGCAAATAGGAATGATTCTCAATGCATGCAGTTACGTGAATTTCTTTTGAAACTGCTACGAGCCTACGACAAATATGAATTATGAATGATTCTCGAAATTATTATACCTGCAAAATTATTCTGGATTGTATTAATGATCGATTCTCTGCCCCTAGAATTTCCACATTTTACTATAAGCATGTCATTTATACATCTCTTTTTCGTACGTGATTGTTACATGTTCAATTTTAGACTTACCACTAAGCATCTCATATGTAAATTACATGTGATTGTCGCTATTTTTAAATAAGTGGCTCAAAATCAGATGCGGTTTCTTTGGGTTGAAAGAACAACTGAACAATGCGGTTTCTTGACTTGTAGTTTCAAACTGTAATGTTTATTCTTATTTTATTGATTGGCTGTGATAACCAAGTTATCTTTTGTAGGTATGCACGGACCTTTGCATTCTTTTACACGATTGGGTTGCATATTCTGGTATTTAGCTGTCTCTACAGGATGTCAGCTTTAAGCAACCTCAGGTAATAAACATGTCAAATTTCTTCATTTTTTCTAGTTATGGCAATATCAACCTTGCTCAGTTCTCGAGTTTTTTTTTTAGCAAGGAAAAGTAAAGAAATAGAAAGTAAACATTTTACTTCAAAATCAACCAAATCACTTCTTTTTCAGTCCTTTTCCTTTTCTTTCCCTCATTAAGTGATACTCGAAAACACAACTTTATTTGTTTCTCTTCATCTTCTTTCCTTTCCTTCTTTAAGTGATACTCGAGAACACAGTTTAAATCGTGTTAAATACATGAAAGCAGCTAAAAAGACCAGCAGAAAGTCTTCAATGCAAAAACAGTTTAAATAGTATTATTAGAAATATAGATTATTACTGTACAGTAATACATTAGCTTTTATAACATGTCTAAAGTCTTGACACTTTTATATATATTTTTATGGTGAATGACAAGATTGTATGCGGTGGACTCAACTCGATGTGACTTGTACCAATAAAATATAAGTTTTGACCCAATCCCATATTGACATGTTTTCCAACCCACACGACTCACCCATTTTCTATAGCTAGTATTTTTTTCCCCATATAATATAACATAACTAACCTTATATACATTTTTCAGCCATGGACCGGAAGAGTTTCTTGGCAACGAGAAAATCGTAAATCTTCCCCATGCATTGTAGTTCCTTCCCTGCCAAAGATTGCATCAGAGATGTAAGCATTTTGATGTTATACAAAAAAATCGTTACTATGTACATATACTAAATTACCCCTTCCTAATCTTTGTTTGGCTGAGGGTGGTGATATGAGAATGTATACATTGTGGTATTTTACCCGTGACTTTACCGCATAAATTTGTTGTTTTAGTAATAGAAAATTTGGCTATGTCGCCCCTGTTCTGTTTATGCTTTATGTTTGTTGGACGAAATACATGATACTCTTAGACATATCATAAGACCTAAGTTTTAATTTGATTTTACAAGAGAATGAATGGTTTAACTAAGGATATACTTTTTGTTACGATTGGTGGTTACTATCCAATTTTGATAATATGATTGTTATGAGTACACTTTTTAATGATAGATATGCGATGAAAATCATTCTTTTAACTCGTGGGTAGGGATGAAAAGTAAGAACGTAAATGATTTATGATTGTTAATATTAGGGCTGTAAACGAACCGGACGAACACGAAGAGAGTCTTGTGCATAGAAAAAGGAGAAACACATAAATTAACTCAAAACATTAAAACACCATAACAAGTGCAGTAGTGTGTCTTGAAACTTGGAAAGTTAGAAGTGACAAACAAAAGGGGTAATTCTTGAAAAGGAATTTTCCACAAATACCTTATCCGTACCATCCCTTTCACCCTAAATACCCACATTTTTTTGTTTTCTCCAAGTACCCCAAGGGGAGAGGGTCGCCCCTAAAACTTGGGCGGTAGTATAATATAGTGACATGTGACCCTATACATGTGTACTTCTTGGGCGACTGAGACCTATATTTCTTGGGCGACTTCATTATTTAGGGCGACCCTCTCCCCTTGGGGTATTTGGAGAAAACAAAAAATTGTGAGGGATTTAGGGTGAAGGGATTGTACGGATGGGGTATTTGTGGAAATTTCCCTTCTTGAAATACCCCACAAGTACACATCCACTCACCACTAGTGCCCTAAAATTTTTCTTTTTCTTCAAACACCCCACGGGCAAAGGTTGGCCACAAATCTTGAGCGACTATTATAAAAAAGTGACAAGTGTCCCTATAATTGGCCCTACAATGTACTTACATAATACTAGTTATATTAAGTACTGTCTTGGGCGACTGAGACCCACATTTCTTGGGCGTTTTTTTTTTTTTTTTTTTTTTTTTTTTTTTTTTTTTTGTTAAAAAGTTAATAATAGAGTTAATTACAATTTTTTTATCCTTGTTGTTTGCTTCGTATTTCATTTTTGGTTACACTATTTCTTTCTCTTTTATAAATAAAAACACAAATTCCAAATCTGAGAAAAACAAAAAGAAATATATACACAAACACAAACATATACATATCCATTATCCAAACACAAACACAACCACAAAACACAAATCTGAGAAACACAAACACAAACATATAGACGAATCTTTATAGATTTACACAAGAATCAAATATAATACTTCTTAAATCCATACAAATTATCATCATGCAAATCAACACAAGAACCTGTCGATTTACTGGGATCCAATATCTAGTAGTAAGGTAAAGAACTTAAAAGCATAGATGCAGAAGAAAATAAAGATAAAAAAAAATAATGAATCATGTAATACAACTATTCGATTCAAGAATTAGATGGAAACACAACGAAGTTTTCTCTCTCTCTACAACTCTCTATCTAACATTTTCTCTCTCTCTAACTTTCCGGCCAAATACTACCGATCAAATACTACCATTATCTTCACCAGCTCATCTCGATTAATCCATTACTAACCAGACGCTGACCGGACCCACCATGCTCTGCCACGCGCCGGTACTATAGGCCGGAATTTTATTATTTTCTGGCGAGTTTAAGCAATTAAACTTTACCATATCTCAGATCCATGTGGTTGGATGATCGGTATCTGGATTTTGTGTGTGTGATTTTAATGTGATGAGATGTGATTGTGTTTTGTGATAAGAGATTGTATGAGTCCTTTTTTTTTTAAGGATAAAGTTTGTGTTGGGTGAGATCTGTGTTTGTTATTGAAGATAAAGTGAGATGGGGTGTTGAAATAAGATAAGTTTTTATTTATAAAAGAAAAAAAAAAAAAAAAAAAAAAAAAAAAAAAAAAAAAAAGTGATAAAAATGAAATATCAAGCAAACAACAAGGATAAAAAATGTAGTAATCAACTTTTTCATAAAAAGACAAAATACAAATCGCCCAAGAAATAGTGAGGCCATTCGCCCAAGAAAGTTCCTAGTATAAGTAGTATTATGTTAGTACATGGTAGGGCCAATCATAGGGACATTTGTCACTTTTTTATAATAGTCGCCCAAGATTTTTGTGCAACCTTCGCCCGTGGGGTATTTGGAGAAAAAGAAATTTTTTTGGGCATTAGGGGTGAGTAGATGTGTACTTGTGGAGATTACCCCTATATAAAAAGGGGGCCTTGTTGGGAATATGAAAACAATTATCGGTACTATACTAATATGTGATTAAACTAACGGCTGAGATTTATCGAATTCAAATTGTGGAATTTGGACAACTTGGTCAAAAAGAAATATTGGATCACACGTCATATACATGTTTTAAGGTAAGGATGGGTTAAAATGACGGGGCTATTTGGTTAGATTAACCCTCTCTAAATGAGTATGGAATACTTTTATATATATATATATATATATATAATTTTTTGACTTTTCCCTTATTTTGTCGTTTAGCGGCCTTTTTGTGTGTGTGTGTGTTGTGTTTAAATTAAATGTGTTGTATATGTATAATATTTTGTATATTTGTGTTTAATAATGTTTTGTATAATTATTTTGTTTGTATAATAGCACGTTAAATATTACCACATTAAATAACTGCAACAACAACTGTTATTATTAAATTAAACGACAACGTTATACATATTATTTAAAAACAACAACATCTACGACATATGAAGATTATTCATTTCATTTAAAAGATCATGGAGCCTTGCACCCGACTGACAAGTGTGATCCTCAGGATTCCTTGCCAATTTTAACTCCATCTCCAGCGTTTTTATTCTTGTCTTCAACAACTTGTTCTCATTATCTTTAGCAACGCAGTTTGAGCATTGCGTTGAAGAAGAGGCTTGATTAAAATACTCTTCTTCAAATTCATCTTTCCACCTGAAGTATCGACACCCATAGTTTTTTGTACCTGGCTGTTACACGTTAAGAAAATAATAAGAAATGTATTTTTAACAAACAAATTATTTACATAACTAAGCAAACGTATGATTATTTACCACTGAAAGAGGACATGCATAAAACGGTCGCCCACGACTACCATCTTGCCAGGATGTCCATTCTATAATAAATCCTCTATCACATCGACACCAGAAAGGATTTCTTCGGCCCACCTGACAAAATAATTTGCATAATCAATCAATAATGTTATCTACTAATTTAAATAAATATTTAATCATTTACTATATAATACAAACAGTTATTTACAACATAAATCAATAATTATTTACAATGTTTTACAAATACAAAAATTTCATTTTTACAAATACAAATAACTTTTACATATGTTTCACTATGTTTTTTTGGTATCTCTATTATTTACAACATAAATCAGTAATCATTTACAATGGTTTTATCGGTATAATTATTTACAACATAAATCAATGATCCATTAGTCGATGTTGATACAAAGTTTCCCATTCGGCTGCAACTGGCTCTCTGATTGTGGTAAAGTAGCTTTCACTTGTGCAATCTGCTTCTTTGTGAGCCTTGTTTATAATAGAGCCTCTCTTGTGAGTAATGGAGCCTTTCTTGTGAGTAATTGCAGTGAATTTTTACTTTCTTGTGAGTAATTGCAGGAATCTTTACTGTTGGTACTTGCATTGAATCTTTACTGTTGGTACTTGCAGTGTGAACCTTGTGTAACATGTGTGGAATGTGAGACTTGTGTTTCACTTGTGGTTCACTTGGTTTGGGTGCAATCTGTGCACATTTGGGTGAAATTTGTTTCACTTGTGTAACTTGGGTGCAATATGCTTGTGTGCAATCTGTGCACTTGGGGGCAAATCTGTGCACTTGGGTGCAATCTCTTTCACTTGTGTAACTTGGGTGCAATCTGCTTGTGTGCAATCTGTGCATTTGCATAGTTATCTATTTCACTTGTGTGCAATCTGCACTTGGACAAAAAAAAAAAATTCAAAAAAGGCGATGACGAATGGTTTTCTAAAAACCGAAAGGCATGGAAAAGTGATATTTTTATCACTTTGCAACCTTCATATCCGAGCCTAACACTTTTTTATCACGGGGACTATTTGGTTAGATTAACCCTCTCTAAATATGTTAGGGTGTACTTCTTTATATATTTTTTTCTAAATCGGTGATGATGAATCTGAGCCTGTGTGCAATCTGCTTGTGTGCTTATGCACTCGGACAAAAAGTTTCTAAATCGGCAATGATGATTGTGTTAATCTGAGCCTGCAATCTGCTTGTGTGCTAAATACTTGTGTGCAATACTGCATGTGTGCTTATGCACTTGGACAAAAAAAACATGGGACAAAAAAACTTGGTACAAAAAAATACATTAGTAAAAAAAAATGGTTAATGTGGGACACAAAAAAAAACAACAAACAGACAAAAAAAAAAAAAAAAAAAAAAAAAAAAAAAACAAAAAAACAAACAAAGGGACAAAATCTGCAAAAGTACATGAATAGTACCCTAGTGGGTAGGGAGGGTTTGCAGCAAAAGGGGGTAGATCCCGTTAGTATAGTATAACCCTTTAAGGTACTGTAAATATTAGATCATAGTTGCATTTGTCAATTACTAACTACCCAATAAAGCATATATCAACCAAACTCATTTTCAATTTCCAACAAATGAAAGCAAAGGGCAATGCGCATATGTAATTGTAAAGGGGTAATTCTTGAAATACCCCACAAGTACACATCCACTCACCCCTAGTGCCCCAAAATTTTTCTTTTTCTTCAAATACCACACGGGCGAAGGTTGCCCAAAAATCTTAGGCGACTATTATAAAAAAGTGACAAGTGTCCCTATAATTGGCCCTACCATGTACTTACATAGTACTAGTTATACTGGGTACTTTCTTGGGTGACTGTGACCCACATTTCTTGAGAGACTTTTTTTTTCGTCTTTTTGTAAAAAGATAATAATAGAGTTAATTACATTTTTTTATCCTTGCTGTTTGCTTGGTATTTCATTTTTAGTCACACTCTTTCTTTCTCTTTTATAAATAAAAACAAATATTCCAAATTTGAGAAAAACAAACAGAAACATATACACGAACACAAACATATATATATATATATATATATATATATATATATATATATATATATATATATATATATATATATATATATATATATATATATATATATATATATATATATATATATATATATATATATATATCCATTATCCAAACGCAAACACAAACACAAACATAACCACAAAACACAAATATGAGAAACACAAACATATAGACGAATTTTTATAGATTTACACAAGAATCAAATCATAATACTTCTTAAATCCATACAAATTAATGAAATTATCATCATGCAAATCAACATAAGAACCTGTCAATTTACTGGGATCCAATATCCAGTAGTACGGTAAAGAACTTAAAAGTATAGATATACTGATATACAATAAAATAAAGATTAGAAATTAAGGAATCGTGTAATACAACTATTCGATTCAAGAATTAGATGGAAACACAATGAAGTTTTCTCTCTCTACAACTCTCTATCTAACATTTTCTCTCTCTAACTTTCCGGCCAAATACTACCATTATCTTCACCAACTCATCCCGATTAATCCATTACTAACCAGACGCCGACCAGACCCACCACGCGCCGGTACTGTTCGTTGGAATTTTATTATTTTCTGGCGAGTTTAAGCAATTAAACTTTACCAGATCTCAGATCCATGTGGTTGGGTGATCGGTATCTGGATTTTGTGTGTGTGATTTTTAATGTAATGAGATGTGATTGTGTTTTGTGACAAGAGATTGTATGAGTCATTTTTTTTTAAGGATAAAGTTTGTGTTTGGTGCAAATCTATGTTTGTTATTGAACATAGAGTGAGATGGGGTGTTGAAATAAGATGGGTTTTTATATAAAAAAGAGAGAAAAAAAAAGTGTGAAAAAATGAAATATCAAGCAAACAACAAGGATAAAAAAATGTAGTAATCAAATTTTTTTTTATAAAAAGACAAAATACAAGTCACCCAAAAATAGTGGTCAGTCGCCCAAGAAAGTACCTAGTATAAGTAGTACTATGTCGGTACATGGTAGGGCCAATTATAGGAACACTTGTCATATTTTTATAATAGTCGCCAAAGATTTTTGGGCAACCTTCGCCTGTGGGGTATTTGGAGAAAAAGAAAAATTTTGGGGCATTAGACTATCTTTATTGGCAAACTGATCTAACTGATTGGAGTATACACGACAAAAAATACTCAATATTATATTAAAATAGTGCAAAAGAGAGAAAGAGAACGGAACGACCCGGTTGGTATGTGACCTCCAAATCTTTGAGCTAATCTTGCCACATGTCACTCATTGAAAGAAAGAGGAAAAAATACATATTTTGGTTTGATAAAATGTTACTAAAAGATAGTTGTCGGAAATAATAAATTCATCAGAGAAGAAAGAGAAAAAAAAGAAAGTTAATTGCTTTTTACTGTTGTCATAGAATAAAATAATGTAAGCAAATGAATGGTGTCTAAAAGATACTTGCTTTTAACTGTTAAAACTTTGGTTCTCAATGTTTCTTTTTATTTATTAGATTTTTTTTTTTTGTTTTTTTTAATTTTGTTTATTAGATATTTTTAATTTTGAAGTTTAAGTAATTAAATTATATAGATAATAAATAATATTACATTTTAAGTTGGGTTGTTGATAATGATAAAAAAAAAGTTGAGATTGGTTGTATATATAGGTGGAGGAGTAAGAAAATAATATTTTATAGGAGATTTAGTTGGAAGAAGTTGTGAATAAGAATAGTCTTAGAGGTGGGTGAGTGGATGTATACTTTTGGAGTATTTCAAGAATTACCCTCCCCCCCCCCCCCCCCCCCCCCAAAAAAAAAAAAAAAAAAAAAGGGGTTGGGTTATATTAACGGTGGCTAGTTTTTTAGATTAACGGGGTCTACCCCATTAGGGGTACTTTTTTATTTATTTTTTTACTTTTTGCAGTTTTGTCGTTTTGCTCTTTTTTTTTTTTTTTTTTTTTTTTTTTTTACTTTTTTTATTTTATTTTTTGTGTTTAAATAGAAAAGATTGTGTATGTATAATAATGTATTGTATATGTATAATGTTTTGTATATTTGTGTTTAATAATGTTTTGTATATGTATAATGTTTTTGTTTGTATAATAGTACGTTAAATATTACCACATTAAATAACTGCAACAACAACTGTTATTGTTAAATTAAACGACAACGTTAACATATTATTTAAAAACAACAACATCTACTACATATGAAGGATTATTCATTTCATTTAAAAGATCATGGAGCCTTGCACCCGACTGACAAATGTGATCCTCAGGATTCCTTGCCAGTTCTAACTCCATCTTCAATGTCTTAATTCTTGTCATCAACAGCTTGTTTCTTGCTTCAAGCTCGTCAATCTTATTATCTTTCGCAACGCAGTTTGAGCACTGCGCTGAAGAAGAGGCTTGATTAAAGTACCTCCTTTCAAATTCATCTTTCCACATGAAGAATCGACACCCATAGTTATCTGTACCGGGCTATTACATGTTAAAAAAATTATAAGAAATTTATTTTTAACTAACAAATTATTTACATATTTACATAACTAAGCAAACTTATGATTATTTACCATTGAATCAGGACATGCATAATACAGTTGCCAACGAGTAGCTGGTTTCTAGGATTGTAGTTTTATAATGAATCCTCTCTCACATCGACAAAAGAAAGGATTGTTGCGTTCCACTTGACCAAAGAATTTAAACAAATTAATTACAATATAAAGCAGTAATCATTTACAACAAGTTTAGTCGATATCTCTATTATTTACAATATAAATCAGTAATCATTTACAACAAGTTTAGTTGATGGGAATATACGGTTGGTACTCCATTCAAGTCTGGGAGTGTTATTTTGTTTGTATATGTATAATGTTTTGTATAATTATTTTGTTTGTATAATAGCACGTTAAATATTACCACATTAAATAACTGCAACAACAACTGTTATTATTAATTAAACGACAACGTTAACATATTATTTAAAGAAGGTACTGCTACAATCAAGGAGTAAAAAGTAGCAACCATTCCATACATCAGATTACAAACATACTAAAACCTTACAAACACCATAATCATTAAAAACTTTCACCCCAACCGGTTCGAACCAGAGCTCTCTTCCCTGTTCGCATCCCTTTCCGTCCCATCCTTCCTTTCTTTCAATTTTTCATAGAAAATTTCAAGAGTCCTAATCCTGCTTGCAAAATTCAACAATTCCTGATGCTCGATAACCTTGTAGACTCGCTCCTCCACCATGCTGTCCAAAAGCCTAGTTCGCTGCTCCTCCACCATGTTTTGCTACTGCTCCACCACGTTATGCTGGTGCTCCACCACATTATTCTGCTGCTCCACCACGTTTTGCTGATGCTCCACCACGTTATTCTGCTGCTCCACCATGTTTTGCTGCTGCTCCACCACGTTCTGCTGCTGCACCACCTGATTTTGATCATCCACCACGTTATGCTACAACTTTTATATTTAACAACTTTTACAAATACAAAAATTACATTTTTACAAATACAAATAACTTTTACATATGATTCACTATGTTTTGTCAGTACCTCTATTATTTACAACATAAATCAGTAATCATTTACAATGGTTTTGTCGGTATAATTATTTACAACATAAATCAATGAACCATTAGTCGATGTTGATACAAAGTTTCCCATTCGGCTGCAACTGGCTCTCTGAAATACCTCCATTGTAGGTGGATATGGGGTAGTGGAGAATCTCTGTCTAGCGTCGGTAAAATGTAGTGAGCATAGTCTCTCTCCCTTACACGGGCAATCACAAGGGGGTCGGTTCCTTGTGATAAGTTTGGCCCCGTAAAAAGCGGAAAACATGTGTTCCAACCTTGCTGGGATATAAATACAACAGGTTGGTGAATCATTGAAGCGATAACCAGCCCCGTGAGTAGCATCACCATCCAGCGGCTGATAGGTGCACCTCCATTGAACCAGTCTATTGTATACCAAAGTAGGTCAAAGTCATGTTGCTGCCACATATTTATGTAAGTTTGCCTATGATAATCTAAATCTTGCAATAACATATGTCTAATTTAGGCCTACCTATTTTCGTTTTGAACAAGACTGTGGGCAACGCACCGAAACCCACAATTTCCATCACCCCGCACATTATGTATGCTTATTACGTATGGACGGAAAATATGTGGAATATGCTCAATAAAATCACTGCTCACACTATCTCCAGCATATAATCTGTGGCGTAGACTATCACCCGTGTAAGAGCTATGTCTTGCAGGTTCTTTCCGCAAGTTCGGGACTTTTGTAGATCTTGAATTTGTACTTCTTCGGTGATCTACTATTAGTACTTCATCCAAGTCAAGGACTTCATTCAAGTCCGGGACTTGTGTAGCCTTGCCCTTTTTGTCCTTTGCGCTCGGACGTCCACGGGTATTTTTTTGGATAGCTGGTTCATGTGTGTCAACAGCTTCAGGCTGGAATATCTCTCTCAACTTTGTTAACATAATTTTCTTGACAAACGATGTTGATTTGCTAAAAATATTATTGAATTGTCGCACGCCATCGTTAAACGAAGTATCATCATCATCATCATCATCACCAGGTTTGCTGGAAGAGCCATCTTTAGGCGGGGGCCTATTGATAACATGCCACGGAACAAATAAGGTTCTCCAAAAAATATCAATTCATTCCAGTGGAATGGGGCATCCTGAATTCAATTAAAGTGACTTGTATAAGTTACTGATATTAATGTGGAAAACAACTTGATAGTTATAAATTTAATATACTTACCATGATATACATAGATTTGCATCTCGTGAAAGCATGGTAGTCCGAAATTTGCCCACAATTATGGCTACATTCTTCTGGGGTGATCGACAGGTGGAGTTCTTTGTGGATGAGGTTGAAAGCCTTTTTGGAAAGTTTATACCACAATTCTTGAAATAGTGGTATATTACACTTAATTAGTTTCTCGTTGATGCTTCTATTGAAAGTCTCTTTTATCGCATTTTCTTGCGAAATGAGAATCTTATCGATCGACCTCAACAACCTGTCTAATTTGGACTGTGTGCTGTCCAAATATAATTTCAACAACGCGTGGTGAGCCTCAACTCTACACGTTGTTGTCTGGCCGTAGGAGCGATATCGGTCGGTAATATACGAGACAAACATGGGTGCGAAATCTCGCAGCCAGTTATCCAGATACACAACGACATCTGAAAAAAACAATGAATTAATGAAAGGTCATTCAGGTGCTTATTTATTAAATAATTAAAAACAATTAATTAATAATTAAGTACCCGGATGGTTGACCAATAGCTGTTGTAGGCGTTGATAATGTCGCTCGAACGATTCGAATGTCGGAGCTATAACCATCCAATCCCATCGGTGTTTAACGGACTAATACTCATTTAACCCATCGGTGAATTTATTTCTGCAAAACTTAAGTATATTTTGCTCTATATGCCATCGACAGAGTAATTTGTGAGCGTCAGGAAATTCTTCTCTTATTGCCCCAACCAACGCTAAATCTCTATCAGTGACGATAACACGTGGGTAATATCTTTCGTCTATCACTTGCTTCACACGTTGCAATACCCATCTAAAATTATGCCCTTGTTCACTGGATAAAAAGCTATACGCCATTGAAAATGTTTTATTTGTTGAAGTTAATCCAACAATTTCCAACAACGGCAATTTAAACATCGTGGTATTGTACGTGGAGTCCATCAACATGACTTCAGGGAATGTACACCATAGAGCATACGACGTGGGGTGCACAAAAAATAGCTCCTCAAGCTCGTTGGTATGCTCATTTACCCTCGGGTACCATGTAGACCCTGAATCCCGCAAATGCGAGTAAAGAACTTGAATTGGAGTTCTATCATCTACTCTGGCTCACCGGAACTTATCTTGTGCGTTATATATAGTTCTAACGCTAGACACGTTATCCGGATTACGACCCTGTATTGTCGAAAGTATATTAAGTGGTCGTACGTTATAATTTTTCAATTCTTTGACCAAACCCAACTCATCATCCTTTAATCGCATTGCATATGCCACACCATGCAACGACTCTAGCATATCATGATTATGCGTATCATCATTCACCCTCAAAACCCAATAATTTTTTGTTCGATGATATTTCGCAACTAATCTGAATGGACAATTGGTTTTACATGTTTTGGTTTTCCGTCTTCCACTACCTTGAGGTTCATACGTCCCACCCTTTGTACACCTGTAATTGATTTCGTTCATCTGACCATCTTCTGATTTGGTTCTATTTTTAACAATTACAAAACCGAGCTCCCGAGCTATATTTTGCACCCACTCAGTTACTTGCTCGTGAGAACCAAAAACCTGAAAATACATCACATTTTTTACTAATACTTTTGTTTCAGTTTTTATTACAACCTTTATTTAACTTTTACATTTTTACATTTATAACTTACATTTATAACATTTTTACATTTTTATTACACCTTTACATTTTCTTTGCCTTTTTACATTTTTAAAATTTTTGCACATTACATTTTTATTAAAACATTACATTTTTATTAAAACATTTACACCTTTTATTTATGAGAAAATACATAACATTTTTTATAACATACTTTTTTAACTAATACTTTTATAACTAATTTTTTTAACAACATGTACTAAATTTTACATTTTTACATAATTTTTTACAACTTTTACATTTTTAAAACTTTTATTACTAAAAATTTTATTTACAACATGTACTAAATTTTTACTTATACTTTTTATTACTACAAATTTTACTACAAATTTTATTTACATTTTAAACAAATAACTTTTACATTTTACAAACTTTTACAACAAATAACTTTTACAACATTTTACAAATTTTATACTTTTTATTACTTACCATTTACAAGAAATAATTAAAAAAAAAAGTTAAAAACGCGTGGGTGGGACAGTTGTCACACACACATGCACACACGCCTCTCTCTTATCATAACCCACACACACACACGCGCGCGCTAATCATCTCTCTCTCTATCTCTCTTTTTCTCTCTCTATTTCTCTCTCTATTTTAGATCTAAAAATGTTTTAAGATCTAAAATCACTCAGATTTATGTTGAGTGGTGAGTGGGTATGTGATATCTGATGGATTTTATGGTGAGTGCTATCTAGTTATGTGTTTGAAAAATTAGGGTTTCATAAAAAAAAATTGGGGGTTTTGGGTTTTTTGGGTCTGTAGTGGGTGATTATGTGATTACTTGAAGTATTTGTTGTTTAATTTACCAGATCTATTAATTTTTTATGAAACACCTAAATTTTAAAAATTAGGGTTTGGGTTTTTTGGGGTCTGTGGTGGGTGATTATGTGATTAATTGAACGATTTGTTGTTTAATTTACCAGATCTATTAACTTTCTATGAAACGCCTAAATTTTAGAAATTAGGGTTTGGGTTTTTTGGGGTCTGTGGAGGGTGATTATGTGATTAATTGAAGGATTTGTTGTTTAATTTACCAGATCTATTAATTTTCTATGAAACGCCTAAATTTTAGAAATTAGGGTTTGGGTTTTTTGGGGTCTGTGGTGGGTGATTATGTGATTAATTGAAGGATTTGTTGTTTAATTTACCAGATCTATTAATTTTCTATGAAACACCTAAATTTTAGAAATTAGGGTTTCGGTTTTTTGGGTTCTGTGGTGGGTGATTATGTGATTAATTGAAGGATTTGTTGTTTAATTTACCAGATCTATTAATTTTCTATAAAATGCCTAAATTTTAGAAATTATGGTTTGGGTTTTTTGGGGTCTGTGGTGGGTGATTATGTGATTAATTGAAGGATTTGTTGTTTAATTTACCAGATCTATCAAGTTGTGGTGGGTGATTATGTTATTATTTGGTTCTTGAAACTGCTTTAGCAGTTTTGATGGTTACTTGAAACTGCTTTAGCAGTTGTGCTTATGTGAAACTGCTTGAGTTGTGTGGGTGCAAACGGGTAGGTTAACACCTTGATTTGCCACCTTTGAGTGGTATGAAAACCTGCTCTGGCCTACCCCAGTCCACAGGCTCTGTGTGGTTTCTTGGCAAACTGCTTATGTGCTTATGATAAAAAGGTGCTTATGTGCTTATTGCACACAAGCAAACCATTTGCACACAGGCTCAAATTAGACCCCGTTATTATATACTTTACGGGTTGGGTTATATTGACTGTGGCTAGTTTTTTAGTTTAACGGGGTGATGAAACTGCTTATGAAACTGAAAATAACAAACTGCTTATATGCTTAATAAGCAGTGTAATAAACTCTAATATATGAACATGGATGGTTAAGTGATTTGTGATGATTAAAGATGTAGTTTCTAGTGAGATGTTAGAGAGAGAATGAGATGAGAGGGGTGGGAGCCTTGTATGAGAAAACTTGTTGAATGTTAGATTGCAAGTGAAGGTCCAACCCTTTCCCATGGGTGGGAAAGGGTTTATATAGTTACAATGGAAACGCCCCTTGAAACAGGCTGTAGAGCGGGCTGACAGTGGGTAAGAGACCTGACCCGACTCCACAAATACTAACTAATACTAAACTACTTTCCTACTAATATGATAATTACTACGAGCTACAATATGCTAAACACTACTCGGGGTGACCGAGTCTTCATATGAATAATCGTATTCCTAACAATCTCCCCCTAAGGGAGGTCACCCCGGAAAATAACTGTTGAATCATAACATACAAGTCTTTGATGACATCTTTGTAGCTCGTAGCCTTTTGATTCTTCATTGTTGAGATCTTTGTGCTTTAAGTGGTAGACTCTAGATGACACCTTCAATGTGATGGATGATCTTTGGAAATAGCTTCAACTTCATCATCCAAATGAATGTCTGAGGGTCATCTTTGAGCAGTAACGTCTCCATGTGATATGAACGTCTTTGTGTTGGCACGCTCACACCTTTTCAGGATCATGATCTTCTGCATCAGAGTTATCCCAATCAATGATCATGATTTCTTAGATTGTGATGTTGAAGTGTGAGCATGTGTTGATGGATCAGCATCTTTTCAGTAATCAACTGCAACCGTCAGAAATTCCTGCAAGTAGACAGTTAACAACAAATCATCCGGTACTTATAGGTTTGGAATTAGAGATCGTCAACAGCATAGTGTGGAGGCTCCTTCTAACCCTTACCATGACCGTTCCTAATCGGTAAACCCTGAAAGGATTTACATGAAATACCTAAGTAGATCAACGAATGGGTGAGTCGCTGGAGATCACTCCATGACTGTTGACCGTTTGTAACCATCGCGACCACTAAGCATAATCCACAAGGGATTACCTAAGTGACCTGCTTTCAGGGCTGCTTGATGTTGACCCTGGTAGGAATTTCCATTCAATCACTGGGAGTTACTATAGCAACATCCCTCATAAATGTTCTGGCAGATTGCTAAGATCTGAGTAGGACTCATAGTTTACCACTGATGTCCTTAATGTTGAACAACCAGGGTAGAAGTAGCACGTGTTCCTATGAGATATTTTTATGCATCTCGAGGCACTAGACTCAGTAAGTGCATTTGTATTTCCTATGCGGAGATTAGGGAGAGGTCTCCTGCTTCAATATCAACCTTCTCTAATAGATATGTCGATAGATTACACCGGTTCCCCGTGAGAATGAAACAAGTTCTTTTAAGAGAACTTGAGTGGCTAGAAGGTTTAGTGCAGTGCGTCACTGTCCATGACGTCTTGTCTTCAATACCAATGTCGCCTTAGCAACAATCAGTAGATTATGAATTGAACCCGGTTTCTGCCCTAAGGTTGAATAATTGGAGGGCCATTTCTTTTCACCCTTTCTCATTTCATTTCTTTTTAATTCTTCAACCCCTTCTTTCCCCATTCTCACATTTCTCCTTTTTTTCATAATCATACCTACGGACATCTAAATACTATCTGTTTGGTATAGTCCATGGGTAGATCCCTCCGGCTCTGGCGGATCATAGGACGGTTTTCCTAGCCTTAGCCACCTTATAACTCCATGACTGTCCTAAGTTGCCATTTACCAAGTCATTGAAAATTCTCTCAATGTGATTATGATTGAGAAACTCATTTTGTTAACACATTGAGAGTTTTGTCATTTTCAAATGCTCCCCCTTAACATGTGCTCATAAGTATTGATTTGAAAATTTGCACATGTCGGGAAGAGTTTCACTTTTGAATTGATTTACCTTGAGTGAACATGACCGGGCATTCGAGACACGCTTACATCACTAGATAAACTAGCTTGAAGTTATTACCCGGCTCGATCAGATTCACCCAAGGTTTCTCGAAATGGTACATTCTACTTAAACTAGTCCTCTTCGAGACACGCTTACATCACTGGTTAAACCAGCTTGAAGTTATTACCCGTCCAGGACTAGTCCTTTCGATTCAGGACATTTGTGTTTCGTCAATTCATGAGTCACGACTGAGATGCACTCATATGAGATGCAAGGATCTTTTACACAAATGATTTTGCTCCCCCTCAATATGTGCATTGATATGCGAAAGAGTTTGGCACATAGGAAAGAGCAGATTTTTGTTTTCTTGTTCAAAAACATCACTTTTGAATCAGTTTTTCATATTTAAATCACATCTTCTCCCCCGATCAAAAATTTCAAATCAATTTGAGATTTGTGATCCCAAGTGATTTAAATAAGTATAAGGTTTTGGAGAGGGATGTGACATTTTTAAGAATGACTGATTTTGAGACGACATTTAAGCTCCCCCTCAAACCTTGAGGGAGTATGTTATGTGTTAGAGATGATGAGTTTATAAATGATTTCGAGTTTAGCGAGAAACTCATGAAAAATTCATATACTAATACATAACAATTGCACTTAATCCACTGGAAGTTATGCACAAAGATCATTGTTTTGATGATGTATAGTTTTTGAAATCATTCTCCCCCCTCTATCGATGACACATTTTAAAATTAAACATTTTGCATAAAGTATTAATTTTTAGCATTGATTGAGTGGTAAATTTTAAACAACGCTTCAGGTTTGTTTGATCTTCAAAAACCATGGTACCACCAAGTTTGGAGCAAATACTTTCCCGAAGAATCTTTGAAGGAAAAATATTTGTGATGTAAAGAAGACTTCTCTTCTTTTACCAGATATGATGCACTTAAGCGTACATCAGATCGGAAAGGCACGAATATGAAGTAATTCATGCCTTTGTAAGGAACAGTCGTCTTTTTGGCGACGAACTTTCCCCAATACTAAGACCGGGTTGCTATCTGAAGTAATAGCAAACCAAATTTTGAAAGAATATTTTTAGGAACGACATGTTTTAGAAAAGACAACTTTATTTGAAACCGAAAAACTCTTGCTCAAGCATATGTATGATTCCGTGTCATTATTGAATGACATTTCTAGAAACGTACATAATATTGATTACTCAAGAGACATGTCGTGAGAAGAATATTTTTGGATTTTTATTTTTTTTTTATTTTTTTTTATTTAATACTATGTACAAAGGATATATGAAACAACCCCTTTACTCCTCCTGATCTTCCTGAAGACTTATGAGATCCTCAGGAGTGAGACTCTTCATACCAAGGTGAGGGAGGATAAATTGAAATCGATCCCTAGAAAGTGCTTTGGTAAAGATATCAGCAAGCTGGAACTCAGTCCTTACAAAGTAAAGTTCCACAGTTCCTTTCTTAACTTGCTCCCTGATGAAGTGATGTCGAATGTCGATGTGCTTAGTTCTTGAATGCTGGACATTGTTGTAGCAAAGCGCAATTGCACTTTTATTGTCACAATACAAAGGAATCTTGTTGCACACGAAGCCATAGTCCGAAAGTTGAGACCTCAGCCATAGAATTTGAGCACAGCACGAGGACATGTCAATGTATTCAACCTTTGTGGAGGATATTGAAGTACTCATTTGTTTCTTTGAAGACCAACTAACTAGCTTGTTACCCAAGAACTGAGCACCCCCAGATGTACTTCGACGAGTATCCTGACATCCCGCATGGTCAGCATCCGAATAGGCAGTGAGGGCCATAGAGGTATCCTTTGGGTACCATAGGCCCAAGTGGATTGTTCCTTTAAGATAGCGAAAGACCCTCTTGACAGCTTCCAGGTGTTTCTTGGTAGGTGTGGATTGATACCGAGCACACATGCAGACTGCAAAAAGAAGATCCGGTCGGCTAGCAGTAAGATACATTAAGGAACCAATCATGCTTCGATACTTGGTTTGTTCAACAGGGATTCCGATATCATCTTCATCAAGTTTTGATCTTTCCATCATAGGAGTATCAACAACGTCGCATGACTCAAATCCAAATTTCCTCAAGATTTTATTAGCATACTTGGATTGATTGATGAAGATCCCATTGGGATTCTGAGATATTTGCAAGCCTAGAAAGAAGGACATTTGACCCATCATGGACATCTTGAATTCAGAACTCATCTCCTGGGAGAAGCGATCACACTCTTTGGGATCAGAAGAGGCAAATATTATATCATCAACATATATTTGCACATGAAGAAAGGTTTTGCCCGTCTTTCTGGTAAAGAGTGTAGGATCAACAGCACCTTTGGAGAACTTGTTGGCAAGAAGGAATTTTGAAAAAGTGTCATACCACGCCTTGGGAGCTTGTTTAAGACCATAAAGGGCCTTCTTCAAGCGATACACATGGTTAGGGCGTTCAAGATCCACAAATCCTTCAGGTTGATTTACATACACCACTTCTTTAAGATCGCCATTTAAAAATGCGGTCTTAACATCCATCTGATACACCACCATATTTTGACTAGCGGCATTTGCTAGAAATATTCTTATGGCTTCAATTCTAGCAACTGGTGCGAAGGATTCTTCGAAGTCAATACCTTCTTCTTGACGATATCCTTTTGCCACAAGTCTTTCCTTGTTCTTTAATACATCTCCATGCTCATCAAATTGCACTTTAAATATCCATTTGAGAGCAATTATCATAGCACACTCAGGAGGTGGCACTAATTCCCACACGTCAAGTCGATCAAACTCATGAATTTCATCCACCATAGCAGTGAACCATGAATGTTTAGACATTGCATCCTTGAAATCTTTAGGCTCAACTTTAGAATGGACAGAATTGAAGAAGCACCACAAAGCGTCGGTAGCAAGTTGCTTACGGGTTGACACCGGACGTGAGGGGTTTCCAATAATGTTGTCAATTGGGTGGTCGTTTGTCCATTTCCTAAGGTGTTCATGAGGTTGAGAGTAAGGAACTGAGGTAGCCGTGTTTGATTCATCTGAGGATGTAGCATCATTTGATGGTTTGGGTGCAAAGATGTTAACAAACGGCTCATTATCGGGTGGAGCGAAGGGATTCTCACCAAAAGAGTTATTTACAGCTGCAACTCGTTGTACAGATGAGGATTGACCATTAGATGTGGTGATTGAATGACTGATGGTGGGAGCTTCAGGATCCCATGAAAACGAAGTGGATGGACTAGAATTAACAATTGGGACATTAGCTACCCCAGCTGGTTGTGGAATGACAGTGACTTCTGGAGCGTCCACATTTTGAGGTTCAAATTATTCATCAAACATGGGGTCAAATAGATTTTTCCAATCATCACTTGTAGGAGGTACGAAGGGAGTAGCAGGGGTGGAATTCTGTACAAGCCTGGAGCTTATAGGTCCAGGAGATAAGAGGTTAGGTACGGGTCCAGAACTTGATTGTCCAGGAACCAGTTGCTCTGTCAGCTCATTGAAAGTGACGTGGATTGTTTCCATTATGTCTCTGGTACGTTTGTTGTAGATTCGGTATCCCTTTCGTTCTGGAGCATAGCCAACAAAGAAACCATTGTCAGCCTTGGCCTTGAGTTTCCCCAGGTCTTCACTGTCATTTGTTGGATAGCACAATGCACCAAATACACGAAGAAACGAAAGATCCGGTTTTCTGCCATGGACCAGTTCATATGGAGTCTTACAGTTGAGAGGATGTATCAAGGATCTATTCTGTGTATAACATGCTGTTGCAATTGCCTCAGCCCAAAGAAACATAGGAGCTTTGGAAAAGATGAGCATAGTTCTTGCAGCTTCAACTAATGTGCGGTTGCGTCTTTCAACAACTCCATTTTGTTGAGGAGTACGTGGAATGCTATTTTGATGACTAATTCCGACACCTTCATAAAATTGAGTAAGTTTTTTGTTCACAAACTCCGTTCCATTATCAGTTCGAATGAATCTAACTATTTTGTTGAGACGAACTTGCAACATTTTTATGAGTTTGATGATGGTTTCCGGAGTCTCGTCTTTTGATCGTAGAAACTTTACCCACGTGAATCGAGAGAAATCATCAACAATAACCAGCACACATTTCTTTCCATTGATACTTTGAATCCTCATTGGTCCACAGAGATCCATGTAGAGAGTGTGTCACACCCCCAAAATCGGGTCCAGCGGAAGCATACGTGTAGCTGGGGTGTAACTCAATCGGTATTACAACACAAGTTCAAAAATGGTTTTCACTTTAATCATTTAGAATAAAATCGTTTAATCAAAAATGTTGAATTTACATCATTAAAAGTAGTGCGGAAGTAGGCCCTTAAAATAGTTTAAAACGGTCCCCATATAACTAATCAGAGTCTTCTATGACCATGCCATGCCCTGCCAAAACCTCCTGTAGTGTGCCATTGGTTAAAACCTGAAAATACATGCTAAAGTGTCAACACGAGGTTGGTGAGTTCATAGAGTTTGTTTAACAAATAAAGTATATAGAAAAGTGATCACACAGCAAAGGCATCGTAAATCCACTCAGTTATAAGTCCCGCCATAAGAGACTTGTAACCTGTGTGTTCACAACCCACTGCTAAAATATAGTTGCATGTTTAGTAGTCAAGTACCCGCGGTCATAATATGTCACAATATAAGCACCACCTATATAATAATGTATGCCATGCAAAGCCCCTAATTAAATAATATGCGTCCCGTAACATGGTGGACGAGAGGTTGGCCGACCTCTAATAGCGCTATCCATATTACTAATAGGCGTCGAACAATGCGAATGTACGAACAGTACATCATACAACTATTATATACGATTAAGAACACTCCGAACATGGGAGACTTAGCACGCTCCACCAATAAGGTGAGACTTTAGGGTTAAGAACGCTCCAAACAAGGGAGACTTAGCACGCTCCACCAATAAGGTGAGACTTTAGGTCATAGTACGTACGGTACATTAAGTTCAAAAGTTCAAGTTGAGTTCAATAGTTCAAAACAAGTTATAAGGTCAAGACAAGTCAAAAGAGTTCGTAATAATCAAAGGGTTCAAAACAATGTTCAAAGAGTTCAAGTAATAATTCATGTAAAAACGAGCATGTATTCTCCCCCAAAAAGTTAACAAAACAATTCAAAAGAGTAGGGGCTATGACTCACCTGGTGCGATAGCTACGATGATAAAGTGGATACACAGAAATGAGGTTCGATCTCAAACCGCAACCTAATATGAATGATAGTGATCTACTTAGATTATGAGGGGATGCGATGAATGTACATGCACATGAAGCCTATACCACTCGTAGTTTGAAAATAAGTGTTGGCGTTGAATTATAGTGTTTCCATAACTTAAGAGAATATGTGCTATTAGAAGTTGTCAAATATATATATAGTTCGCCTAGTTTCAAAAGTGTATATCTTGGTCGTTTTAAGCTCGTTTTCTACGTTCTTTACATCCCCGGAATCGTAGGACAACATACTAACCTATTATTGATAAGTCGGGATGGCTAGATCAAGTTTTATGCTCAAATTTTTCCGTGAGTACTGTTCATCAGCAAGCATTTCCGGAAAATATAGTTTTCGTCGTTAAACTCGTTTTTAGCGTATCTCCTTCGTTATAAACTCGTTTTTATCCCCGTTTTCGGCCATAGTTCCGTATTGGAAAGTATTTTGTAAATATTTGGTCCAAATTTACCCAGAAGCCCCTGATCTTTCCACGTTTTGCAAAAATGGACAGCAACTTTCTATAAGTGTCAAAACTTGGTTTTCCTAATTACTAACTTGTCTAAAAACCAACCAAACAACTTCAAATCAACCCAAATCCTACCATACACCTTCTTAGGGTGTCATGGGTTCCTAAACATCACCAACCTTGGTGGATCTCATGAGGATGTTAATAAAACTTATGGATCTACTTATATTAAGTATCTAGGGTTCATAAGTTATAAAAAGTATAAATAGAGTGGTATAAACTAACATATGCATATAGATCTTGAATAAACAACATGAAACTAGAAAAATGAAAGTATGGAAAGATCAACAAGTGATCTTGAAGCTTACTTGATGATTGGATGAGTTTTGAAGATGATGATGTAAAGAAAACTAGAGTTTTATCACAAAACCCTAACTAGGATGGAAAATAGAGCTTGATTATGTCTTGATCTTCAAAAATTGATGGATCTTGCTTGTGTATTCATTTTGGGTCGTGGCTAGGGAGGAAGAACAAGAGATGATGTTTTTGTTTTGTGAAAAAATGAGCTAGTTTAGGCATTATATAGTCCAAGGGCAATTTTGTAATTTTATCAAAAGGGCATAATTGTAATTTTAGTGACAAGTGAAAGTATCTAGATATTTTTTAGATATTTAGGATGAGTATGAAGGAAGTTTGTTAATATCTAGTTCACGGAGTCGGTTTTGGTTCCGTTAATCGCTAACCGTAAAATGTTAAACCGCGAAACGTAAATCCGGGTATCGTAAAAATATGAAACTTGAAAGAATGACTAAACTTGTCAAAATATACTCCATAATAAAATATAAAATGAATGGTAAGTTCCATCGGGTTGCTTAAACGCTGTTAAAACTGGAAACGCGGGTTTAAAACGCGTAATTCGCGTAAAACGCTGAACTGGAAAACGTAAATTTCAAAACTTTTAGAATTGTCGTAAAATGGAAGAAAATCATATTTCTATAGTTTATATTGTTTTATAGTCATATCGGAATGCCGGAAGGACATTTAAACCTGAATGTAAATCTCGGACACGGCTTCGTGATTTTTACAGAAATGATCCAACGAGCGTCAAACTCTCGGATTATTATTAAAATAGTTTAACTTACGAGAATATGAAATAAAAATTTAGGACATGAATAGTGTTTTGTGAATAGTAAAAGTGAATAGTAACTTTCCGAGATAAAAATTGGAATTTCGACGTTTGAAGCAGGACATGAAATTACGAGTTGTGACAGAGTGTGTAGGACTTCCATGATGGAGTTGACTGTCTTGGGCTTATGTGTGTGCTTTTTGCTTTTGCCCATTTGACATGCGAAACACAAGTGGTCTTTTTCATACTTCGGTCTGGGTAAGCCTCGAACAAGACCTTTACCTGTGAGTTCATTGATGGTACCGAAGTTCAAATGGTTTAAACGACGATGCCACAACCATGATTTGTTCTTGGAGGCTTTAGAAAGCAAGCAAATTGGTGAGGACCGTAACATGTCTTCGATAGAGATGGTATAAAGATTAGTGCCCCGACTCCCCTTGAGGAGATCAACCCCATCTAATTCTCTAACAAAACAGGTGTGTTTTCTGAAAGCAACTTCAAGATCAGAGTCACAGAATTGACCAACAGAAAATAGATTGTGCCCAAGTCCTTCCACGTAGTAAACTCTGGATATCACATTATCTCTAAAGACGTAATCCCCATAACCCATTATAGATCCAAAATGGTCATTTCCAAATCTAACCGTACCAATAAACTTTTCCACGAAATTCTTGAGCCGCGAGCGATCTCCAGTCATATGTTTTGAGCAGCTTGAGTCAAAATACTAAAGGACGATTTGTACGACCTGCATTTGAAACCAGACAATCGTGGATAACTGAAAAAGCTGGATCCCCACAAACAGTTGGGGTCCGTTTGGTTAGCACACACAAATATTGGATTATCATATGTCACAGATATCTCACTGGAACTTTTCACATTTTGATGCACTAGAATTGGGAGTGGTACTAAGTTCTTCTATTGGGAACAGTCTACCAGTAGGTCTCCACTTCTTAATAGGCACAACTTTGGAATTAGTGATCCTAGTCATTGGGCACTTTTTCCTTAGAGTGAATTTCCTTCCAGTAGGTCTCCATTGATAACCAACATTAGTGAACACTTTTTCTGTTTTACTCCATACTTGTTTTACCGGTTTAACACTCGAGACATTCATAACTGGAGATTTCATAGTGGATTTAAGAAAGGACACAACGCAAGCATCATGATTACCACAAAATAAGCATTTGTTACAAGTCTTACAAATAGCACCTGAATTTGAATTAATTACATCATTTTTAACACAAATGTTTGAATCAACTCGATTCCTTTCATTAAGCATAACTTTATTGTTCCTAGATGATTCTTCTACTTCATTCATAAGTGTACTCTTAGCTGGCAAGGTCCTATCATTCTTTGTATTGCACCTAGGCTATGACTTGCTAGCATTAGATACACCTTTTACTCCTGTAGAAGCAATGACGGGAACATTAGTATGATTAGTTGCTACTTGTTTTGCCGGTGATCATGATGGTGGATTGTGACATGGTTTGGGGATGATCTAATGTAACATGTTTGTTGCCACTATTAGAGTGTGATGCAAATGACCTTTCCGACTTGTTATCATTCTTGGGGCATGATCCTATGGCATATTCTAATAGTTCCTGGGCTCTATTAGTGAGGAAGCAAGCACCAATAACAACATCATCATTTGGTTTAGATATTCTCTCATCTTCAATGGTTTCTCTAAGCATGGCCAGACAGTCCTTAAGATTCTTAAGGTAGTTGTTGTGAACTAACTTATTGTTCCTAAGGGGAAGAGAGACATTGACAGCATCACATGCATATTTCTTACAAGCATGTACATTGGAAATTGCATGATCACATGAAACGACGGGCATTTTACCCTTCACCATAGTCTTTAGATTCTCAATTTCATTTAACAAAGAAGTGACTCTTTCATTGTTTTGGTCACGTGTTATTTTAATAGACTCAAACAATTCTTTGTAACGTTGTTTAGCGTTTGACATTTCAGCACGAAGCCACTCATTTTCATGTTGTAATTCATTGACCATGCCCTGTTTCTGAAAGTTTTGAGAATCAATCGACTTCTGGTAACTGGTATTGGTCACATCGCTTTTGTTCAATTTTAATTGTGCAATTTGGGCCCTCAACTTCCGAATCGTGTTTGAGTGAGCTTGAATTACATCATCCTTTTTGGCTAATTCAAAACATGTATCAAATTCAGGAGCATCCGAAGATGTTTTGGCATTTGATACTTTTACGTTTTCTTTCAGATGTTGGTATTTTAGTTGCAAGTTAAAATTATCAACTTCTAGTTTTGAAAAACTCCTGACCATGTTGTCATGGTCGTCGTTTTGAATTTTGTAGTTTAGTTGGTAATTCTCCCCCTCAAGCTCAATCACACGATTCTGAAATACATTTAAAGTAATGGACATTTCATGAAATTGCTTAGCAGATAGGGCAGAGCCAGTAACAGTGTAAAAGACATCTTGTGCAATGCAATTAGCAATCAAGTCCTCATTCATGATGAGGATGTTTTTCCTGTCAATTTCACTGTATTTGAGATCGATTGCCAATTGGTTACCCTCATTTTCTACTTCTTTAAAAACCTTTTTCATTTGATTCACATCATTATTGATGGTAGTTTTAAGGCCTTCAAACTGTTCTTTAAGAAGATCGAAAAATGGCATAACTTCAGTAAGGTAACACTGCTTTGTTTGCTCAAACCCCCTTTCCCCTTCTGTAATCCATGTTGGTGTAATTCTAGTTTTGCATGTTTTTTCAAAATCCTTAAACAATTGGCCTAGAACATATAACGCAATTAGGGTATTACACTGTGTGGGTAAGGTATATGGCACAAGATGTTGGGGTGTGTGCAAGGGATAGATGGTTGGGTCAGCAATCCTAAAGATGGTACGTGTATTACCAATGATTCTTTCAGCTTTCATTTTTTCCATGTCAATATTCCAGAAGACTTTTTCAGGAAGGATTTTCTTTTGAGGTACAAAAATAGCTGAGTGATTGTCATTTGTATAATCATGGTGAAACACAATATTTTTAGCAACACATAGTGGATCCTTAAGTCGCTCAGCAAGTTTTTCCCTAGTTCTATCCTCAGCCTCATCAATCTCATCATATGATTTCACATCAGGAGGGGCATGGTTAGGGTCAAGCATAGTGTGTGCATCATATAGCGCAGGTTGAGCACCTATACCAATTCTAAGAAATTTAGCTTTAGTCTTAGAGGCATCAAGTTCACTAAATTCATCTCTTAGTTTCCTATGTTTTTCCATCATTTGAGCAGATTGAATGGTTTGGCCTTGCATGTACAACTTATCTTCCAATTTGTTTTTCAACGTTTTGAGTTTTGAAAAATCATTTAGAAGTTTGGTTTCTTTTTCTTGGTAGTCGAGTTTGATTGAAGTCAACCCCTTTTGAATTTCCTGTCTTTGCTTGACAGTCTGATCCAATTGTTTTTTTAAAGAAACTAACTCCTTTTTCAATGTTTCTTGTTTGGCATTGTTTTCAGATATGTAAGTACGCAATTGCCATTCCATTTTCTGCTCACGTTCATTAAGTTCAAATTTAACACGCTGCACGTATAAGGCCATCTGATCCTTAAGGATGTTAAATCTAGTAATCAAGGAGTCATCAGGGTTGTATATAGTGTGCTCATGTAACTCAAGTTCTCTAGCATCAACCGACGGCATGTCACTTGGTACAACTTTCATTATATTGTCATTCACATACCGTTCATATGGGATATTATTGGTATTTCCCATATTAGTGGTATCTGTGTTGTTAATGTTTGTGGGTTGTACCGAGTCACATGCCCCCTGTGGATTGATAGAGCAATTCAGTTTAGAATTTAGTGGCTTTGGCACCTCAGAGATAGCAGAAGTGATGGAGGAGCTAGACTGCTGTGGAGATGATGCAGCTGCAGACAGATTAGCCATGAAGATGGTTTGAGCTATGGGTTCTTTATCAACATCCGAATAAAAGGCATCACAGTCTTCAACTTGGAAGATGTTCGGATCATTGAGTGCCTTGTCCAGAACAGGTTGATCATCCACATCAGCATCAAACGTATTCTTGTCATCACCAGCTAGAAAGAGCAAAGCTTCTTCATCCAGAGCAGTACCATTCTCTTGCGCCTGCATTAGCAACATCTTGTCCTTGAAGTACTCTGAGTTTTGTGGATGCTTTGAAAGAGTGTAATTCCTAGCTATATGGCCCAGCCCTCCATAGTTATAGCACTTAGGCTGCCTAGCTTGCACTTGAAGCGCATTCCCGACTCTATACTGCCCATTATCTCTACCAGCATTTCTTGGATTGACATTTTGTCTTCCTTGCACATTCTGCACCACCGCTCTTCCATCTTCAATGACTGCCTGATTTCGTGGGTTAGACGAAGTCCTGAGTTGGTTGTTAGTTGGTGGAAGTACAGCTCTGAACTGTTGGACTAATAAGGAGACTTGGTTGGAGAAGTTATCAATCATCATGTCGGTATGAGAATATCCAGAGTCAGGATGGGTGTTTAAGGCAGTTGTTGAGGGAGTTGATGATTGTCCATTAGTTGAGGTAGACCTAGATGAAGGTAGTTGAGATTGATCATTTGAAGACTGAGTAAGTTGTTGAACATTGGACACAAAGGCAAGAGACTCATTAGTTGTTGTAGGATTGAGCTTTTCTCGCATTACCCGATCATAAGCTGCATGTTTCTCATGTTGTTGGAGATATGCATAAAGTTGTTCATGATTAGCATGCCTAATACCTTTGTTGAGCTTGACAACTGTAACAAACCTATCCCATTCAGGTGCCATGTTATTCACGAATTTTGAATTGAGCTGAATGTTAGGCATTGTCATCTTGATGGCTCTCATGTCATTGACTAGCTTGTGAAATCTGACGTAGTAGTCAGTGATGCTTTCACCTGGATTCATTTTGAAGTGCTCGAATTCATCATACAGTTGAGACTCCCTATCTTCTTTGGTTAACTCAGATCCTGCAAGAAGCATCTTCACATTATCCCAAACTGCTTTCGCATCTGTGTTAAAGTTGATGAGTTTGTAGACATCTTTAGGAAGTCCTTGAATGACAATATTCGAAGCTCTGATGTCAGCATCATAGCGTTTCTTTTCTTTATCAGAAAGATCATCGTAGATACGAGGTCTTTCTGGACCAACTGCCGCAGGATTGTCATCAGTAGCTGCGATAGTGTCTCTGGTTGTCCCCATGATGAAAGGTCTATTATCAATGGATTTCAGGATGTTCACACCATTTTCCTTACCCAAGCAGTATAGACGAATCCTTTTTGCCCATGATTCATAGTCGGTCCTGTCCAGCATAGGAGGATGAGTATCCGATCCTGCTGCCTGAATGTCATCCGATGCAGTGCTTGCCATGCTGTGAAGACTGAGTAGTTACACGTATCAAGCTGTTAAACACACGTGAGATTCGTGTTTTGTTGCAACAAGTCGAATTACAATCACTTCTCAGAAAACAAGTCAAATCGTAAGATTAAACTCACAACGTCAAGTTACTATTGAAATAACAAGTCAAGTTGTAGGAATAGTCTCACAACGTCAAGTTACTGAAGGAGTAGATGTAACAACTTAAGTCGCTACAGCTCACAAATTTCACAAATGTTAACATGCTAAGATAATCACAACTCGCTAAGGCTTTAACTCGCTACAAGTCCTAAGTCGCTGAAATAACTCAACTCGCCACACACCTGCACTAACTCGCTAGACAAGAATCAACTCACTGATTATCAACTCGCTATTACCAAAACCTGACAACTCGCTACTGTCAACACGCTATCTGACAATACGCTCACTGTACAACTCGCCAATGGACAAGTCGCTAATCTGACAAAACGCTGACTGCTCAACTCGCTATTCTCAATTTGCTGAAGCCTCAACTCGCTAGATATCAACTCGCTATCTGGCAATACGCTAACTGCTCAACTCACCAATGCCAACTCGCTACAACCTAAACCTGACAACTCGCTAGGAATGAGACAAAAGTGTCACTATCGTAGCGATTTGTCTGTATGTCCCAAAATAGCAAACCGCCAAATCTCTAACCCCAACTCACTACACACAATTGCCAACCCTCTACCAAGAGGTACCAACTCGCTGGCAAGAAATATTACTCGAAATGCCACCAATGTCTACCCAAATGATGAAATGACTAAACCAAGGTTACAACAAGGTGTCTACACAACTAATAAACAAGAAAGTACAAGAAAAATGTCGAGATAAACACTTAACGAGATCAAACTCGTGTGAAAACCACTAGAAGAAGTCGAACCACCCTAAAACCACAAACCATACTATAAATTCGAGCATACCATAAATCCTAGGATAGAACCATGGCTCTTGATACCAATTATAATAAACTCTAATATATGAACATGGATGGTTAAGTGATTTGTGATGATTAAAGATGTAGTTTCTAGTGAGATGTTAGAGAGAGAATGAGATGAGAGAGGTGGGAGCCTTGTATGAGAAAACTTGTTGAATGTTAGATTGCAAGTGAAGGTCCAACCCTTTCCCATGGGTGGCAAAGGGTTTATATAGTTACAATGGAAACGCCCCTTGAAACGGGCTGTAGAGCGGGCTGACAATGGGTAAGAGACCCGACCCGACTCCACAAATACTAACTAATACTAAACTACTTTCCTACTAATATGATAATTACTACGAGCTACAATATGCTAAACACTACTCGGGGTGACCGAGTCTTCATATGAATAATCGTATTCCTAACAAGCAGTTTGTTATTTTAAGCTGATTTGAAACTTTTTTAAAAAAAAACTGAGATAAGGCAATGATGATTTTAAAAAAACATGATTTTGGCGTGGCATTTCTGAATGGATGGCAAAAAATACTTAATTCTGCGACCTTTGATGTTGCAGCCATATATGATAATATGTGAAACAACTTATAATCTGAGCCTATGTTATCTCTGTCTTATTAATGTGTAAATTGAAGATTACCTGTTCTGTGTAAAATGGTGACTGAGACATATCGGCAGCCTAAGATAATTGTTGTTTCTTTGTGGTTTGTTTCTTGCGGCTTGTTTTTCACTTGGCTTGTCAATATAACCCAACCCTATCTGTAACTTGTTAAACTAAAGAACTTGGCACTGTCAATATAACCCAACCCTATCTGTAACTTGTTGTAACTTGTGGAATCTGCACTTGTTGTAACTTGTGGAATCTGCTTGTGGTAACTTGGGGGTACTTGTTTTGCTTTGTTTGTGGTGAGAGTTACTTTGTGAATCTGCTTGTGGTAACTTGGGGGTACTTGTTTTGCTTTGTTTAGTGGTGAGAGTTACTTTGTGAATCTGCTTTGTTGGATTTGTGATTGAGAGAGTTGCTTTGTGTTTCACTTGGCTTGTGTGATACTGCCTTGTGGTGAGGCTCAATATATCACGAGAGGTTTTGTTGTACCTAACACTTTGAGATTCCCCTTGTGAGTTCCTGTAGTTTGTGAACCTTTACTTTTGCTTTTGGTACTTGTGAACCTTGTGAGAATTGTGAAACATGTGTTTCACTTGTTGTAACTTGTGGAATCTGTGAGAATTGTGAAACATGTGTAACTTGGGTGCAATCTGTGCACTTGGGCAATCTAACTTGCTTGCAAACTGCTTGTGTGCAATCTGATCTGTGCACTTGGGTGCAATCTACTTGGGTGCAATCTGCTTGTGTGCAATCTACACTTGGACAAAAAAAAATTCAAAAAAGGCGATGACGAATGGTTTTATAACCGAAATGATGGCAAAGTGATATTTCTATCACTTTGCAACCTTCATATCCGAGCCTAACACTTTTTTATCACTTGTGCAAATGGTTTTCTAAATCGGCGATGATGATTACGTGTTAATCTGAGCCTTTGTGCAATCTGCTTGTGTGCTAAATGCTTGTGTGCTTATGCACTTGGACAAAAAAAACTTGGACTGCTTGTGTGCTAATGCAATCTGCTTGTGTTCTAAATCGGCGATGATGATTACGTGTTAATCTGAGCCTGTGTGCAATCTGCTTGTGTGCTAAATGCAAGTGTGCAATTTGCTTGTGTGCTTATGCACTTGGACAAAAACTGCTTGTGTGCAATACTCTTTGTGTGCTTATGCACTTGGACAAAAAAATACTTTGGACTTTACACAAAAAAAATACTTGGACTTTACACAAAAAAAAAATACCCCATAAAAAAGTTAATGTGGGACACAAAAAAAAACAGCAAACAGACAAAAAAATAAAATAAAATAAATAAATAAAGACAAAATCTGCAAAAGTACTGCAAAAGCACCCCTAGTGGGTAGGGAGGGTTTGCAGCAAAAGGGGGTAGACCCGTTAGTATAGTATGACCCAACAAAAAACATTCCATACATATTTCTCTCTCTCTCTCTCTCTCTCTCTCTCTCTCTCTCTCTCTCTCTCTCTCTCTCATCTTCATGAAGAAATTACTTTTTTTTTTTCTTTTTTTTAATGGATAGTGACTTGCAAAGACCATTTTGGTAAAGCTATGTTTTTTAGTTCATTCTCGTAAACTCAGTGATTATTTAGTCCGGTTTTGTAATGACCTTTAAAAAGAAACCCAAATATAATGTGTAGAGAAAGGTGAATATGTAGATGTCATAAATGTATTTAAGTTTAGATATTGAATTATCTTAAAATTACATTACAATGATTTTCAGATTTATCAAAACTACCTCATATTGACCGAAGGATATTAAAAATGACCTTATATGAAGTTTGTTTGATGAACAAAACATATATTTTTTTATGGTATTCACATAGTTAACCACTCTTCATATTGATATTAACTTTCTTGTATATTTTTTGTTTCATAAAATGCACCAAATATTAAGAAAACTAATAGTAGTAATGATTGTACAAAATGATAAAGAAAAACAAAGGAAAAAAGGAATGTAAATTATTTTAGTGGCTTGTTTATGGGAAATACATAACTATATGTGTACCTAAGTTTAAGTACATGACTAACAACATACTTTATATCCCTATAGATGAATATATTGCCTCTAGCATAAATAAATGTAGTTAGTTGCGGTTAAAAATAATTTTGATGAGATCATTTAAATTTGAAATTTTGTTCAATGTATTATTAGGTGGTGCATCTCTATACCTTAGATGTTTTTATCTCTTCCATTCCAAGTCAGAAAAAACTAATTTTGTTTGTCAACCTTGATTATCTTTTTTGTATTCCATTTGTGTTATTGCACGTCAGTTCTTTCAAAGTATCTCGATAATTATGTTGTAATATTATCAAAGGGTTTGTAGCCTTACGGTAGATTGTGTGAGATGATTCTCAACCAAAAGGTTACGAGTTCACGTCTTGTTAGTTACAATCTTCTTTAACCTCGAGAATCTCCAACTTAGGGTGTGTTGGTGCAGAGCGTTTAGGAGAATTTAAGAGCAGTGAGCAATGACCGTTGAGTGTTGTGATTTTAATGCTCATTTGCAAGCAATAAGTAGCTTTAACAATTTTTTCTGAATGCTCCTTTTTTAACACTCCATGAAGTTGCATTTGAGAGCGTTGAATATTTAGGAGTTTTTTTTACACATTATAACTACAACTACAGCTATCTTACCAAACATTTTTATGGAAAAATACAACTATTGCTCACCACTACTGTATTTTTGCCAAACATACCCTTAAAATAAAAGAGAATGACGGGTTTTTCTGCCTATGAATCTCACACGGCACTAAAGACCACTAGTTAATTTGCTCACTTGGATCCCAGAAGATCTCCGTTATGGTTATTTTTACGGAGCAAAAACAATATATCCGCATGTTTCATGAGTAGTTCCACTCCTCTAACCATTTACTTACCTCTGATCGCTTCTCTACACATTAGTAATCTCTCCCCTTCTTCTTCCGGTTTCCGATACCAAATAATAAATAGTTTTGGTAATCTTGTAATTACACAGACACAAAATGAAAAAGTTTTGCTTGTTATTTATTTAATTTTTCTTTTAACTTGTGCCCTATTTAAAATTCATTCTTAAATTGGTATATGAATCTAATCTTCATAATAAAGCTATTTAAACATGAAATATCTTAATAAACAACAGCTAGGAGATTATGTGTAATTTACAAGTACTTTCTTACACGTTTACATTGACTTTTAACAATATCCATACTATTTCTAAAAAGGAAATTAGCATTTCTAGTACTCCATATCATCTACAATGCGTCAAGTCATCCCATTTAATACATTTTCACATCATCAAGTAACCTTTTATACATAACATTGGCAATGCACTAAAACTTTTACAATTTAATAAGAAAATTGAAATCATTAGATCACTTTTACATGTAGATTCATAAGCCAATATATCTTTAAAAAGAATGTTTAGGAAAATTTGTTTGCATAAAAACCTACTCTTTGTATTGTTATAGATGCCACTTATTTTCAAGACATATCGTTGAAACCGTTTATAAAATATCTAAATGCTAAAACTACACTTATCTCACATAAACTCAAAGTATATTCGTGAGACACCGTAAACGTACCACAATTTTTTTACTGACTTCACTTGTAGACTTGTGGCAACTTAACTCTAATTAATTCACAAAGCATAACTTACAAGTATTTATTTTTCAAACAAAAACTCAATAAGGGAATCCACTATGATAAACCAATAAAAAGATTTATGCATTTAAAACTTCATTAATTTATAAGCATTTTCAAATTATAAACCTATTTCTACTATGGATAAACCTATTCATATCATAAAGCACTCTTAACATTTACCAAATACTTAAATTTTGGACCTCTTCAAAATCCTACACCTATTAATGCCACATAGGCTTCAAATATACATCTACTATGGTTTATAAATTTTTAGACCTCTTCATCTTTTTATAGATCTTTTCACAAACCACTATAGTGGATGCTCTAAGTAATGAACATGTGTTTCATAAAATCTTGAATTATTTGACTGATAAATTTGTCCACAAATAAAATAAGTAAGCGTATTACATGTTAAAATGAATTAAGGAGAACACATAATATTTATAGAAAGTCTTATAATTTTTTTCTTAAAAATAGTTCATAAAAGTTAAAGGTCATAAAATGGTTCATAAAAGGGTTCACAAGAAAAAATTTCATAAAAATGTTTCTAGAAGGATTTAATAGGACGAAGGACCGGGATTTTACGAGCTTTTCCGCACCGCGCTGTGAGTAAATCTAATACTTTAGCCCATTTGTGCACCTCTAAATGAATGATGAGGTTCATGAGACTAAAGAGAGAGTTCATCTAATTGAAAGAGAACACTAAACTTATCTAATGTTAGTGCAAAATGTTTTTTTTTTTTTGTTACGGTGAACAAAAAAATCGAAAAATCCAAAACCAAATAAAAAACCGAACCGAAATAATCGGACCGAAAACTAAAAGCCGATGGTTTGGTTTTAACTTTTTCAAAAACCGATAAAATCGGTTCTATTTCTGTGTTCGTCCAAAAACCGAACCGAACCGGTTTTATTATATAATAATATGCAATTAGTATAATATAAATAAATCAAATTGATAAATTCATCATTTGGGTTAAAGCCATTAATTATAAACGTACTTTCAACAATTTTCACATCTTGCCAAAATAGTGTGTGTGTGTGTGTCTATATATATATATATATATATTATATATATATATATATATATAGATATATATATATATATATATATATATATATATATATATATGTGTGTATGTGTGTGTGTGTGTGTGTGTGTACTAGTAGGGTACCCGCGCGTTGCGGCGGCGGGTACCTTAAAATAAATGTTAACGGTACCAAATACTTAGTATTGTGTCCGCATGTCCGTCACGAACAACTCATCAATATATAAAATGCTTAACGGTATTTTATAAAGTGCAACAAGTGAATAAAATATATTCATTGATGACACTACAAATTCATATGTTTGGCTTAGTAGCTTAATTGCATTGTACCATGTGGTAAAATGATTGTATATTTTAGTGAAGGGGTGATTTAATTAGTGTATTAATTGTATGTGATTTAGATGATTGTATTTGTGCTTTGAATAGTTGTAAATAGTTCTCTTTTATTTGTAATTACTTAAAATCTATATTAGGAAATCTTAAATATTTAATAGGTGAGAAGGTCTAATCTCTATTATAAGTAATATAGATAAACTCATTATTACCATCAAAACTTTTACAAATTCCCATATATGGGTAATATACTTTTATCTCGGTCTCTCAAATGGCTAATATACTTTTATCTCGATGCCTCATATGGGTAATATACATTACAAAATTTCCACATATGGGTAACCTTTTTCCGGTACAAAAAAGTTTGGATGGTGATAATAGTATTTTATAAAGTATATTACCCATTTTTAGAAATTATTGAAAGTACGTTGGTAATTAATGGCTTTTAACCCGATTCATTTTATAGGTGGATTTATAATATATTCATCTTAACGTTTATGTGCGTACTTTGCGTTTGTTTGCAAAAAGCAAACAATTGCAGCAACATCTTCCACAGAAGCAGAATATGTAGCTGCTGCAAGTTGTTGTGCACAGGTACTTTGGTTGCAAAATCAGCTTTTGGATTATAGATTCAATTTCAAGAACACTCCTATCAACATTGATAATGAGAATACCATTTGTATTGTGAAGAATCCAGTTTATCACTCCAAAACAAAGCACATTCAGATTCAGCATCATTTTATCAGAGATTGCTATGAGCATAAGGCTTATTAATGTGGTTAAAGTCCATACAGATGATAATGTAGCAGATTTACTCACAAAGGGCTTTGATGTTTTAAGATTTACCTTCTTAGTTGTGAGTATTGGTATGATAAATAATTAAGCTATTTTTTAGGGGAGGCATTAGTAGTTAGTCATTATTTAAGGGGAGGCTACAAGTATCATTCAAAAGAAAAGATATTTTATTCATTATTCCAAAGTTGTTACATTCATCAGTTCAAAGATACAGACACAACCATGACAGAGATACCCAACCAAGACAAAGAGAGAACTACTCCAAACATCCTACACCAAACCTACCTAACCTACCCAACACACCCTACTCCATTGGCCTTTTTACTTTTCCTTGATAGCTCTGCTTTCCCTTCTGAGCAGCCTTTCTTTTGTCATCAAAAGAAGCTTGCTTCCTTGGGCAAGCCAGGCCAAGTATTTGCTTGGGCGGTCTCTCTGGTCTTGCAGGTTTCCTTTGAGCAGGCCACTTCATGTTCTTTATGGCTGACTCAAGAGCCTGTGTCAAGGCCTGTGGGAGTTCATTTGCTAAAGAAGAAGCTGGAGCAGGGACAAACACTTTCTTGTTAGGTTTGTGGTGGGTAGAGCTTGCTGCATCAGGAGGAAAGTAACTACTCCATCCTGCATCAGAATCAAAGTCAGAATCAGAGTAATAACTGATTTCTGAATCTGTTGAGTTATCAGAAGTGATGTAAACTAAAGGGAAGTGGCTCATGATGTTGATTAGGGTTTTTGAGATGTGATTTACAAGTTTTGATGAAAGAGAAGTGTTGATGGCATGTTCTTTTTATAGGCAAGAAAGTCTAAAGGAATATTAATTATGTTGATTCAATTCTACTTGCCTTGGTAGCTTTGGAGAATTAATTTGGAAAGTATTAATTATCTCGGGTTGACTTTCAACAGATATTTTGGTCAAACAGTCAATGCTAATAGATATTTTAATGGGAACGTATTTTGCCAAAGTACTGCTTTGCTCACAGATGAAAGTGCTGCTCCATGTTATATGGAAAGTACTGCTTGGTGTTTTGAAGGGTGCGCTGACGTGTCAGGATACTGTTCCAACGGTCAAAAATACGGGTAACAAACTTTCGAAAGATATGGGGAAGATAACTTCCAAAAATAACGGTAAAGTAATTTATTAAGCGTGATTCTTTGAATATTATCCCTCTTTACACATATCTTTTTCATCTTTACAAAACTCGTATTCATTCATTAATCCCTCCAAATTCATCATTCATCATTCAATCACCCTTACAATGGCAAACCGTCCAACCATCACCAAACACAATATGATTGCTAACCTGGAGAAAACTCAAAAGAACATTGATTTTCATGGCATCATTGACTTTATCACTGGATCATCCATCAATTACTCACTTTTAGTGAATCCAGAAGTTATTGGTCCTTGGATACAAAAGTTTGGGCTACGGCTAGGGCTGAGTTCGAAGATGGAGAGGATGTTATTCATACTACAGTTGTGGGAAGAGCAATTCGTATTACTGAAGCAACAATAAGGGAGATCTTGCTATTTGCTGATGAAGGAGGCACTGTTTTGTTTGACAAACAAGAGGTTTGGGATGCACTAAGAGATATTGGGTATGAAGGAGCTTTGAACAAGCTTACTTTTTAGAAGGCATTGGTAAGTCCTCATTGGAAATATCTAATTCATGTTTTGCTTCATTGCTTGAGTCCCAAAAGTACTGCTTGGGATCAATTTAGACATGCCATAGCTTCTGCCTTAGTTGGCCTAGTTACCAATCAGCCATTTAACTTTTCTTACATGATTCTTGATGGTATGATTGCACACATTAAGGCTGGTTCACCATTTTTAATGTACCATAGATTTGTTCAGCTTTTCTTAGAAAAACCACTTGAAGGGACACCAAAACCTCAGGATTATATACCTAGTGTTATGCTTCCACCTAAGGTGTTTACCTTTATGTCTCACAAGGGAGTTAAGTTTTCGGGTAACAATACACCTTTGAATGATTATATGTTGGAAGTAGCACAAGTTGTTAGGGATGAGGTTGCAGTAGCTAGTGGTTCTGCTCATATTGAACAATCTGAGGAATCTGAAAATTCTGCATCAATACATACTCCTACACCACCTCTTGCTTAACCACAGCCTGTTGATTCAAGTGAAAGAACTGCCTCAGTATCTGTTTCAAGGGAAAAGACCGTTTCTGCAGAAGGTACTTCTTCACACTCTGTTTCTAAGGAAGGTGTTTCTCTGCAAGGTACTGCTTCAGAGCATACTCCAGTACCTTCTCCCAATGATTATACTTCCGCAGGTGGGTTTCAAACACCTGGAGGAGATGAGGGAGTTAAGGGACCTTTGGATAATTATGCTTTGACTAGGGAGTTCAGGAGAATGAAGAAAGTCATGGATAATCCGGCTGCAGAGATTATAAGATTGAGAAATAAGTTCATAAGGTTGAAGAAGTTTGTGTGGCCACTTGTGAAGAACTTTAGACTTTATGTGAAAGAAAAGAAACAATCCAAGAAGAGGAAGTCTAAGTCAGCCAAGAAGGCTTCTAAATCTAAGAGGAGTAAGAAGAAGTCATCATCTTTCAAATTGGGGAGGAATCAAGAAGATAATTTGAATGAAGATGATGCTAGAGTTAAATATTCGGAAGATGCTCATCTATGGCATTATGCAAAAGCTGAGAACATTGCTCAACAAGATACTGATCATGAAGATATTACTAAAAGGAAAAGTGATGAGACTGAACAAGTTAATCTTGAAGTTGAGGATGTTGCTGTTAAAAGTGGAGATACAGAAGAAATTGATTTAGAAGGCACTGATGTTCAAAGTACTGTGGCGTGCAAGGTACTGCTGCAATGAATATTGGTGAAATTGGAACTTCTACAGCTAGACCTTCTACAAAAGTATTTGAAGATGAAGCTGGTCCTTCTAATCCTATTCAGCAAGAAGAAGTCAAAGAGCATACAACAAGTGATGATGAGACAATAGCTCAGATAATGCTCAATTTGGATAGACCAACAGGTATACATATTTCTGAGCCTGCACAGCAAGTCTCTGGATCTTCTTTTGAACCTGAAGCTTTAGATCCAAAAGATAAAGGAAAAGGGATCATGAAGGAAACCAAGAAGAAAAATAAGAAGTTTATTCTTGCACAGCTTAGAGAAATAGAGATAGCAAAGAATGAAGAGATTGCGAGACAGCAACAAGCTATTTATGATGCAGAGTACTTAGAAGAGATAAGAAAGCCAGTTGCTGTAACAAGAAAACCTATGACTATTGCTCAAGAGAGAAATTGGATGATTAGTTTCTTGAAAAGAAGAGGATACAAGAATCTACAAAGGCTAAGATATCCAGATGTAAAAGCACTATGGGATAGTGTTCAAGAATCTATTAAGAGAAAGCTGGAAAGTTTTGTGCCTATGGATGCTGATAAGGAAAAGAAATTAGAAGATGTAATGAAGGAGCAAGCTGAGAAAAGAAAGTTAAAAATGAAGAAAGCTATTCTGGATGATCAATTGTCAAAAAGGCTCAAGATGAATTGAAGAATTATTTCAGAGTTGTTGATTTTGAGAACAAGAAAACCGAAGACTCTGGAAAGAAGTCAAAGATTATTTCATTCTCTATGGTTGAATCAACTGAAGGAAATTATCTCATGTTCAACAGAGAGGATGAAAGCTTCATTGTGTTTAATATGCTATGGGATGTTCTGCACATAATAGACAGAGAAGATCTATACAACTTATATTTACAAGTGCAGACTTACTATGAGAATATTGAAGCAACAGGAGTGGGATTAATCTTACTTGGAGGTTTGATAACCATCTGGGAAACAGAAGAAACAAGTAATGATACTCTGTGGAATGATCAAGAAAACTGGGAGATAACAAGATGTAGATTCTTTGAGTCATCAGGAGTTCATTCACTTGAGATGGAAGATGGTACCATGATTCACATGTTAGCTGAAAGAAGATATCCTTTGATAAGAGAACTTATGCTCATGATGTTGGATCATGGAATGGAGGTTGAGGATGAAACTGAAGTAGCATTTATGGTGATCCAGCTATTTATAAGGTGGACTACTTCAGAAGAATAATATTGCATAAGTACTGGTATGATTTGTTTTGAATAATATGTATTTTTCTCAAAGTACTGCAAGACAAACAGTACTTTACCAAAGTACTGCTTGCTGCATAAAACCAGTAAAAGTCCTTTGTAAAATAAAATAATTTTTTTTGAAGCTTAAGATGATATAAGTAAAAGGATTTGAAGAGTAAAACATGGTGTTAGTACTTGTACTGCACAACAAATGGTAATCAACTCACCATGTCTAATAGACAAGAAAGAGTTTGACTCATCATGAGGGTATGGCTCTGATGTGATAATCAAATCCGTTTATAGTTGACAATTTACTAAAAATTGTATGGTGTTCAACTCACCATATCTGTAAAAGTGAAGAGTTGACTAGCCCACAAGAAAATGGCTTGTGGTAAAGGCTGTGGAAAATCCATTTTTGGTAATTAGTTCACCATGGTTGAAATCAAAGAACTAACTAGTCCAAAAGCAAACGGCTATTGGTAAAGACTAATCAAATCCGTTGATAGCTGATGATTTACTAAAAATCATATGGTTATCAATGTACCATGGTTGTTCTGACCTAAACATTGGCTACTACATAGTTAATGGCTTTGGTAAAGAGACATCAAAATCCATTAAAAGTTCAATGATTCACCTCTCACAGAAGTTTACACATCTGGAAGTGATAAGAATAGTATGAAACTTTAAAAGATTTGATGTACACTTTGTCAAAATTTTGCTGAGTTGCTGTGAAGATATCATTTGAAGCTGATAAAGAAGTGCACTTTGACATACAAGACAGAAAAGAGATAAAGATACAATCTTCCTTGATGATAAAGATATTGAAGATCAAAGAAAGCAAAGAAACTTGAAATCAAGCAAGTGGAGTTCAAGTTAGGGGAGGATTGTTGGGATATGAAGATCTAAGTACTGCTATGTCAAAGTACTGCTCAATAGTCAACGTGCTGATCAAGGTCAAAGTACTGCTAGTTATTGAAGATTATTCAAAGTACTTCAAAGAACAAGGACTTATGTGCAATATTATTTAAAGAATTACTATGTAATATTATATGAATATTCTAGAATTAGTTAGGGATAATTACTTGTCGTTCAAGTAAATATTGTAAACCGACTTAAGGTTTTCCTTATGCCTATAAAAGGAGCCTTATGATGGTATTAGACGTACAAGTTTTATATAAGTTTTAGAGTTTTACAATACGATTTCTAGAAAACGATTTTAGAGAAGTTAGGGATTGTTAGTGAATTTGTATTCAGAGAAGCAGATTCAAGAGTTGGTTTTAATATAAACAAAGTTCTTCTTAGCTTTGTGTTAGTAGATTCCGCATACTTTACAAAGTAATATCAGTGTTTCAATATTAATTATTTTGAGTCATTCAAGATTGTTAAAACCTTACAAGCTACAAAGTAGTTTGGTCAGAGTATATCGATCCAACAATATTACATGTGATATCACAATGGATATCACCGGTCACATGTGATATCATCGGTGATATCACCTGTGATATCACATGTGTTTGAGCTTCTTCAGTTTATTTTATGATATGTTTTGCCTTCTTCAACCACAATTGCAATTTTTGACTAGGCCATTTTCTACAACCGAACATCCGAACGAGGAAGAGATGAAGCATTTTGTGAAAAAATGAAGAAATACAAGGATTATGAAAGTAACTAGAAAAGTGCATGTCATATAATATAGTTTAACTAAGAAGCATTTTAAATTATCATCAACTTAAAAAATTACAACTAATACAACTTTAATATGAAGCAATCAGATAAACAAAACACATCAAACGAGTTTTAAATATCAATTTTTTTGCTGTTTTCAACAACTTATAACCTACCACATGAAAATCAAAAGATATCTCTGTTGATATTCATTTTGATAACTTGCAAGTTCGTACTACTTTACATTTTGTAATATCATAAGTGTGTCGGCTTCCTTCTATTTGTTGAATTAGTGTTGGTGATGGAGGAACCTATGATATGACATGTGCTATCACCGGTGATACCACAGTTGATATCACAATGGATATCACCTGTGATATCACAGGTGTTTGAGCTTCTTCAGTTTATTTTATGGATATGTTGTGCTTTCTTCAACCACAGCTGCAATTTTTTACTAAGCCGTCTTTTGCAATTGAACATTCGAACGAGGAAAAGATGAAGCATTTTGTGGAAGAACGAAGAAATACAAGGATTATGGAAGTAACTAGATTGCATGTTATCTATTGTACACAATGATGTAGACTTATATGCTTTTGAGTTATTTGAATATATATCTCTATATTATATATAACAGGAGGCGTTACACGCGTATTGCCACCTCATTGCCCAGTCATTGCCATGTAATTCATTTTCTGCCATGTCATCACATTGTTTCCATGTAAGCAATGTTTTATCAATTAGAAAATTCGGAAATTTATTTCTTAAAAAAATCATGAAGCTAGATTCGAACACGGGTCTGTATGTAACACTTCCATATATCTTTACCACTGCACTAACACAATTTTTGTGATTTAATTTGCAGCTTAATATTGATAAAGGTATGTATCATTGATAAAGGTATGTACTAAATTAAGGCCCGATCCATTCATTATTATACGGAGTTTTTTTCCCCAAAACCCTATATCACTTATTCATCTCATTATCACACACACGGTATGTTTTTTATTCTCTGATTTCATGTGCAGGTGAAGCAACAGGGTTACAGGGTATGATGTCTTATTTGTTTTTGTTTTTGTTTTTTTTTCTTTCTTTCTATTATTAATTATGTACAAATTATCACAATTCTGTAGAAGTATCATCTTTTATTGAATCGTTGTTGCTTATTTTTATGTGCTCATATGATCTTTTATTATTTATGATGATCTTTTTTTTATGTTAAAGTAGGTGTCGATTGTATTCTTCATTCTCTTTTACTACATTCATGTAAGTATATAGTTTTTTTGTGAATTTTGTGTTGTGTTCTTCTGGAGGTACGTAAACAATGTCTTTTGTTTTGAATATATTAAGATACCATGTGAAATAACTTGATACCTTGGATAATCAAAAAAGTTTATTAAATCCTGCTTTTTTATGGTACTGAAGCGAGCACAAAAGTGTATGCCAGAAGATTAACTTGATCCTTTTTTGCTACCCATGTCCACGGGAATATTACAGTGAACAACTATAAGCTGTCGTTCAATGATGCTAAACCCTAAATTGACAACTTCTGCTTCTCTTGCTAATCATAATATCAGGACGATCTAACATATTCTTTTGTTTTTGTTACAACTAAACCGAAGAATCACAAAAAACAACCTAACCTCATTGCGTATAGGATCAAGGTAAGTATTCTAACACTGATATATGTTTTAATAGATTTAATTCAGCATTAACTGATGCTCCTTTTTGTATGGATCCTCAGTTCATTCCTCATCCACATGCTCGAGACATGGCTTTAATTTGGTACTACAGTATATAAATACGGTACCTGTGAGTATCCACAAAAGTATCTATATTAGTCCTCTAACACCAGGAGGTGAAATCATTATATTAGGTTGAGATTTATTCAATGTATTATGTTTCTAAAATTAATGTGAACACTAACCATTTCTTTTGAAGTCTAAATTGGACAAGAAAATGTTTACAAGCTTACGCAACCTGCCCATCTTACAACTTTTAACTGCATTTATCAGCACTTGCAATTGTGGTGCCATTTGGGTAGGTACCAAATACAAAGGGATGGATGACCATATCAGTGAGAAATGTTTGTCAGATGCAGCGTGAGAAATGTTTCTCAGATGCAGTGAAAGGTTAGACATATCTTCATCCATCATGTCTTTTCTTCTTGGTGTTGTTTTATATGTAAGCAGGATGTGTGCCATAAATGATGATCACCTCTTGGTTTTTGGGTTTGCATAGAAGGAGAAATATCTAAAATCTTTGCTGAATATAAGATGCAATGCTAGGAAAGGTTACATTTAACTATTCTATATGTTGCTCTTCTATTTCACTTCACTAAAGTTTTAAAGAGGATAGAAGCAACAAAGCCAATACCAGTACTAAAGTTTGCCATGGATATAGCAAGGTCCTCATATTAGTGTCATTTATTTGGATCCTAACACATATATCTATAAATGCAATACAATTTTAAGTAATGATGCTCTTTTGTCAATCTTTAGGGGGGATGAACTATTTGCATGAGAATAAACCATAACCAAGTATTCACGGAGATCTTGAGCCTTGGTAAGTGTATCATTACATAGCTATTCCTCCTGTCTCTTTGTAGGTATATACGATGTCTTTGGAAATAGTAGTGAAGTATGTTTCTGCACCATACTAAAAGTGACCAAGAGGGTTAAACACGGAACGAACATGCCATACCATGATACCACATGTGAGTCTTCTGTTTGAAATTTTTTTTATTTCTCTATTCTCTCACATCACTTTTACAATGTTCCGAAGTTAATATATCATAGTTAGAGTCTTGATTGTATGATAATATATATACATATATATATATATATATATATATATATATATATATATATATATATATATATATATATATATATATATATATATATATATATATATATATGTTGTACCACAATTTTATAGCATAACCAAACACCCCTCGATGCTTTAACTTTATAGCCATGAAAACACCATCGAACTAATAATAACATAGATTATATCCTTATTCAGCCATGATAATGATTCAATGGGATAAGTTTGGAGTGGAAGGTTCCACTGGCATCCTTGTGGCTTTTTGTTCCAGTTCCACCCAAATAGCCTGAAAAGAATCAACATGAGCCACCAGTAGCTGTACAGGTTGTTCCTGTGAAAACACCATCACACCAAATATCTAGATACAGTTCACCACAATGAGTCATTGATGACCTCTTACAATTTTCATATTTTTAATCTTCTAATAAGGTATATTACCCATTTTTTTAATTTAGCACTTCATAGACATTAAAATACACTTATTAGAAGCCTTTAAACGTGACCTTTTGGTGTGCAGAAAGAACAACTTTTAGCTGTCATATCATGTTTTTTTTAAGTGTACAAGCACGAATTTAGGGTGATGCCAGTGTGGGATACGTTAGCTCAATTTGTTTGTTTTGACCTCAGGTTAAATTTCAAAAAGTTATTAGCATAAATCGTAAATTTAATAGATGTGTGTGGTGCTGCAAAAGTGCTGTCTTAAAAGAGTGTTTGTGTAATCTTGGATAGTGAGTAATGGGTCTCTTTTATGGGGTCGGAATGCAGCATTGACACTATCAGCTATCATAATAGTGATATATAGATCTATTTTTATAATCACATGTTAATTAATTTCTTAAGTTCCTGCTATTATGACTTCTAGACTTTGCTTGGGTGCTAAACTACTTAACAATTCGTGAGGTATTGTTGCAATTAGAACGGCCCATAAGTTAATTTAAGGTTGCATAAGACCGGCTACAACTAGAAATGAATATACACACCTGAATAAAATGACGCATTAGGATACACAAGATTGTATACGTATATTGTTACATATGGGTCACACGCAATATCCTTCAAATTGATAAACCAACGCCTTAAACTAACTTATGGGTCACACGCTTCAGTTTTAATGAGATGAATGAGTAGTAGTATTATCTGTATCGACTATCCTCAAGGCTAATAATACTATGTCCGATTAAGTGTCCAACATGACGTTCCAACTATGAAACTCGCTAACCCTAGAAATAAGCTTAAACGATATTCTGTTTTGGAGAATTGCAGACTATTATAGCTACACTTTAAATAAATTTCTCTATTCCAATTTTGGAAATCCTCATTCCATTCTGGAGATTGCTGTAATAAAATACGGCCAATATTCTTAGCTATTATTAATAAGGGTAATTTAATATACCTTCTAAAAATTGATTGTGCTAAAACTGCAAGCCTGCAAGTGATGTGTGTTCCAGTAATGTGCGTGCGTAAGTTAACGTGCTTATTGTGATAATTTGAAGCACAAGGTCAATGTAGCTGGACTTAGTAGGAATGACTTAATTGTGTTATAGTGTGATATGTTTTACATATGCTCGAGTTATAATCAGATGCATCTTACCTTCTGTGTTTTTTTATTGTATTATGTTCCTTTTTTCCTACAAGATCTGTAGAAGTCATATCATGTGCTCATTCTATGAAGGGAAAAATCCTCAAGTGCATATGGAAAAGGGTATGTACATCGATGAAGGAAATCATGTTAGTTTCCTGGAATCTGATTCCAATGGTAGGTCTATGTACTCATTTTGATATTTATGCACTCATTTGTGAACTAAAACATTGTTTGGTTGTTTTCTAAAGTGTTGTTGTAGTTCACATGTCTTGCTTATTATTCTGAATATATGCCTGTATAAAGGAAACTGGGCAATTTTATTTATCACGGTTGTAAACCAATTTTAACACATAAAAAATCTAAGTATAGATAGAATCACAATGCTTAATATTAAAGGTAGCGTAATGCGTCAAAACCAGTTCTTTTTGTATGGATGTTGACATAAATAGGTTTAGTATGTAATAGGGGGCTGTTTGGACACAACCTGTTACAGGGACTGTTTGGATATAAAAGCCTTTTATGGCAACAAAAAAGTTTTAGTTAAATCATTTGACTGTTTGACAGATTATCGTTTTACCAAAAATAGATACAATTTGGGTTCATTGATTGTTGCTCCAAGTCATAATACACGAATCCAATAGGCACAAAGTAATCACATGACAGACTTGGGTTTTTACGGATGTTTAGTTTATTTATGGTATACATAGATTAGTCAAATTATGTTGTAATCAAGTTCTTATTCAATATACTTTTTTATGTTTCAGATGTCATGTAAACTTAGAGGCTTATGGCTCCATCTATAAAAAAATAGAAAAATGATTTCCTTTGTACGTGTTAATGTATTTTTGAATGAATTTCAAAGTTAAGAATGTGTTACTGCATACTATTTGGCACCCATTAATGAGCATTTGTGAGAAAATATCTATGAAACTTGACATCAAGCAAATCAACATATAGGTAGGTCTAAGGCAAGACAAGTATATATATACATGGAGGTAACTGAATTTTGTATTACAATTCAATTAAGTAATTGAATTTTGTATTATAACTCAATTAAGTAACTGATGACTTTTGTATTTGAAACATCTTTAGGTGGCATGAAATGTTTGGACAATAGTTGAAATCCCCTCACGTGGTCGAGAAATATTGAGCCATGCTCGATGGTCACTTCAAATTATGTCTGCTATAGTAAAATGTCAACGACAGCGGTCGGGCTTATATGCCCGGGAGGGATTATTTTGTTCAAATAAACTTGCTACTTATTTTGAGAGCTGCCAAATTTGAGAAGTGGCTGTAGCTGTTTCCAAAAGTTAATGAAGAGGTAACTTTTATAATTGAAATGTTTTGAACTATTTTGCAATATCTAACCAAGCAAAAATGTTAAATTCGGATTTCTTTGAGAGTTTTTTTTTTTTTTTTTTTTTTTTTTCTTTTTTTTAAATAAAAATAAATAAATAAACTTTTCCATACTATGTATAAAGGAGATAAACAGCTACTTGGCCCCTGAAGTTAGTCGATGGTTAAAGTTTCCATTTGGGCTCGGCTGGTGTCACCGAAATGTGCGGTTTGGTCAAGATGGATACGAGCCAATTGTGTTTGTGAATTGTCCTGTTTCGACACAAAGGCAATATGAGTACTAAACAGATGTGGGTGGTGTGTCATTGAGATCAAACTTTGAAGAATAAATTTATTTTATATATTTTAATTGTTCTATAAATCATAGCGTTCATCTGAGATCCCAAACTTTGAACTAAATTTACATTGTATATCTTAATTTTTCCGTAAATTTTAACGTTTATTTGGCTTTTTAATTGTAATATACTTTTATTCTTACAAATATCTTTGCATAATAAACATTTATTAACACCATTCTTTAGCTAAATTACTTTTTTTTTTCTTTTACATAGGTCAGGTTTACATGAATGGAACCAATATGAATACACAAGTATATCATATACTTTTTTTTGGAAAAACTTCTTTACGGTTACCCGCCTACTAACAGCCTAACAAAAATATAAAAATAAATCGGCGTCCTTTAAAATAATACTTAACTTTCTCTAAAAGTTTCTCAATGGTAAACTAATAGCCTTAAAAATAAAATAAAAACAACGTCCTTAAAAATAATTTTACGTTAACTAAAACCATCCAAATTATAACTACAAGTCATGCCCGCCTATCGGGCGGGCTTTGAAGTCTAGTATATATATATATATATATATATATATATATATATATATATATATATATATATATATATATATATATATATATATATATATAAATGGTGTTTACTTTTGGTCATTTTATTATTTTATCACATGTGATATTACTCATATATATAATACCAGAATTAGTGTTACATTCTATTGCTTTATCACATGTGATAATACTCATATGTAGAATAACAGAATTAGTGTCATATTACATTGCTTTATCACATGAGATATTATTCTTAAGTAACTAAGAATAACAATTTAAATACTCTTCATCTTCCTTAATGTGTTATATCACAAGGATAAATAAGTGTCACTTACAAATATCAAAATAAATAAAAATGAAGCAAATTATGAAAATAGAAACTTGACGTATTCTCAAAATCAAGCAAGTGTTACATTAAATTAGCATTGTTTTTTTAGCAAAATAAGAATTCACCTAAAGAGGCTTTAACGCTTTTATTTATACTAATAGTATAATATCACAAGTGACAGATAACTTTAATTACATTTAAAAAAAAAATATGTGATTATCCATTGCGATTAAAGACACAAAAACCATCTTGTAACTGAAATTTATAAAAGTATTAGAAAATACATTGGTGATAATATATAAAAAATATTTAGAGCAATGAAATATCTCAGGTGAATTAAAAGTTAAAAAGCATACTTGTTATATATCACAGAATATCACTCGTGATATTCTAAATATCACATAATATCATTTGTGATATTCAAAATATCACTTGTGATGTTCAGAAACGTATGGAAACGTTTGAAAATGACCAAAAACGGACGAAAACATAAGAAAACGGACAAATATGTATGAAAAAGGACAAAAACATATGAAAGCGTAAAAACACGTATGAAAACGGGCGAAATCGTATGAAAAATGGACGAAAATGAAAGAAAACGGACAAGAACGTATGAAAACGATCGAAAACGTATGAAAACGGACGAAAACGTATGAAAATGAACGAAAATGGGCAAAAACATACGAAAACAGACAAGAACATAAGAAAGCGTAAAAACACATATGAAAACAGACGAAAATGTATAAAAATGGACGAAAACGAAAGAAAACAGTCGAAAACATATGAAAACTAACAAAAACGTAAGAAAACCGATGAAAACGTAAGAAAACAGACGAAAATGTATGAAAACAGATGCAAACGTAAGAAAATGAACGAAAACGTATGCAAACAGACGAAAACATATGAAAGCAAAGAAAGTAAAACGTGATTGTAAAAAAAAATGTGAATTAAAAAAAACATAAAATTTCAAAAAACGAAATTAAAAGAAAAATAAATAAATAAATAAATAAATAAATAAAATAAAATAAAATAAAGTGCCTCTATATTTTGTATTACAAATCACAATTATTTTTCTTTTCAAATCCAAAACGTTGCCCGAACCCACAAAAACAAAAACACCCGAAATGAAAAAGATAGTGATATTGTGGGGCTCAAATGATTTCTTATTTTAAAAAGAAGAATGACGTTAGAGTACTTTAAAACATTATCTTATGACTTTAGAACCGGCCACTTGTGCTACAAGAAACGCGTTTGAATCACTTAAATCTTTAATTAATTGCAACTTTCCTTTTATTAAATGACAGACAGAGAACCCATGTTGAGATCATCGAATCTAAAAGCCTACTGTTTCTTGTTCAAATTTCAAACATAAAAAACTGAAAACCACTAGGAGTATTAAGGTAATAATACCATATTTTTTTCTTACTTAGTCAGATCTTAATTTGTTTTTAATGATTTTGATATGATGGTGTGAGTGTAGTTCAATGAAGCAACCAGTAGCAGGAGGAGGAGGTGTGCACTTAGCATCAATTGATGAGCAGAATCCTTTAAGCCAAGATGTGGTTGTTCCAATTTCTGCACTTTTACCACCTAGGTTACCTCTTCCAGATCTACTACAAGAAGGTGGTCTTTTTTTCTGACTTTCTTAGGTCTATAAGATGGGTTTTTTTGCCATGTGTTTGTGATATGAATCTATCCCATTCAAGGCTCGTATCGATTCATAAGTCCAAGTGTAGAACTCACTCAAGAAGCTAGCTTGTAAGAGAAGGAGACACCTAGACTTAAAACAACCATCCAGTCACATACTTGGTCGATGTGGGATCATAACAGTATGGAAGCTTGACACACAAGCTAATAGAAATGAGTAGAGCTTGTATTTACTATTTAGTTAAATTACTTAAATACCTGTCAAAATAGTATGGATGAATACACAAAATTTTGGAATATATTTGAATTTAATTTGATGTCTTGTTATGTAATTGTTACAATAATAAGTTCTAGCTATAACTAATTCGCTAAGCTTGAGCTTTAACTAATTTCGACAAACACACCGTTGTGTTGGGATGCTTATGCCGTATAAATGCAATGAAAGCGGAAAATGTTTACTTATTTGGTTGGAAAAGTAATTTTATTTGAGTTAATACATATGAGAGTTACTCTACTTTCCATGAAAGCGTACCTTGTGGTGGAAGTAATCTTTGCTTATCATATCATTTTTGTTTCAATGTGATCAACACAACCAAATTATCAATTGATATTCAAATCTCAATCATGGTGTGTTTAATATTACAATTATACCCTGAATGATTAAAGCATTAACTTTGCGTTGACATTACTGTTTTTTAGGGCATAGAGAAGATTACATAAAATATGGTGTCCCTCTTTATGAAGCCTCAATTAAAGCTGACTGGAGAGCTGCAGAAGAAATCCTTAACGAAAAACCAGAGTTGATAAGGAGCAGTATCACTGAAAATGGCGAAACAGCACTTCACGTTGCAGCATCAGCAAAAAGAACCAAACGGGTGGTAGTGTTCGTTAAAAATCTGGTGGGTAAGATGGAGAAAGAGGACTTGGAACTTAAAAATAACAGTTCCAACACCGCCCTTTGTTTAGCAGCGGCAGCTGGAAATGTTGAAATGGTTAAGATTATGGTTGAAAAAAACCGTGCGTTGCTGATAATTCCTGGTAGTCAACAAATGATGCCACTTTATATGGCCGCCTTATTTGGAGACCATGATGTGGTGAAGTATCTCTATGATAAATCCCAGCGATTGAGTGATGATGGGTGGACTCAACAGAATCGTGCTTGGCTTCTTCAGAAATGTGTTGAGGGCGATTTGTTTGGTAAGCATTTTAGCATGTTGTTATTACAGGTTTCCTTTTATTCTTGCATGTTATTATCCGTTACAATGTGATTGTCAAATGTTTTTCAGATATTGCACTACGGATAGTGGGAGACCGCCCAGAACTTGCTAGTAACGGGAGTGTACTTGGAATATTGGCTAAAAAGACTGATGCATTTTCTGAAGAATCATCAAATTTTATTAAAAGGACCATCAATTGGGGTAAGCGCATCTTTACTCCAAGATCTATTATACATCAATTGGATACCTGTGGTATGTTAAACATTTGCCAGTCATGATAGTACCTTTTTTTCCCCAAGTTACTAATATACAACTTCATCGATCAATTATTAGTCACAACATAAATTTTTTGATTATTTTGTCTTCTTTTGTTGTTTGCAGTTTTAGCATTTGTTGGTCCAAAGGTAGGACATCCCAGAAAGGATACTGAAGCATTGCAATTACTAAGAATCATTTGGGAAAATATTGCAAAAAAGTCTAAGAAGGAAATTGATGATATACTTAGAGGGCCGGTTGATCCGATCAAGAAAGATGACAGGCTACCTTATGGAAAGGATGATCAACAATTGCACCTGCTAAAAGTAATTGCTGAACATGTTATTAAAATACCTACGGAAATTCAGAAGATGACCGCAGGACCTTCTGGTAAAATGTCAAGGGCACCATCAATGGCAAATACAAAGAAAACATATTCTTCCCGTATGCTATTTGTTGCTGCAGAAATGGGCAATACCAAATTTATAATTGAGCTCATCCGACTATATCCTGATCTGATATGGAAGGTCAATGATAATAACCAAAGTATATTCCACATTGCTGTCAAACATCGCAATGAGGGCATATATAACCTATTGTACGAGATAGGCTCAATGAAGGATCTAATAACTCCTCTGCGAGATGAAAATGACAACAACATGCTGCATTTAGTTGGTAAGATTGCAAAGAGAAAGCGACTTCAGGATGTGTCGGGAGTTGCTTTACAAATGCAACGAGAACTATTGTGGTTCAAGGTACGTTTTTCTATGCAAGCTTCTTGTATTAGTGAACTTTTTTTTTCTCTCTCTCTCTCTCTCTCTCCTTCTTTTTTTTTCCCCTTAATATTTCTTTATTTTTTCTTTTGATCTGAATGTTAAGTACTCGTATAACCTAACATTATCAACGTGCACTCTATTTGGACTGTAGGAAGTAGAGGCCATGATCCCTCCATCCTATAGAGAACGAAAGAACAAAGATGGTCTAACACCACATGAGTTATTCACCAAAGAACATAAAGATCTAGTTGCAAAAGGTGAGGCATGGATGAAAGGAACGGCTAGTCATTGTATGGTGGTTGCAGCGCTTATTGCCACCATAGTTTTTGCTGCAGCTTTTACAGTTCCGGGTGGATACAGCCAAGATGATACGGATCAAACCTTGGGTATCCCTATCTTCCATTCAAAAGCAACATTTATTGTCTTCGTAGTGGCAGATGCCATTTCTCTTTTCTCATCTGCAGCTTCAATTCTCATGTTCCTATCTATCCTGACGTCCCGTTATGCTGAACGTGACTTCTTGCAATCATTACCTGAAAAGCTGATGTTAGGTCTAACAACTCTCTTCCTATCTATAACAACCATGACAGTAGCTTTTAGTGTCAGCTTTTTTGTACTATACGATAATGGTTTTATTTGGATGCCAATCCTTATCAGCCTGTTTGCAGTAATGCCAGTCTTACTATTTGCTTGGCTTCAATATCCTCTCTTAGATGATGTACGACGCTCGACATATGGCTCTAGGTATCTCTTTAGGCCCAAGAAACTTGTTCTTTACTATGAAGAGCCCAAACCATATCTAGGGCGCTTCTTTTCAAAATTTCGCTTCTTTTCAAAATCTTCTTAGCTAATAAGATTTGTACTAATGGCGTTCTAAAGTTTAGTAGTTTTGTGGGATCTGGATATAAAGATTGTACATTTTAAATATTTGTGTATGGATAATTTGTAATATACCAAATTCCATTGGGTTGTCATATGTTTACAGGCTCTGTCGTCCCAAATGCAAATCTTCTTGAACCTGCGTTTGGATGAACATTGGAATTTAATTTTAATGTATTACTGTATTTTCTTATGAGGTGATTTTTGCATTATCTGCAATTTCACATGGTCTCTGACTATACTTGTAAGCATGGACTCTCAACGTTTCTGCTTTATGTCGATATCAATTCTTTTGGGTTAATAATCATTTCTCATATCGTGTTTTTTTTTCCTCCCTAATATTCTTGTTTATTAGAGTATATTACATATGCAGTTCATGTGGGTTGTCCAAGGTATATATGATTTCAGTCTCTTATGAATCAACTCATTGCTTTCTTAGACTGTTATTTTTAGCCGTCAATACACGGTCAGGTGTAATCTGCATTGGAAGTTACTATTGATTTCTTATATTTTTTTATTAGAGTTATAACTTGGTCTGTGTGGTTTTTCGAGCGTAATTGATTCAATCCCCGTACTTTTTTCCCCGGATCATGTCTCTGTAGTTTGCAACTGTTACAGACTATGCATGCCGACCGTTACATACTATCAAGTCATGCATGCCGACCGTTACATGCATGCCGACCGTTCATTGGTAAATAAAATTTCCATGTTTGTCATATACTCAACTTAGTTCAACTCGCATATCATTTATATTTCTAAATATATATATTTGGTTGCTAGAAATCCAAATTAATATCCCAGATACAAACCAATCATGCAAAAATCGATTTTTGGTGTCTTTCTTTATTCAAGAGTTGCATCAGTCACTTCTCTTTTCAGTTTGTAATCAAATTAGATCGCTAAATCGCTTTGATACCCATAATATTCTACTTCTGTCCAGTCTTGTCTAGATAAAAAAGAATGAAAACACAATGTACAAAGTGCCACCTACTAGAAAATTACTACTTATCCACACTATAAATCACTTTTAACATGAATTACGTCTGAATTTGAGCCAGGTCAGTAAACGAATGAATGAATATAGAGCCTCTACATGATCACGCCACATGTAACTTATCGACCTTCATTCATGGATGAGAATGACATCGAATTTCTTGAATACTCCTCTGTAGAACTAGTGACAGATTGTTTCGCACGATTGGTGCGAGTAGTAGCGTCAGTGCTAGTAAGTGCGGAAGAGGAGGTGGTGGTCCAACGTCCTCCACGGCCTTGAAGTCCAGGCTTTCCTGGGCGGGGAAGGGTAAAAGAGTCATTTGATATCATAAGATGAAGAGCATTCATATCTGGTCTATCACCGACAATGGCTTGACAGCACAAAAGCCCCATTTGTATGCACATTAACGCTTCACTAAGGTTGCATGTATCAAGGCTTTCATCAACTAACTCCAGTTGCTTCCCTGTTTGGAAGAGGTTCCATGTCTGTAGAAGTAGTAGCATAAATGAGGATATGATAGGAAAGATTGCCAAATAACTTCATACCGTGATAAGCAAATTTTAGAAAAATTAAGTTTGACCAAATAATACCTAAAATTCTTAATGAATATGGAGTGTAAACAAATAAGCTCCAGACCAGTACTAGAAAGGAAAATCCATTTTACGTACTGTTATCCTAACATACAATGTATCCATTTTGCGCTCGAAAAAAGTATGTTTGACCTTTAAAGTAAAATAATTTCTCATTTGTATAGTCAATTTATGAGCAGTAGTTAGTATGTTAGTCAGGTGACTTACATAGGTCAAGAGATCTGACTTTTCTTCACCAAGCTGCCGCTCGTTAACTTTTCGGCCACTAACAATCTCTAACACTAAAATTCCAAAGCTGAATACATCTGCTTTCACTGATAAATATCCATGCATTGCATACTCAGGAGCCATATATCCACTGTATGCAACCAAAAGTTCACACAAATGATTTGATGAGAAGATGAATGTGTCTAAAAGATGGAGACAGTTTGACCCGTTTGCTTATTAATGGTTATTCCGGGGTATATTATAACTATAACGGGTCATACTTGGTAAATATAAAATAGCTAGGGAAACAAGTTGAACAGGTCAAATGAGTCGAAAGTCATCCAAATGTATTTTGAATGTTGCCACATTTGACACTCACGTTGTTTTTCAAAAAATGGTAAATTTTGGACTAAAAATGTTGCTGAAATAAACCCGCCCATTTTGCTAACTCCGATTTCCAATAAAGTTGCAGAAGATACTTACTGGGTACCCGAAATCCTGAACGTATTCATATGTGTATCATCGCCCGGAAAAAGTCTTGCCAAACCAAAATCGGAAATTTTAGGATTTAGTTTCTCATCCAACAAAATATTACTTGCTTTAATGTCTCTGTGAATGATCCTTATTGGGGCTTCTTCATGGAGATAAAGAAGACCTCTTATGACACCAATGATGATTTGAAATCTTTGTGTCCAATGCAATGATGGAGACTTTTCTTTATTAAACAGAATGTAATCAAGGCTCTTGTTTGGAAGATACTCGTATACAAGCATCTTTTCCGGTCCTTCTACACAACATCCTAATAACATGACCAAGTTCTTGTGCTGAATTTTGAGCAACAATTTTACCTCATTAGTGAATTCCCGCACTCCTTGTCTTGATGTAAGTGATAGCTTCTTGATTGCTACTTCTTTACCATTAGGCAATACACCCTTCAAGAAAATAAAGAGGAGTTATAGCTAGCTCATTCTCGACTTTTAAGTATGAAACATATAGCATATTACATTTGAATTTCATATTTAATAGTATTGCGAAGGAAAATTGATAAATACGCTAAACTACATAAAGCTATAAAAGAAGAACATTGAGCCTAGATGTGGCAATTTTTGCCTATATACAAACTAGATGGATCGATTTGGTTAAACGGATCAAATGGGTTAAACAAAATGAAAAGAATCAAACGGATTAAGATTCATCCAAAGTATATTTGAATGTAAACCAGTCTGTTAAATCATTTTATTAAAGTGTGTTTTTGGTAATAAACAAGTATTCGAGTTTTTGTAATCAGATTTAGTTATATATAAACATAAAGAATGGATAAGACCCATGCCCTTTTAACCAACATTAAAAATTTTACCAGTTTTTACCTAGTCTTAGTTTGAACCACTAGATCTTATGAGTTTTTTAAGTCATGCTCATTGGTCGACAGTTACTTTATCTGCAAGTGGAAGGGGAGCTTTGCATAAGCCTCGTGAACTAATTAATCCAAAAAGGTATCAGAAACCATAGTTCCGGGAAGAAAAGAGTCAAAGACTTCCATAAAAGCACAATTAAAGTCAAAGTTTGCAGCTGTAATGGGAAGGATGAAGTACAGTACATTACGCTCAAAAGCAGTACTCTACCTCTAGTCGTGGAGAACTCAAGTTTTCTAACATGGGTATGCACTATTGATAGAACAGATCTTCTTATATGCACTATCATTACAAATTTAGTTTTTACACCACAATACAAGCACATGTAACTTCATTAGGATCTCTGCAGATCCAATATCTATACAATTTAACCTTTTTGCCTAAAAAAAAGCAGAAAAGGATACCAAAATATATCTGAGGGTATGCCCATCCTGTATCTAAAGATTCCTCCCTACCTCATAAACCGAATATGCAAGCAAAGCTTGAAGCTTTTCGGTGCCATGTGTAGTATGCAAGTTTTTCATGGTGGATCAACATAAGATGCAGTTGACCAAACATTCACATCATAAAAACATTTGAGTATTAATCATTTGCATATGATACACTGAACAAGAACAAAATAGTCGATCAATTGACACAAATGAGGTGTCACATTGCTAACCAACCAAATAAAAAGGCTTACAGTTTATCTACTTTGGGATGAAAGATTTACAAAATAGTAAAAATTCTTAAAGAAATCTATCATGAAAGTACTATAAAACAGTTTTCTTCATTAAAGCTTATTTAAAACATCAAATGACCACACAATAGGTTATATCAGAAACTTGAGTATTAGTTATATTTAGATTTCAAGTCTAATAAATAATACTATGTTGTTGTCCAAATTATCCTTTGTAGCTCAAATCAATGTAAACTTGAATAGTAAAACATTGCAACATTAAAATTCATAAGTTAGCTTAATATGACAAGCTAATATATGTACCTTGTAAACAGGACCAAAACCACCATGGCCAAGTTTATTAACGTCTGAAAAAGAATCAGTAGCAACTTGAAGAGTTTGCAGCTCGAAAAACAAATCCCACGAGTCACCAGCACCGGCATCGTCATCGTCCACATCACCAGAACCAGAGCCTGCTCTTCCACATCTCAGGCAACTACGTAAACGAGAGAAAATATTCATGTTGTACGTAAAACAATTTAGGTGAAAAGTATATAGTGACATGTTAAAAAGACTATTTCTTTTTTTGGAACTAAATGTTAAAAGACTTAGCAACTTTAAGTCGTTCAATCATTTTCAATGTATATGTTGATTGTTGACTCGATCAAAGCCACTCGTTATTTTATCATGTTTGGTCTTTAAACAAATGTGATACCAACATACTTTTCATAAAGAAGTTTCATTACTTTTTCGTTATAGTGTGTATGGTATAAACGTTCTACTACAATTTATTGCTGATGTGTTCACTCGTTAAAAATGACCAGAATAACTTTGACGCGTCATCATTAAATAATTTAAGGGCTATGTTATATGAACCCTCCTTATATTGTATAGGGTTTGGTCAAACCGTACAACTCGAAATGCACACCGTACAAGCCGATAATGCATTTAATAATTGGATACCCTCCTTATTTTATTTTTTATTTTTTGAACGGCGGCATATATAAAAAGAGAACTAGCAAGACGCTAGCAATTACAAAGGCATTTTAAGCTAGTCAGTCCAACTAATACAATTTTTTCCTCTAAATTTTAACCAAGAAAAGGAAAAAAGACGAATGCTATCAAACATGTCACATATTCTCATAACTTGAGAATTGAAAACGACATTATGCCTAAAACGCCAAAGGATCCAACATGTAGAAGCAAAGATGACATAAGCACGGTCTCTCACATCTTTTGAAGCTAGCCAAGAAAGAAACCAATTATCCCAATCATCACAGGAGCTAAAAAGCGGGAATTTGTACTCACACCAAGCTCTGATTAACCTCTAAATATTTGTTGCAGTAGTGCACAAGAAAAAGACATGAGAGTTCGACTCCACGTTCCCATTACAGCCCGAGCACATGATCGAAGGGATACCCGCCTTATGAGGAAGGTGTGGATAACTCACCCCAAAATTTAAAAAGGTTATCTTTACAACACATTATTGTTTTATTAAAACTTTGTTGTAATTGTTTTATTAAAACTTTAAAAGCTTAAAAATAAGCAATGTTTAATTTTAAAAATACATTTTTAAAAGTTAAATTCATACATAAAAATTCAAACCATGTTTAGTTAATGAAATATTTTCCCACTTAAAATTAAAAAAATAAAATAAAAAATGCATGAAATTTTTGACAACGCTTTTTTAATACAGTTTCAAAAAAATAATAATAAAAGAAAATAAATAAATAAATAAATAAATAAATAAGATCCTTTTTATATCTAATCCTAACATTAATAATTTCTAAAAATTCATCCACCAACTCTACTATACAAAACACTATATTACAACTTCTTTTTGTTGTTGTGTTAGTTCATAGTTAATGAAATTAAATAACCACATTAGTTTGTCGCGAAAAAATATTGTTGATATGTTCGAGTACTCGTCTAGTAGTTAATAGCAAGGTGAAAGACTAAGTGATAATTAATCAAGTTATAATAGCTCTGCCATATCATATTAAGAAGAAAAAGCTATAAATAATATGCTAATCTAAACTACATATAATAGAAGAAGATCATTCCTTTCATTTAAATAAATAAGAAATTTCAAAATTAAGTATTAAGCAATACAACTATACATGCATGTTATACAATTAACTAATACATCAATGTATATATTTAGGGTGTGTTTGGCTTATGGGTATGAGAATGAATCAATGGATTTTATTCCCAATAAACTGTTTAGTTGGTGGGTTTTGTTTAGAAATATGGTATGAAACCCATAAAATTACGCATAAACTAAACCCATCAAGAGTGGTGGGTTTACAAAACTCATACCCATTGTGATACCCATAGTAATTCCCTTAACAAACCAAATAGCTCCTTAACACCTTCAATTAATATAATCATTAAAACACTCGTCAATGCAAAAATGCAATCAATAAACTACATGGTACAAATCAAACAAGCCAGACAGGTCTTATGGTCAGCATACAGCCCAATTGAATGTCACTGCTAGACCTGAACCACTAACAACTAACAAACCGTTAAAAAATAAAATAAAATAAAGTAAATAAGATAAAGAAAAAACATTTATGAAATAAAATTTAATATAACTTATAAAAAAAAGCTATAAATAATATAGTTTGTCTTTGTTTGAAATTAACATAACTTAAAATTCCCATATTCTATAAAATTATTGTCACTAAAAACGTATTATCAAAAAGCATTGTTTGTCGAAAATTGTAGTTATAGGGCATGCTTGGTGAGCGAACTTATCAGAGCTTATAATAGCCTAAACTTTTTTTTTTTTTTTTTTTTTTTTTTTTTTTTTTTTTTTTTTTTTAAAAAAAATAAGCTACCATTAAGAATAAGTCTCGTTTGGCTGACATAGTTTGAAAAAGATTGCAAAAAAATAAGCTACTAAATAAAATGCTAGTTAAACTAACGTTTAGAAAAAAAAAAAAAAAAAAAAAAACACCAGCAACATGCTCCAACAACCAGTTCAAGCAACCCGCTTTAGCAATCCGCTCCAGCTCCTACTAATGCCAAACATACCCACAGTGTATCCGCCACCCTAGCACACGAGTACCTGCTGGTATGTAATTATAGAATTACCAATCTAACGGTTCTACATACCAATTTGAAGTGTATTCTAGAAAAATAAATAAAAATAGTAAAAACTAAAAAAATGAAGTGGTTAATTAAAGATTTAAGATCATTTGAGGATCAAAATTTTTTTTTTTTTATTAATATCCACTTTCTATCTTTATTTGATCTAATTGATGAGATTAATTCTAACAATTTAAAAAATGCACTTTCATCATAAGCGAAAAAAAATAGAGTTACGACGAGCATTTAATTATCTTTCTATAAATAGGCACTTCGATATACTTTCGACAAAATTATTTTTTTCATGTTTTTTACTTTTTTTTACATTTTTTCCTTACTGAAATTTGCATGAAATTTTTTTTTATGTGATTTAACATTAATATCACATGTGATATTATATATCATATGTGATTTAACACTAATATCACATGTGATTTTTCATGCAAATTTCAATAATAAAAAAAATGAAAAAAAGAGAAAAAAAAAATTGTCGAAAGTATATCAAAGTGTCCGTCTATAGAAAGATAACTAGAATGGTACCCGTGCAATGCGGCGACGGGTACTGTGTGATTATATTTTACGTTATTTGGTTAGACATTTAGTTGTCTTCATGCTTTATAAGTAGAGATATTAGAGATTGTTAAGCCAAATAATTTTAGTTTGAACAATCAATCGCTTCCTAACAAACTTGCTTCCTAACAAATTAATTTTGAATTCTTTCCATAATAAGCAAGAAAAAATATAAATTTTAAGACCTTCTAATTATATAATAGTCCCAAATGCATTATAATGTAGTATAAATTAAATACTCGTTGCGCTGGTGTAATTTATTTCGCTTACAATTAACGGTTTAAAAGATATTTAAATTATAAAAAATATGTGAAACATTAAAATGTTTTTAATCTCAATAATTAATTTATTTTAAATGGATAGTAATAATGAGTTTTTTAGCATGTAAGATAAGTTTGGTATATAAAATAACTCTCATTTTAATTAAATTCAATTGTACATCGAGGAAAGTGACACCTCAGTTGAGTTAGTAGTTGGAGAACAAGATAAAGTCTTAAACTCTCAACACGCTTATAATTGCCAAATGGAACACGCTTGTCTCTTGTATTCTATGTTATACTTTTCGTTTTTGGGTAAGATAGTATCATTTATAACATTTTTAAATAGAAATTATACATGGACCTAAAAGTGATCTAAATTTAAAAATATGTGGCATGATCTTGATATTTGTAAAATAAATGAGTCCTTGTCTACAGCCATTACGATGATGCCACGTGTTTTTAGGTTTACAATTAGGTTCACTTTTAGATCCATGTATCATTTCTCATTTTTAAAATTTGAAAATATCATATTTAACCAAACATATTTTAAAGATGTACATTACATGTTGATGTTGTACATTACAGTTTAATAGTTGTATGTTAAGGAATATTATTAATTTTTTTAATCATGGTTTTCAACGTTTTTTGACCATCTAAAACGATGGGTAGTGATATCTATACATAAAAATTTACTTCATACACAGAATTTTAGTAGGACTTACATAAATTTTATTTATAAAATTTATATGGGTTCAACTAAATATATGTGTATTAAGTAAATTACTATGTGGAGATATCACCTCCCAAAACGATGTTGTAGTGCATCTTTTAAGCGAAAACACTAGTGTTAGTAGTCAAAATTACTAACACATTTAGTATCCTTTTATCAATTTCCTATTCGATTACTAGAGGGTAGGGGTGAGTATCGGGCCGGAACCGACCCGTCCCGACCCGAGCCCGACTCATCCCGATCCCGATTACCTGCAAAATCATAACCGAGTCCCGACCCGATTGCCAGTCGGTGTGTGTCGGTCGGTTCGGTCGGTGTCGGGATTCGGTCGGGATGTCGGTATCGCTTTGTTCTTTCTTCGGTTTTGGCCCGTCCCGACCCGACTCCCGAGTTCGCCGGAATAGCAAACCGACTCCCGACCCGTTTGCTAGTCGGGATCGGAATCGGGCCGTCGGGTGGTCGGAATCGGGCCTGTAATCGGGGGTCGGTCGGTAATGCTCACCCTTACTAGAGGGCATGACTTTCATAATTTTACTATGGTATGTGTACAATTACAACAGCCCCATTCCATTATGTGATTACTTAGAAGCCCAACCAATAAAGCAATAAATTATTAATGTGTGACATAGGGATGAACATTTCGAACCGAATCTCGGAACCGTACCGGTACCGTACTGAAATGGTACCGATTTTCGATATACGGTACGGTACCGGGATTATGAAATAAGGTGAAAAAAAATCAGGACCACTAATTCGGTACGGGACCGGTACCAAATCGGAAAATTCCTGAAAAAAAGGAGAAAAACCCAATTTCCCGGTACCGATATCCGAATCCCGTTCGGTATGATACCGGTACCACTAATTTATGCTCGGAAAAAATCGGTACCACTAATTCAGTACGGGATCGGTACGAAACCGATACCGTGCTCATCCCTAATGTAACATGTCTCTTCTATAATTAAGTGGTACAATAATTTATTAATTTAGATAGTTTGCAAGAATCACCTATAAACAAAACGTCAAAAAGGCCGGTTTAGGGCAATATTTTACTTTCTTTTTTCTTCTTTTTAAATGTGTGATGTTTCCTATGTTCCGAATCACACTCGATCGTATTTTTGTTTCCCGACGTTCCAATTTCCAAACTGCCAAACGTTACCACAAATCAACGGTCGGTTATAGTTTTTTAAATTAGAAGTGGGTTAAGAATCTATATTGGGTTTAAATGAACCTAGTGGCTACTGGCTACTAGCCTATTACCATGTAAAATGGGCTAATAATATGCTGCCCCCTAATTTACAGCTGGCTTGGGCCGTCACTCACTTGGCCCAATATCAGGGCCGACACTGGGCGTGATCGCTCAGAGTTGTTTGCACGTAAGATTTCTTAATAGTTACTCAAGCTCTTTATCACTAACCTACCCAGGGGCAGAGCCAGGATATTTTGCGGGGGGGGGGGGGGGCAAAAAATTTTTTACGACAAGCTGTAAGAAAACAAAATTATGCATGAGTGTCGCAAAAAAGAAACGTTGTCCAAACCAAAAAGTTAACTAGATACCTCAAGTTAAACCAAATCAAATCAAGAATTTAACATTGCGAGACGATAAAAATAATACCTCGACTTGATATTATAAATGAAAAACCACTGTGTTTAAGTGATTTACCATATCGTAGTTACATAAATATGTAACCCTCAATTTAAATAAAATTATATCAAACATTTTATAAATTTTTTGAGGACTTATACGTTTATAGTATCACAAAAATAAAGTCAAATGTCAAAAGTAAAAGAAAAACAGTAAAAAAACAAAAACGATAAAAGCATACGGAGATGTAAAAAAGCATATGGATTATAAAAAGTATAGATGAGTTCTTTTTCATTCACTGTACATCACTTGAAGAGAGAGAACGAGTTTTATCATCTTCATATCTTATCTTCTTGATACGTGGGAATCGCACCAGGCTTTACCTCTCGAGTGATCTCGAGAAGCTTACAACCCCCACCAGACAGTGTACCTGATCGTTGTAGTATAGTATAGTGACAAGTACCGGGGGATTGATCGTTCAACTCAGGAATAGTGTCGCTAGGATTAGAAAGTCTCCTAAACTAAGTCTAGAGATGAGGGATGATTCTTTTTGTATTTTTATATTTTATAAAAGCAAATAAAATCTCGGATTTTTGGAAGAGTGGGCGGAATTAGTTGCTAGCCAACTAACCCAAATAACTAAAGATGCAATCAAAATAAAATAACAAAAATGAAATGAAACTAATTATGCTAATGTGTTGTAAACAATGATGAGGAAAGTTGTGTTTACTTAGGTTTCATTACTCCCTAGATATCTTTTACAGGTTGACAACTTGTTACAATTGCATGGATGACGGGTCATATTCCTTAATACTAGTCGTAGGGCCGTGTACAATATTCCCTAACTCTATAGGATCCTACTTCACTCCTATGTCGAGCCGTTAAAAGCTCCTAACATGGGATCATTAGAATTCTCCTACGCATTAAATACAACCAAATATCGTAGATTACAATGGGTGACGGCGTCATGTGTAAACATGTGACGCCGTCAACTCGCCGCCTATAATGAAATCGTATTGCCTAGATCTGATTGTAACGCCGTCATGTGTAAATTTCTTCTGGGCCGTCACTAATACTTGGACCCTACGGAACTTTTGCTTACAGACGTATGCCTTTCGGCTTATGTAATGCACCAGGCACGTTCCAAAGGTGCATGATGTCTATCTTTTCCGACATGATCGGGAAAACCATGGAGGTATTTATGGATGACTTTTCAATCATCGGGGATTCATTCCAGTCTTGTCTCTCCCACTTGGAACAAATGCTTAAACGTTGTAAAGAAACGAATTTGAGTCTCAACTGGGAGAAGAGCCACTTTATGGTCAAGGAGGGCATTGTCCTCGGCCATAAAATTTCAAAAAACGGGATTGAGGTTGACAGAGCTAAAATTGATGTCATTGCTAAATTACCTCATCCCACTACCGTCAAAGGTATTAGGAGCTTTTTGGGTCATGCCGGCTTCTACCGTAGGTTTATCCAAGATTTCTCTAAGATTGCCCGGCCTATGATCCATCTCCTCGAGAAGGATGCTCCTTTTATCTTCTCTCCTGAGTGCATCGAAGCTTTTGAAACATTAAAGAAAAAGCTTACCGAGGCACCGATTCTTGTTGCCCCCGATTGGGACCTACCTTTTGAGCTTATGTGCGATGCTAGTGATTTTGCCATAGGTGCGGTCTTGGGGCAACGAAAAGCAAAATACTTTCAGCCTATACACTACGCAAGCAAAACTAAGACCGAGGCTCAGAGTCATTACACCACTACTGAAAAAGAACTATTGGCTGTGGTGTATGCCTTTGAAAAATTCCGGCCATACTTAATCCTGACCAAATGTGTAGTGTATACGGATCACTCGGCTTTAAAGTACCTATTTGCAAAGCAAGATGCAAAGTCGAGGCTACTCTGTTGGGTTCTCCTCCTCCAAGAATTTGATATCATTATCCGTGATAAAAAGGAGCCGAGAACCTTGCTGCTGATCATCTCTCACGATTAGAAAACCCTCACCAGGATGTGTCCGAGAAACAGGAAATAAATGAAACATTTCCTCTCGAGACACTCAATGCGGTTGCTTTTCGTGGTGACTCTACTACCCCATGGTTTACCGATTTTGCAAATTACCATGCCGGTAACTTCATCGTGAAGGGGATGACGTCCCAACAGAAGAACAAATTCTTCAAAGACGTTAAACATTACTTCTGGGATGACCCCTATCTCTTCAAAATCTATGCCGATCAAGTCATCAGGCGATGTGTATACGGACAGGAAGCCGCTGATATTCTCAAGGCTTGCCATGCTGGACCCACCGGGGGCCACCATAGTCCTAACTACACCGCCAAAAAGGTGTTTGATTCCGGTTTCTATTGGCCTACGATCTATAAGGATGCCCACGAGTTAGTCAAAGCTTGTGATGCTTGTCAGCGTCGCTGGAATATTTCACAAAAGAACGAAATGCCACAAAATGCCATTCAAGTTTGTGAAATCTTTGACGTTTGGGGCATCGATTTTATAGGGCCATTCCCATCTTCTCGTGGAAACAAATACATTCTCGTGGCTGTTGACTACTTGTCAAAATGGGTTGAGGCTAAGGCCTTACCCACTAACGATGCCCGAGTTGTTGTGAAATTTTTGAAATCCCTCTTTGCTCGTTTTGGAACTCCACGTGCCATCATTAGTGATCGCGGTACTCACTTTTGCAATGATCAATTCGCAAAAATCATGCTTAAGTACGGTGTTACTCATCGTCTTTCTACCGCGTATCACCCACAAACAAGTGGGCAGGTGGAGGTTTCAAACCGTGGTATTAAGCGGATTCTTAAGAGGACAGTAGGTGAAAACCGTGCTTCCTGGTCGGATAAACTAGATGATGCACTCTGGGCCTTCCGTACAGCTTACAAAACACCCATCGGGTGTACTCCCTACAAGCTTGTATACGGGAAGGCGTGTCATTTACCGATCGAGCTCGAGCACAAAGCCTACTGGGCCTTGAAACATGCAAACTACGACCTTCATAAAGCGGGTGATCACCGTAAGGTTCAACTCAATGAATTAAACGAACTTCGTGATCAAGCCTACGAGAACTTTTTGATCTACAAAGAAAAGACAAAGAAGATTCACGACTCTAGGATTAAGAACCGCGTTTTCAACGTCGGTGACAGAGTCCTTCTTTTCAATTCGAGGTTAAAGATCTTCTCAGGGAAATTAAAACCCCAATGGATTGGACCATTCACTGTTGCTAAAGTATATCCATACGGGACTGTTGAGTTATCTCAACCCGAAGGTCCCAACTTCAAAGTGAATGGTCATCGTTTGAAACATTATTTTGGAGAGGACATACCATTCTTGGTTGTCCCAGATCTCCAAACTTTCCCCATGGACCAATGAATTCGGGGATCGAGTCAAGCTAGTGACTCGGTGAACAAAAATTAGCAAAATATATGCGTTTTCACCCATATCTGTGACTTCTTTCTACTTTCTACCACTCTAGTGTGGGGGAGTGGCCGTCCCCCACCTTTTAAAAACTAAATATGTATATAAGTTTCAGTAAATAAAAAAAAATAAGTAAATAAATAAATGAATGATGAATAAAAATGTTTATATGTACAAATAAATAAAGTGAAAAATAAAAACAATATTTCCACAGTTAGTTTCGAATATTAGCGTTTTTCGTTCAGAGATTCGGCATAATAGCCGGGACTTTGAATATTGAGGACAATATTCAATTCTAGTGTGTGTGGGGGGGGGGGGGGGGGGAATTCTTGGGAATTTTATCATAAAATACTTTCTAAGTACCCCCATTTTGGCCTAAATTTTTCAAAAATTTTTCACTTTATTTCAAAATTTTTGTGGTAATCAGTCCGCCATGCCTAAATGACAAAAGGATTGGCTAATCCAGGAGCAAACGGCTCTTGGTAAAGATATCTCAAATCCATTGATGGCTTGCAATTTGCCCAAAATTGTATGGTAAATGAACTCGCCATATCCCATAAAGTGAATGAGTTGGCTAGCCCGCAAGAGTATGGCTTGTGGTAAAGGCCGTGGAAAAACCATAATTGGTAATCAGCTCACCAAGATGTTGACTTATTCCATCAAGAGTTGGCTAGTCCAGAAGCAAACGGCTTTTGGTAAAGACTAATCAAATCCGTTGACAGCTGGTGGTTTGCTCAAAATCACATGGTTATCAGGTGGACCATAGTTCTTACTTGAATCGATACATCTGGCTACTCCAGAAGTGATGGCTTTTGGTAAAGAGTTTTTCAAATCCATCAAGTTTTTCTCAAAAGATTGCTTGGGACTAGCAATGTTTTAGTGTGGGGGATTGATGAGTGCTCAAACACTCATCATTTTTACCTTTTCTGAGCTGCCAAAACATCTAAAAACACTCAATATTGCATCAAAATAGTGAAAATATCCCAGGAATGTGTTTTACATGTTTCAAATGCAAAATAATCAAAAACAGATGAAAAACGTATAAAGTTTGCATAATTGGCAGTTTCAGTCCCTCATCTTTCAAAAGTTGTCAAATCTAGTCCCTGGTTGTTCTAAAAACTTGAAAAAGTCACCAAAGGCCCTTTTAAATCAAAAAGTTACATAATTAGTCCTTTGGTGCAAAGTTTTACAAAATATCAAGTTTAGCCCCTGAAGTTTGGAAAATTGTCAAAAATGGTCCCTGGGATATTAAAACTTTGAGAAAAACAAATTTTGTCCTTGAACTTCTCATATATGGCAGGATTGGTCCTTGGTGGCAAAGTTTGGTAAAATTACATAACAGGTCCCTGAAGTTTAAAAGTTTGGCAGAAATAGTCCCTGGGAAATTAAAATGGAAAAATCAACTTTGGACCTCATACTATTCATCATTGGCAGAAAATAACCTTGTGACAAACTTTGGAAGAATGTCAAATCACACCCCCAAACTTTCGGCTATTTACAAAAATGGTCCTTGTGAATGTTAAACCAAACCGGACCCTTAATAATTATTACCCAAACAACCAAATCCAATCCAATCCAAAATACACCCAAGCCCACTCCCTATTTTTGGCCCACTCCACAACAGCCCAACACACACCCCTTTGTGTAATACCGGGGGTCAAACGTTGACCCTTGGTCAAACGAGTCAAACAATCACCCCCTTCACCCCTTCCCTCCCCCACACCACTTGCAGAACCATCAAATCACCACCACCCCACTATCCCTGTCCAATCCACCGCCCAAACCACCACTCTCACCTAATATCTCATCCACAATTAATGCCACCCCCCCTGTTGCTATATTTTTGTATTTCACACTCCTCACTTTTTCCCGCCAAAATGACGTGGAAGGCCAGGATCAATTCAGAAGGATTCAAGGGCTAGGATTGATTGGGATTTGCTCAGAGACTCAAGGGAAACCCTAATCCACAGCTATAAAATGAAGAGAAGCAAGAAGAAAGGATATAGTTCACATTTTAGTCTTATTGTAATCGTAAAAGTTATAGTTTGTTTCTTTAGATAAATCAAAAGCTTTTAAGCATTTCCTTAGTTAATTCAGTTGTAATCTCAACCTTTTTAAGCAATATAATCAAGTTTCAGTATCTATTTTAGTTTATGCAATTTCCATCTTTATTTCAAAATTTCAAGTCAAGCTCTGTGTTTATTTATGTTAATGTTAAGGACTTTTAGGAACATTTAGGCTCCCATAAGCTCAGTGAAGCTTTTAGAAACTATTTAAAAGCAATAGAATCATAAAACAAGAAAAAAAAATCAGAAAAATAAGAAAAAAATAAAAAGTTGCAGGTGTGTGATGAAGAAGGCTGGAGCAGGGTGAATCTTGGATGGCCCTGGGTTAGAGGCTTTGTGGAAAGCCATTAGGAAAGATCTGTAGTTCTTGGTTCATGTGGAAGTTGCTTGAATGACATGAAGTAAGCACAAAATCCATTTCTATTGTGTTTTACCTAGTATTGCTTGTTTATTTTTGCTTGTTTATGTATTTTATATCTTATTAGAATAGATTTGATCTGTTTCTAGGTTTAAATAATTGTGTTGCTTTGAAATTTCAAAACAGTCTTCAATAAGCTAGTGTTTGGATTAGTAAGTTTCAATAAGTAGGGATCTGTTGTTGTTGCTTTTGTGTGTTGAAACATGTTGCAGTAGAAGTAATTAGATCACCTTAGTCATAAAACTAGGTCTTGTTCAAGAAAAAGTCAAAATAGGCTTTGGTTTAGCCTAATTTGTCATCTGTTAAGTGTTAATACTTAAATCTTCATCAAATCTTTTCATAAGTAGCTAATCTAGCTTAATTAGGTCTTATTATAACTTAGTATAACTATTTTAGTCCATAGAATCCAATCATATCTCAGCAAAGTCAAATCTTAATGTTCATTCAAAAGTCAAAAAGTTTCAAATCTGTCAAAATAGTCAATTAGTCCAGACCTTGCACAAGCATAAAAGCAGTTTGGAAATCCTAGGTTTTTGTGGATTTGTGTTGGTTTACCTGTTTCAAAAAGAAAATCCAAGTTTGAAATCCATTTGCTTAAAAATAAGCAGTGTGTAAGTTGCCTATTTGCTCAGTCACCTCCCCTGCATCATGGGTGTGACCCTGATTTCACAAGCTCACCAAGAGCTTCTCAGAGAGCTTTAGCCCTCACACCTTAGCATTTTAGGGACCTTGTCAACCCATCTCACCATTCTAATTGTTAGTTTGGACCTTAGAACCCTTACCCCTAGCCTGCTTGTCCCAACAAGTCATCACCATCATACTAAGTACACTGAGTACTCAGTATAGGCATCAACTTTCATAAGCTTGCCAAAAGCTCAATAGTGAGCCATAAGCTCTGCTTGTTGGCTTATTTGGTAGCCTACCAGACCAGCTTTGAGGTACCATTCTCACTTTGGACCCTTGTGCTTATTTGTGGGTCCCACATAGGCTTATAGTTGCCATCTTGAGACTGCTAGTATATAGCTTGCTGATTTGAGCTTATTTGTGTGTTACAGCTTATTGTTCATATCTCTTGCTTATTTTAGCTTAATTTTGGCTCACTTAAGTTGCTTGTACCTTATTGTGCCTTCTTTGATCAGAGTTTGGCTTATTTCATTTGAAAAATCCACAAAATAAGCTAATAAGCCAACTATTTTGTTAAAGGGGGTGCACATAGCTTATTTTTAAGCTATAACAAAAGTCATTTCACAAAAGTTTCTTATTTTCATCTTATTTTTAGCTGTCAAAAAGAAAAACACCAAAAAACCAAATATAAAATTAGTGATTGCTTCTATTTAATAGATTCTATCTTTTTCATTTTTCATTTCAGCTTATTAATAAGCACTTTACCATTTTTATAATTTTCTTAATTTCCTATTACCTTTAAGTATTTATAATAATTTTCTTAGATTTTTCCTAAACAGTTTACTAATTATTAGAATTAAAAGTAATTTAATTAATTAAATAGGTAATATTAGTAATTAATTAGTTTTCTTAAATTTTAATTAACAACAGTAGGTTTTTATAATTTTTCTAGGTTTTATAAATTAGTTAAGACTTTTAGAAAATATATTTTTAATTTATAATGTTCATTTTCCAATTTTCTTATTTAATTTAATTAAATTAGATTTAAATTAATTAAAAGGTAAATAATTAGTAAAATAGCCTAAAAGTAATTTTTATAAGCTTTTTATAATTTTGTAGGATTCCTATGATGGTTAATTAGTTTTATAAATTTTTGCATAATTTTCTAAGTCTTTTAGGTATTATTAGTAATTTAAAATAGTTTAATTAGTTTAATTAATATAATTAGTTTTTAATTAATAAAAAACTCATAAAAAGACAAAAATATTTATTTTTAATTTTTAAACTTTCTTCAAGTTCATTTTAAGGTTTTGAAATTATTTTTGCAAATTTTTAGGTTAATTTGTAATCCTTATCGTTTTTAGTTAATTTAAATTAAGTTTAATTTACTTTTTAAATAGTTTTAATTAGTTAATTAATATTTAAATATCAAAAGAATCATTTTTATAATTTCATTTTCATTTTAAATTTTCTTTTAATTTTAAGTTTTAAAAAGTTTCACTTGCACCTCTGTAGTTTGTAATTGTTCAAAACCCACTTTTTCTGTCTGTAACCTGATTCCAAGTTGTGCATTTGTAAATATATCTGTATATCTGTTATTGTGAATATTATATCATTGTCCAAAAATACCAAATATCAGTAGCATAATCAATTCCCAATCATCTTGGCTACTGTCCTCAGTGCCACTCATTCTCATAAACGTTTTCTAAAAACAACATTGCAATCTCGCTGGGACATAACGACCCGGGGACACACTATACTATCCACGGAGAATTGGAACTGAGCTGTCTATGACTTGTTGACCTTGGTCAATAATATCTGACCGTTTCGGGACCAATCAAAATTTGGCGCCGCTGCCGGGGAGGTTGTTGCGTGTTTTTAAAATCGTTTTAAGTTTAGTGGTTTTCAAAACCCTCCCTGTACAAATTTCACACAATTTGTAAAAAGTTTTTTGTAAAAATATCAATCATATCAAAAAGTTCATTAACACTTTTCCTGAAGTGTTAACAACACCAAAAAAACCAAAAACAACAAAACAAACTGTGAAGTTAAATTACTTCGTTTTCTTTAAGATTATAACCTGAAACAGTTGGTATAAGGTAAGTTCTGACATTAAATTGCGAACTGAAGAGGAATCCATTTATTTCCTCCCGCCAGCGTGCGAGTAATCTTAAAAGAACGATTTCGGTTAATGAATCAGTTCCAAAAATATTTCCCAAAGTTTTCTGCACACACACCCATAAGCCCAAAAACAATTTTTCTGTTAATAAATACATAAAATCTTACCACCGCAAACCAAGGCAGAACACCTACCAACTGGGGGTGTGGACATAATAAGTTCCCAAACAAAAGATTAAAACTTGCCTTTATATCCCTGTAAGTGGTGTACCTTTTTTAAAGAAGCCATTCACTTGTGATTATTGGATTTAAGTTCACTGTGGTTTTGCCTCAATCTTGTTTTGAAAAATTGTTTTTAGTGCATGCGCACTCGGTCACAAACAAAGCGTAAAAGTTAGAAAAACATACCCGAGCTACGTACTGTTATTGAAGAACCAAAAACCGAAATGGCCGATGGGCCACCACCACCCCCTGACCTTCCCATGGATGACCCAGCTCCCGATCTCCGAACGATGGAGGAGTTGTGCCATCCTACCATGCAAGGGAGGGGCGGACCTATTGCACCACTCACTATTGAGGCTACGGACTTTGGCCTCAAGCACCACATGATTCAACAAGTCCAAAATTTGTGTCAATTTCACGGATTACCGGGTGACGATGCTAACAAGCATCTTGATAAATACCTGACCGTCACCCAAAGCATGAAACAGCATGGTGTCACCGATGATGCCCTCCGGCTGTATCTCTTCCCCTATTCTCTCACTCATCATGCCACTGCATGGTTTGACCGACTCCCAAAGAATTCTATTCGTACTTTTGATGTGATGGTAACCAAGTTTTTAGCAACATATTTTCCACCTTCCATGGTTACCAAGTTACGAAATGATATCAGCAACTTCCGGCAACGTCCCGATGAGTCTCTTTTTTAGGCTTGGGAACGTTATAAGCTAGCTATTGATCGGTGCCCTAACCACAATATGTTACAAGTTACCATCATAGATACCTTATATAATGGTCTAACATTGAGGCACCGGGATATTCTCAATGTTGCTGCTGGTGGGACCTTTATGAAAAGGCGTCCCGAAGAATGCTATGACTTGATTGAGAACATGACTGCCCACCATAACTCTTGGTATTCCTCTGCGGAGAGGGATGAGTCATGTAAATCAATCATTCCTTCATCATCATCTCCTGAAATAATTGCTCTCACCAAAAAGATGGATGATATCTCTACGGCTGTGTTGAGAATGAACCAAACGATGCAAAATTAGGTTCAAAATCAACAAGTGAAAGCCGTGGCCCGAAGTTGTGAAACTTGTGGGGGCCCACATCTTTATTCCGAGTGTCCAGCTACTGCTGGTTTTCCTCAAGAGAACGTTTATGCTGCTCAAGGTTCCTACAACATGGGGGGTAATTCTTACCAACCACAAGGGGACCGTAATCTCTTGAGCTATTGTTCCAACAATTTTCTCGGACCTCCCGGTTTTAACCAAAATCAAAACCGTAACTCGAATCAGAATCGAGGAGATTTTAACAAAGGTCAAAACTCAAATTTCCAAAACCCGAATCAAAATCAAGGTCATTTTAATCAAAACAATTTTCAAAATGGCAATCAAAATCAAGGTTTTCAAGGAAATTTTCAAAGAAACCAAAATCAAGGGAATTACAATCAGGGTAATTTCAATCAGAGAAACAATTTTCAGGGTAACAACAATCAAAATCAAGGGAATTTTCAAAACAACCGTGTTCAAAACTTTCCTACTCAAAATCAAAACGTTGTTCCACCCTCGTCTTCCTCAGATGAAGTGCTAAAACAATTCATGAAAGCACAAGAGGAAACGAATCAGCTATTGATCAGCAAGATCTCTGAGCTTCAGAAGTCTTTAAATGATCGACCCTCGGGCCCGGGTACACTACCGAGCAACACGATCGCTAACCCGAGGGGCGATGTTAAAGCGATCACTACCCGAAGTGGGGTATCATACAATGGACCCACGATTCCCTCTACCTCTTCTTCTCCTCCTACCAAGGTAGAGGAACGTGAACCTGAGGTTACCACGGACACGGTACTTCCTACTAATAATGGAGGTACCAACAACGTCCACCCTCAAGTTGTCCCGGTCCCGACTCGTAAGTCGAAAGTTGTATTTGATCCTCCTGTAAGTTCTGATGAAATTCCAAAGAACGATCCTAAGCCTTCAATTCCATATCCTTCACGTATGAAAGATCAAAAGAACCGCGAAAGAGCTAATCATCAGATGGAAAAATTTTATCAAATTTTCCAAGAGTTACATTTCGATATCAGCTTCGCGGATGCTCTTCTTCTCATGCCCAAATTTGCTTCAACAATCAAAAATCTGATAAGCAATAAGGAAAAACTCTGTGAGATGGCAAAAACTCCACTTAATGAACATTGCTCAGCAGTGCTCTTGAAAAAGCTTCCCGAAAAGCTTGGAGATTCCGGGAAATTTCTCATTCCTTGTATTTTCCCGGGGATGGTTGAATGCTTTGCCTTGGCCGATCTTGGTGCAAGCATTAACCTTATGCCTTACACAGTCTGGAAAAGACTCTCTCTTCCTGCTCTCACTCCTACCTGCATGACTCTCGAGCTTGCAGACCGTACTATATCTTGTCCTCTCGGCATTGCCGAAGATATCTTCGTGAAAGTAGGAAAGTTCCATTTTCCGGCAGATTTCGTGATTGTTGATTTCGATGCTGACCCAAGAGTTCCTCTCATTCTCGGGAGAGGATTCTTAAGAACGGGTCGTGCTTTAATCGATGTATTTGAAGAAGAAATCACTCTACGTGTTGGTGGTGAAGCCATCACATTCAATCTTGATCAGACTTCAAGATACTCCTCCAACTATGACGCTGAAACGGTTAACCGAATTGACATCATTGATGTTGCGTCTGAGGAGTATTCTCAAGAAGCCCTTGGTTTCTCAGCAAGTGGCAGTACCACTCTTTCTACTGATCCTATCATTTCCGACTCTTCCCCTTCTCTCACTCCGTTTGAGGGAAGTGACTTCCTTCTGGAAGAGGTCGAGGCTTTTCTTGCTCAGGATAGTTCAATCCCTCATGTGGTTGATGAAAACTATCTTGACCCGGAGGGGGACATTCTTCTTCTTGAAAGATTGTTAAATGACGATCCTTCACCCTCTCCGTCTCCAAAACAACTTCATAAAGCGGAAATTAAGTCTATTGAAAAATCTGAAGAATTTCCCGAGGTTGAGCTCAAGGACTTGCCTCCTCATCTAGAATATGCATTTCTGGAGGGTGATGATAAATTACCCGTCATTATTGCTAAAGACTTGAAAGATGAGGAAAATGCTGCACTCCTAAAGGTTCTTAAGGCAAACAAGCAAGCAATTGCTTGGAAACTCTCCGACATTAAGGGCGTAAGCCCGGACTTTTGTACACAAAATCTTAATGGAGGATGACTTTAAGCCAGCAGTGCAACAACAAAGAAGGGTAAATCCCAAAATCCACGAAGTTATCAAACAAGAGGTTCTAAAACTTCTTGATGCGGGGTTGATTTATCCTATATCTGACAGTCCTTGGGTCAGCCCAATTCATTGTGTTCCTAAAAAGGGTGGCATAACCGTTGTCACCAATGAGGAAAACGAGTTGATTCCAACTCGTTTGGTCACGGGTTGGCGAGTATGTATTGACTATCGAAAGTTGAATGAAGCCACCCGTAAAGACCTTTTTCCTCTCCCTTTTATGGACCATATGCTCGAAAGACTAGCGGGGAATGAATACTACTGTTTCCTCGATGGTTTCTCAGGTTACTTCCAAATCCCCATTAATCCACAGGATCAAGAGAAAACTACCCTTCACATGCCCCTACGGAACTTTTGCTTACAAACGTATGTCTTTCGGCTTATGTAATGCACCAGGCACGTTCCAAAGGTGCATGATGTCTATCTTTTCTGACATGATCGGGAAAACCATGGAGGTATTTATGGATGACTTTTCAGTCATCGGGGATTCATTCCAGTCTTGTCTCTCCCACTTGGAACAAATGCTTAAACGTTGTAAAGAAACGAATTTGAGTCTCAACTGGGAGAAGAGCCACTTTATGGTCAAGGAGGGCATTGTCCTCGGCCATAAAATTTCAAAAAACGGGATTGAGGTTGACAGAGCTAAAATTGATGTCATCGCTAAATTACCTCATCCCACTACCGTCAAAGGTATTAGGAGCTTTTTGGGTCATGTCGGCTTCTACCGTAGGTTTATCCAATATTTCTCTAAGATTGCCCGGCCTATGACCCATCTCCTCGAGAAGGATGCTCCTTTTATCTTCTCTCCTGAGTGCATCGAAGCTTTTGAAACATTAAAGAAAAAGCTTACCGAGGCACCGATTCTTGTTGCCCCCGATTGGGACATACCTTTTGAGCTTATGTGCGATGCTAGTGATTTTGCCATAGGTGCGGTCTTGGGGCAACGAAAAGCAAAATACTTTCAGCCTATACACTACGCAAGCAAAACTATGACCGAGGCTCAGAGTCATTACACCACTACTGAAAAAGAACTACTGGTTGTGGTGTATGCCTTTGAAAAATTCCGGCCATACTTAATCCTGACCAAATGCGTAGTGTATACGGATCACTCGGCTTTAAAGTACCTATTTGCAAAGCAAGATGCAAAGTCGAGGCTACTCCATTGGGTTCTCCTCCTCCAAGAATTTGATATCATTATCCGTGATAAAAAAGGAGCCGAGAACCTTGATGCTGATCATCTCTCACGATTAGAAAACCCTCACCAGGATGTGTCCGAGAAACAAGAAATAAATGAAACATTTCCTCTCGAGACACTCAATGCGGTTGCTTTTAATGGTGACTCTACTACCCCATGGTTTGCCGATTTTGCAAATTACCATGCGGGTAACTTCATCGTGAAGGGGATGACGTCCCAACAAAGAACAAATTCTTCAAAGACGTTAAACATTACTTTTGGGACGACCCCTATCTCTTCAAAATCTGTGCCGATCAAGTCATCAGGCGATGTGTATACGGACAGGAAGCCGCTGATATTCTCAAGGCTTGCCATGCTGGACCCACCGGGGGCCACCATAGTCCTAACTACACCGCCAAAAAGGTGTTTGATTCCGGTTTCTATTGGCTCACGATCTATAAGGATGCCCACGAGTTAGTCAAAGCTTGTGATGCTTGTCAGCGTCACGGGAATATTTCACAAAAGAACGAAATGCCACAAAATGCCATTCAAGTTTGTGAAATCTTTGACGTCTGGGCATCGATTTTATGGGGCCATTCCCATCTTCTCGTGGAAACAAATACATTCTCATGGCTGTTGACTACTTGTCAAAATGGGTTGAGGCTAAGGCCTTACCCACTAACGATGCCCGAGTTGTTGTGAAATTTTTGAAATCCCTCTTTGCTCGTTTTGGAACTCCACGTGCCATCATTAGTGATCGCGGTACTCACTTTTGCAATGATCAATTCACAAAAATCATGCTTAAGTACGGTGTTACTCATCGTCTTTCTACCGCGTATCACCCACAAACAAGTGGGCAGGTGGAGGTTTCAAACCTTGGTATTAAGCGGATTCTTGAGAGGACAGTAGGTGAAAACCGTGCTTCCTGGTCGGATAAACTAGATGATGCACTTTGGGCCTTCCGTACAGCTTACAAAACACCCATCGGGTGTACTACCTACAAGATTGTATACGGGAAAGCGTGTCATTTACCGATCGAGCTCGAGCACAAAGCCTACTGGGCCTTGAAACATGCAAACTACGACCTTCATAAAGCGGGTGATCACCGTAAGGTTCAACTCAATGAATTAAACGAACTTCGTGATCAAGCCTACGAGAACTCTTTAATCTACAAAGAAAAGACAAAGAAGATTCACGACTTTAAGATTAAGAACCGCATTTTCAACGTCGGTGATAGAGTCATTCTTTTCAATTCGAGGTTAGAGATCTTCTCAGGGAAATTAAAAACCCGATGGACTGGACCATTCACTGTTGCTAAAGTATATCCATACGGGACTGTTGAGTTATCTCAACCCGAAGGTCCCAACTTCAAAGTGAATGGTCATCGTTTGAAACATTATTTTGGAGAGGACATACCATCCTTGGTTGTCCCAGATCTCCAAACTTTCCCCATGGACCAATGAATTCGGGGATCGAGTCAAGCTAGTGACTCGGTGAACAAAAATTAGCAAAATATATGGGTTTTCACCCATATCTCTGACTTCTTTCTACTTTCTACCACTCTAGTGTGGGGGAGTGGCCGTCCCCCACCTTTTGAAAACTAAATATGTATATAAGTTTCAGTAAAAAAAGAAAAAAAAATGAATGATGAATAAAAATGTTTATATGTACAGATAAATAAAGTGAAAAATAAAAACAATATTTCCACAGTTAGTTTTGAATATTAGCTTTTTCCGTTCAGAGATTCGGCATAATAGCCGGGACTTTGAATATTGAGGACAATATTCAATTCTAGTGTGGGGGGGGGGGGAAATTCTTACGAATTTTATCACAAAATACTTTCTAAGTACCCCCATTTTGGCCTAAATTTCTAAATTTTTCAAAATATTTTCACTTTATTTCAAAATTTTTGTGGTAATCAGTCCGCCATGTCTAAATGACAAAAGGATTGGCTAATCCAGGAGCAAACGGCTCTTGGTAAAGATATCTCAAATCCGTTGATGGCTTGCAATTTGCCCAAAATTGTATGGTAAATGAACTCGCCATATCCCATAAAGTGAATGAGTTGGCTTGCCCGCAAGATTATGGCTTGTGGTAAAGGCCGTGGAAAAACCATAATTGTTAATCAGCTCACCAAGATGTTGACTTATTCCATCAAGAGCTGGCTAGTCCAGAAGCAAACGGCTTTTGGTAAAGACTAATCAAATCCGTTGACAGCTGGTGGTTTGCTCAAAATCACATGGTTATCAGGTGGACCATAGTTCTTACTTGAATCGATACATCTGGCTACTCCAGAAGTGATGGCTTTTGGTAAAGAGTTTTTCAAATCCATCAAGTTTTTCTCAAAAGATTGCTAGGGACTAGCAATATTTTAGTGTGGGGGATTGATGAGTGCTCAAACACTCAGCATTTTTACCTTTTCTGAGCTGCCAAAACATCTAAAAACACTCAATATTGCATCAAAATAGTGAAAATATCCCAGGAATGTGTTTTACATGTTTCAAATGCAAAATAATCAAAAACAGATGAAAAACGTACAAAGTTTGCATAATTGGCAGTTTCAGTCCCTCATCTTTCAAAAGTTGTCAAATATAGTCCCTGGTTGTTCTAAAAACTTGAAAAAGTCACCAAAGGCCCTTTTAAATAAAAAAGTTACATAATTAGTCCTTTGGTGCAAAGTTTTACAAAATGTCAAGTTTAGTCCCTGAAGTTTGGAAAATTGTCAAAAATGGTCCCTGGGATATTAAAACTTTGAGAAAAACAAATTTTGTCCTTGAACTTCTCATATATGGCAGGATTGGTCCTTGGTGGAAAAGTTTGGTAAAATTACATAACAGGTCCCTGAAGTTTGAAAGTTTGGCAGAAATAGTCCCTGGGAAATTAAAATGGAAAAATCAACTTTGGACCTCATACTATTCATCATTGGCAGAAAATAACCTTGTGACAAACTTTGGAAGAATGCCAAATCACACCCCCAAACTTTCGGCTATTTACAAAAATGGTCCTTGTGAATGTTAAACCAAACCGGACCCTTAATAATTATTACCCAAACAACCAAATCCAATCCAATCCAAAATACACCCAAGCCCACTCCCTATTTTTGGCCCACTCCACAACAGCCCAACACACACCCCTTTGTATAATACCGGGGGTCAAACGTTGACCCTTGGTCAAACGAGTCAAACAATCACCCCCTTCACCCCTTCCCTCCCCCACACCACTTGCAGAACCATCAAATCACCACCACCCCACTATCCCTGTCCAATCCACCGCCCAAACCACCACTCTCACCTAATATCTCATCCACAATTAATGCCACCCCCCCTGTTGCTATATTTTTGTATTTCACACTCCTCACTTTTTCCCGCCAAAATGACGTGGAAGGCCAGGATCAATTCAGAAGGATTCAAGGGCTAGGATTGATTGGGATTTGCTCAGAGACTCAAGGGAAACCCTAATCCACAGCTATAAAATGAAGAGAAGCAAGAAGAAAGGATATAGTTCACATTTTAGTCTTATTGTAATCGTAAAAGTTATAGTTTGTTTCTTTAGATAAATCAAAAGCTTTTAAGCATTTCCTTAGTTAATTCAGTTGTAATCTCAACCTTTTTAAGCAATATAATCAAGTTTCAGTATCTATTTTAGTTTATGCAATTTCCATCTTTATTTCAAAATTTCAAATCAAGCTCTGTGTTTATTTATGTTAATGTTAAGGACTTTTAGGAACATTTAGGCTCCCATAAGCTCAGTGAAGCTTTTAGAAACTATTTAAAAGCAATAGAATCATAAAACAAGAAAAAAAAAATCAGAAAAATAAGAAAAAAAATAAAAAGTTGCAGGTGTGTGATGAAGAAGGCTGGAGCAGGGTGAATCTTGGATGGCCCTGGGTTAGAGGCTTTGTGGAAAACCATTAAGAAAGATCTGTGGTTCTTGGTTCATGTGGAAGTTGCTTGAATGGCATGAAGTAAGCACAAAATCCATTTCTATTGTGTTTTACCTAGTATTGCTTGTTTATTTTTGCTTGTTTATGTATTTTATATCTTATTAGAATAGATTTGATCTGTTTCTAGGTTTAAATAATTGTGTTGCTTTGAAATTTCAAAACAGTCTTCAATAAGCTAGTGTTTGGATTAGTAAGTTTCAATAAGTAGGGATCTGTTGTTGTTGCTTTTGTGTGTTGAAACATGTTGCAGTAGAAGTAATTAGATCACCTTAGTCATAAAACTAGGTCTTGTTCAAGAAAAAGTCAAAATAGGCTTTGATTTAGCCTAATTTGTCATCTGTTAAGTGTTAATACTTAAATCTTCATCAAATCTTTTCATAAGTAGCTAATCTAGCTTAATTAGGTCTTATTATAACTTAGTATAACTATTTTAGTCCATAGAATCCAATCATATCTCAGCAAAGTCAAATCTTAATGTTCATTCAAAAGTCAAAAAGTTTCAAATCTGTCAAAATAGTCAATTAGTCCAGACCTTGCACAAGCATAAAAGCAGTTTGGAAATCCTAGGTTTTTGTGGATTTGTGTTGGTTTACCTGTTTCAAAAAGAAAATCCAAGTTTGAAATCCATTTGCTTAAAAATAAGCAGTGTGTAAGTTGCCTATTTGCTCAGTCACCTCCCCTGCATCAGGGGTGTGACCCTGATTTCACAAGCTCACCAAGAGCTTCTCAGAGAGCTTTAGCCCTCACACCTTAGCATTTTAGGGACCTTGTCAACCCATCTCACCATTCTAATTGTTAGTTTGGACCTTAGAACCCTTACCCCTAGCCTGCTTGTCCCAACAAGTCATCACCATCATACTAAGTACACTGAGTACTCAGTATAGGCATCAACTTTCATAAGCTTGCCAAAAGCTCAATAGTGAGCCATAAGCTCTGCTTGTTGGCTTATTTGGTAGCCTACCAGACCAGCTTTGAGGTACCATTCTCACTTTGGACCCTTGTGCTTATTTGTGGGTCCCACATAGGCTTATAGTTGCCATCTTGAGACTGCTAGTATATAGCTTGCTGATTTGAGCTTATTTGTGTGTTACAGCTTATTGTTCATATCTCTTGCTTATTTTAGCTTAATTTTGGCTCACTTAAGTTGCTTGTACCTTATTGTGCCTTCTGTGATCAGAGTTTGGCTTATTTCATTTGAAAAATCCACAAAATAAGCTAATAAGCCAACTATTTTGTTAAAGGGGGTGCACATAGCTTATTTTTAAGCTATAACAAAAGTCATTTCACAAAAGTTTCTTATTTTCATTTTATTTTTAGCTGTCAAAAAGAAAAACACCAAAAAACCAAATATAAAATTAGTGATTGCTTCTATTTAATAGATTCTATCTTTTTCATTTTTCATTTCAGCTTATTATTAAGCACTTTACCATTTTTATAATTTTCTTAATTTCCTATTACCTTTAAGTATTTATAATAATTTTCTTAGATTTTTCCTAAACAGTTTACTAATTATTAGAATTAAAAGTAATTTAATTAATTAAATAGGTAATATTAGTAATTAATTAGTTTTCTTAAATTTTAATTAACAACAGTAGGTTTTTATAATTTTTCTAGGTTTTATAAATTAGTTAAGACTTTTAGAAAATATATTTTTAATTTATAATGTTCATTTTCCAATTTTCTTATTTAATTTAATTAAATTAGATTTAAATTAATTAAAAGGTAAATAATTAGTAAAATAGCCTAAAAGTAATTTTTATAAGCTTTTTATAATTTTTTAGGATTCCTATGATGGTTAATTAGTTTTATAAATTTTTGTATAATTTTCTAAGTCTTTTAGGTATTATTAGTAATTTAAAATAATTTAATTAGTTTAATTAATATAATTAGTTTTTAATTAATAAAAAACTCATAAAAAGACAAAAATATTTATTTTTAATTTTTAAACTTTCTTCAAGTTCATTTTAAGGTTTTGAAATTATTTTTGCAAATTTTTAGGTTAATTTGTAATCCTTATCGTTTTTAGTTAATTTAAATTAAGTTTAATTTACTTTTTAAATAGTTTTAATTAGTTAATTAATATTTAAATATCAAAAGAATCATTTTTATAATTTCATTTTCATTTTAAATTTTCTTTTAATTTTAAGTTTTAAAAAGTTTCACTTGCACCTCTGTAGTTTGTAATTGTTCAAAACCCACTTTTTCTGTCTGTAACCTGATTCCAAGTTATGCATTTGTAAATATATCTGTATATCTGTTATTGTGAATATTATATCATTGTCCAAAAATACCAAATATCAGTAGCATAATCAATTCCCAATCATCTTGGCTACTGTCCTCAGTGTCACTCATTCTCATAAACGTTTTCTAAAAACAACATTGCAATCTCGCTGGGACATAACGACCCGGGGACACACTATACTATCCACGGAGAATTGGAACTGAGCTGTCTATGACTTGTTGACCTTGGTCAATAATATCTGACCGTTTCGGGACCAATCAAAATTTGGCGCCGCTGCCGGGGAGGTTGTTGCGTGTTTTTAAAATCGTTTTAAGTTTAGTGGTTTTCAAAACCCTCCCTGTACAAATTTCACACAATTTGTAAAAAGTTTTTTGTAAAAATATCAATCATATCAAAAAGTTCATTAACACTTTTCCTGAAGTGTTAACAACACCAAAAAAACCAAAAACAACAAAACAAACTGTGAAGTTAAATTACTTCGTTTTCTTTAAGATTATAACCTGAAACAGTTGGTATAAGGTAAGTTCTGACATTAAATTGCGAACTGAAGAGGAATCCATTTATTTCCTCCCGCCAGCGTGCGAGTAATCTTAAAAGAACGATTTCGGTTAATGAATCAGTTCCAAAAATATTTCCCAAAGTTTTCTGCACACACACCCATAAGCCCAAAAACAATTTTTCTGTTAATAAATACATAAAATCTTACCACCGCAAACCAAGGCAGAACACCTACCAACTGGGGGTGTGGACATAATAAGTTCCCAAACAAAAGATTAAAACTTGCCTTTATATCCCTGTAAGTGGTGTACCTTTTTTAAAGAAGCCATTCACTTGTGATTATTGGATTTAAGTTCACTGTGGTTTTGCCTCAATCTTGTTTTGAAAAATTGTTTTTAGTGCATGCGCACTCGGTCACAAACAAAGCGTAAAAGTTAGAAAAACATACCCGAGCTACGTACTGTTATTGAAGAACCAAAAACCGAAATGGCCGATGGGCCACCACCACCCCCTGACCTTCCCATGGATGACCCAGCTCCCGATCTCCGAACGATGGAGGAGTTGTGCCATCCTACCATGCAAGGGAGGGGCGGACCTATTGCACCACTCACTATTGAGGCTACGGACTTTGGCCTCAAGCACCACATGATTCAACAAGTCCAAAATTTGTGTCAATTTCACGGATTACCGGGTGACGATGCTAACAAGCATCTTGATAAATACCTGACCGTCACCCAAAGCATGAAACAGCATGGTGTCACCGATGATGCCCTCCGGCTGTATCTCTTCCCCTATTCTCTCACTCATCATGCCACTGCATGGTTTGACCGACTCCCAAAGAATTCTATTCGTACTTTTGATGTGATGGTAACCAAGTTTTTAGCAACATATTTTCCACCTTCCATGGTTACCAAGTTACGAAATGATATCAGCAACTTCCGGCAACGTCCCGATGAGTCTCTTTTTTAGGCTTGGGAACGTTATAAGCTAGCTATTGATCGGTGCCCTAACCACAATATGTTACAAGTTACCATCATAGATACCTTATATAATGGTCTAACATTGAGGCACCGGGATATTCTCAATGTTGCTGCTGGTGGGACCTTTATGAAAAGGCGTCCCGAAGAATGCTATGACTTGATTGAGAACATGACTGCCCACCATAACTCTTGGTATTCCTCTGCGGAGAGGGATGAGTCATGTAAATCAATCATTCCTTCATCATCATCTCCTGAAATAATTGCTCTCACCAAAAAGATGGATGATATCTCTACGGCTGTGTTGAGAATGAACCAAACGATGCAAAATTAGGTTCAAAATCAACAAGTGAAAGCCGTGGCCCGAAGTTGTGAAACTTGTGGGGGCCCACATCTTTATTCCGAGTGTCCAGCTACTGCTGGTTTTCCTCAAGAGAACGTTTATGCTGCTCAAGGTTCCTACAACATGGGGGGTAATTCTTACCAACCACAAGGGGACCGTAATCTCTTGAGCTATTGTTCCAACAATTTTCTCGGACCTCCCGGTTTTAACCAAAATCAAAACCGTAACTCGAATCAGAATCGAGGAGATTTTAACAAAGGTCAAAACTCAAATTTCCAAAACCCGAATCAAAATCAAGGTCATTTTAATCAAAACAATTTTCAAAATGGCAATCAAAATCAAGGTTTTCAAGGAAATTTTCAAAGAAACCAAAATCAAGGGAATTACAATCAGGGTAATTTCAATCAGAGAAACAATTTTCAGGGTAACAACAATCAAAATCAAGGGAATTTTCAAAACAACCGTGTTCAAAACTTTCCTACTCAAAATCAAAACGTTGTTCCACCCTCGTCTTCCTCAGATGAAGTGCTAAAACAATTCATGAAAGCACAAGAGGAAACGAATCAGCTATTGATCAGCAAGATCTCTGAGCTTCAGAAGTCTTTAAATGATCGACCCTCGGGCCCGGGTACACTACCGAGCAACACGATCGCTAACCCGAGGGGCGATGTTAAAGCGATCACTACCCGAAGTGGGGTATCATACAATGGACCCACGATTCCCTCTACCTCTTCTTCTCCTCCTACCAAGGTAGAGGAACGTGAACCTGAGGTTACCACGGACACGGTACTTCCTACTAATAATGGAGGTACCAACAACGTCCACCCTCAAGTTGTCCCGGTCCCGACTCGTAAGTCGAAAGTTGTATTTGATCCTCCTGTAAGTTCTGATGAAATTCCAAAGAACGATCCTAAGCCTTCAATTCCATATCCTTCACGTATGAAAGATCAAAAGAACCGCGAAAGAGCTAATCATCAGATGGAAAAATTTTATCAAATTTTCCAAGAGTTACATTTCGATATCAGCTTCGCGGATGCTCTTCTTCTCATGCCCAAATTTGCTTCAACAATCAAAAATCTGATAAGCAATAAGGAAAAACTCTGTGAGATGGCAAAAACTCCACTTAATGAACATTGCTCAGCAGTGCTCTTGAAAAAGCTTCCCGAAAAGCTTGGAGATTCCGGGAAATTTCTCATTCCTTGTATTTTCCCGGGGATGGTTGAATGCTTTGCCTTGGCCGATCTTGGTGCAAGCATTAACCTTATGCCTTACACAGTCTGGAAAAGACTCTCTCTTCCTGCTCTCACTCCTACCTGCATGACTCTCGAGCTTGCAGACCGTACTATATCTTGTCCTCTCGGCATTGCCGAAGATATCTTCGTGAAAGTAGGAAAGTTCCATTTTCCGGCAGATTTCGTGATTGTTGATTTCGATGCTGACCCAAGAGTTCCTCTCATTCTCGGGAGAGGATTCTTAAGAACGGGTCGTGCTTTAATCGATGTATTTGAAGAAGAAATCACTCTACGTGTTGGTGGTGAAGCCATCACATTCAATCTTGATCAGACTTCAAGATACTCCTCCAACTATGACGCTGAAACGGTTAACCGAATTGACATCATTGATGTTGCGTCTGAGGAGTATTCTCAAGAAGCCCTTGGTTTCTCAGCAAGTGGCAGTACCACTCTTTCTACTGATCCTATCATTTCCGACTCTTCCCCTTCTCTCACTCCGTTTGAGGGAAGTGACTTCCTTCTGGAAGAGGTCGAGGCTTTTCTTGCTCAGGATAGTTCAATCCCTCATGTGGTTGATGAAAACTATCTTGACCCGGAGGGGGACATTCTTCTTCTTGAAAGATTGTTAAATGACGATCCTTCACCCTCTCCGTCTCCAAAACAACTTCATAAAGCGGAAATTAAGTCTATTGAAAAATCTGAAGAATTTCCCGAGGTTGAGCTCAAGGACTTGCCTCCTCATCTAGAATATGCATTTCTGGAGGGTGATGATAAATTACCCGTCATTATTGCTAAAGACTTGAAAGATGAGGAAAATGCTGCACTCCTAAAGGTTCTTAAGGCAAACAAGCAAGCAATTGCTTGGAAACTCTCCGACATTAAGGGCGTAAGCCCGGACTTTTGTACACAAAATCTTAATGGAGGATGACTTTAAGCCAGCAGTGCAACAACAAAGAAGGGTAAATCCCAAAATCCACGAAGTTATCAAACAAGAGGTTCTAAAACTTCTTGATGCGGGGTTGATTTATCCTATATCTGACAGTCCTTGGGTCAGCCCAATTCATTGTGTTCCTAAAAAGGGTGGCATAACCGTTGTCACCAATGAGGAAAACGAGTTGATTCCAACTCGTTTGGTCACGGGTTGGCGAGTATGTATTGACTATCGAAAGTTGAATGAAGCCACCCGTAAAGACCTTTTTCCTCTCCCTTTTATGGACCATATGCTCGAAAGACTAGCGGGGAATGAATACTACTGTTTCCTCGATGGTTTCTCAGGTTACTTCCAAATCCCCATTAATCCACAGGATCAAGAGAAAACTACCCTTCACATGCCCCTACGGAACTTTTGCTTACAAACGTATGTCTTTCGGCTTATGTAATGCACCAGGCACGTTCCAAAGGTGCATGATGTCTATCTTTTCCGACATGATCGGGAAAACCATGGAGGTATTTATGGATGACTTTTCAGTCATCGGGGATTCATTCCAGTCTTGTCTCTCCCACTTGGAACAAATGCTTAAACGTTGTAAAGAAACGAATTTGAGTCTCAACTGGGAGAAGAGCCACTTTATGGTCAAGGAGGGCATTGTCCTCGGCCATAAAATTTCAAAAAACGGGATTGAGGTTGACAGAGCTAAAATTGATGTCATCGCTAAATTACCTCATCCCACTACCGTCAAAGGTATTAGGAGCTTTTTGGGTCATGTCGGCTTCTACCGTAGGTTTATCCAATATTTCTCTAAGATTGCCCGGCCTATGACCCATCTCCTCGAGAAGGATGCTCCTTTTATCTTCTCTCCTGAGTGCATCGAAGCTTTTGAAACATTAAAGAAAAAGCTTACCGAGGCACCGATTCTTGTTGCCCCCGATTGGGACATACCTTTTGAGCTTATGTGCGATGCTAGTGATTTTGCCATAGGTGCGGTCTTGGGGCAACGAAAAGCAAAATACTTTCAGCCTATACACTACGCAAGCAAAACTATGACCGAGGCTCAGAGTCATTACACCACTACTGAAAAAGAACTACTGGTTGTGGTGTATGCCTTTGAAAAATTCCGGCCATACTTAATCCTGACCAAATGCGTAGTGTATACGGATCACTCGGCTTTAAAGTACCTATTTGCAAAGCAAGATGCAAAGTCGAGGCTACTCCATTGGGTTCTCCTCCTCCAAGAATTTGATATCATTATCCGTGATAAAAAAGGAGCCGAGAACCTTGATGCTGATCATCTCTCACGATTAGAAAACCTTCACCAGGATGTGTCCGAGAAACAAGAAATAAATGAAACATTTCCTCTCGAGACACTCAATGCGGTTGCTTTTCGTGGTGACTCTACTACCCCATGGTTTGCCGATTTTGCAAATTACCATGCGGGTAACTTCATCGTGAAGGGGATGACGTCCCAACAAAGAACAAATTCTTCAAAGACGTTAAACATTACTTTTGGGACGACCCCTATCTCTTCAAAATCTGTGCCGATCAAGTCATCAGGCGATGTGTATACGGACAGGAAGCCGCTGATATTCTCAAGGCTTGCCATGCTGGACCCACCGGGGGCCACCATAGTCCTAACTACACCGCCAAAAAGGTGTTTGATTCCGGTTTCTATTGGCTCACGATCTATAAGGATGCCCACGAGTTAGTCAAAGCTTGTGATGCTTGTCAGCGTCACGGGAATATTTCACAAAAGAACGAAATGCCACAAAATGCCATTCAAGTTTGTGAAATCTTTGACGTCTGGGCATCGATTTTATGGGGCCATTCCCATCTTCTCGTGGAAACAAATACATTCTCATGGCTGTTGACTACTTGTCAAAATGGGTTGAGGCTAAGGCCTTACCCACTAACGATGCCCGAGTTGTTGTGAAATTTTTGAAATCCCTCTTTGCTCGTTTTGGAACTCCACGTGCCATCATTAGTGATCGCGGTACTCACTTTTGCAATGATCAATTCACAAAAATCATGCTTAAGTACGGTGTTACTCATCGTCTTTCTACCGCGTATCACCCACAAACAAGTGGGCAGGTGGAGGTTTCAAACCTTGGTATTAAGCGGATTCTTGAGAGGACAGTAGGTGAAAACCGTGCTTCCTGGTCGGATAAACTAGATGATGCACTCTGGGCCTTCCGTACAGCTTACAAAACACCCATCGGGTGTACTACCTACAAGCTTGTATACGGGAAAGCGTGTCATTTACCGATCGAGCTCGAGCACAAAGCCTACTGGGCCTTGAAACATGCAAACTACGACCTTCATAAAGCGGGTGATCACCGTAAGGTTCAACTCAATGAATTAAACGAACTTCGTGATCAAGCCTACGAGAACTCTTTAATCTACAAAGAAAAGACAAAGAAGATTCACGACTTTAAGATTAAGAACCGCATTTTCAACGTCGGTGATAGAGTCATTCTTTTCAATTCGAGGTTAGAGATCTTCTCAGGGAAATTAAAAACCCGATGGACTGGACCATTCACTGTTGCTAAAGTATATCCATACGGGACTGTTGAGTTATCTCAACCCGAAGGTCCCAACTTCAAAGTGAATGGTCATCGTTTGAAACATTATTTTGGAGAGGACATACCATCCTTGGTTGTCCCAGATCTCCAAACTTTCCCCATGGACCAATGAATTCGGGGATCGAGTCAAGCTAGTGACTCGGTGAACAAAAATTAGCAAAATATATGGGTTTTCACCCATATCTCTGACTTCTTTCTACTTTCTACCACTCTAGTGTGGGGGAGTGGCCGTCCCCCACCTTTTGAAAACTAAATATGTATATAAGTTTCAGTAAAAAAAAGAAAAAAAAATGAATGATGAATAAAAATGTTTATATGTACAGATAAATAAAGTGAAAAATAAAAACAATATTTCCACAGTTAGTTTTGAATATTAGCTTTTTCCGTTCAGAGATTCGGCATAATAGCCGGGACTTTGAATATTGAGGACAATATTCAATTCTAGTGTGGGGGGGGGGGGGGGGGGGAAATTCTTACAAATTTTATCACAAAATACTTTCTAAGTACCCCCATTTTGGCCTAAATTTCTAAATTTTTCAAAATATTTTCACTTTATTTCAAAATTTTTGTGGTAATCAGTCCGCCATGTCTAAATGACAAAAGGATTGGCTAATCCAGGAGCAAACGGCTCTTGGTAAAGATATCTCAAATCCGTTGATGGCTTGCAATTTGCCCAAAATTGTATGGTAAATGAACTCGCCATATCCCATAAAGTGAATGAGTTGGCTTGCCCGCAAGATTATGGCTTGTGGTAAAGGCCGTGGAAAAACCATAATTGTTAATCAGCTCACCAAGATGTTGACTTATTCCATCAAGAGTTGGCTAGTCCAGAAGCAAACGGCTTTTGGTAAAGACTAATCAAATCCGTTGACAGCTGGTGGTTTGCTCAAAATCACATGGTTATCAGGTGGACCATAGTTCTTACTTGAATCGATACATCTGGCTACTCCAGAAGTGATGGCTTTTGGTAAAGAGTTTTTCAAATCCATCAAGTTTTTCTCAAAAGATTGCTAGGGACTAGCAATGTTTTAGTGTGGGGGATTGATGAGTGCTCAAACACTCAGCATTTTTACCTTTTCTGAGCTGCCAAAACATCTAAAAACACTCAATATTGCATCAAAATAGTGAAAATATCCCAGGAATGTGTTTTACATGTTTCAAATGCAAAATAATCAAAAACAGATGAAAAACGTACAAAGTTTGCATAATTGGCAGTTTCAGTCCCTCATCTTTCAAAAGTTGTCAAATCTAGTCCCTGGTTGTTCTAAAAACTTGAAAAAGTCACCAAAGGCCCTTTTAAATAAAAAAGTTACATAATTAGTCCTTTGGTGCAAAGTTTTACAAAATGTCAAGTTTAGTCCCTGAAGTTTGGAAAATTGTCAAAAATGGTCCCTGGGATATTAAAACTTTGAGAAAAACAAATTTTGTCCTTGAACTTCTCATATATGGCAGGATTGGTCCTTGGTGGAAAAGTTTGGTAAAATTACATAACAGGTCCCTGAAGTTTGAAAGTTTGGCAGAAATAGTCCCTGGGAAATTAAAATGGAAAAATCAACTTTGGACCTCATACTATTCATCATTGGCAGAAAATAACCTTGTGACAAACTTTGGAAGAATGCCAAATCACACCCCCAAACTTTCGGCTATTTACAAAAATGGTCCTTGTGAATGTTAAACCAAACCGGACCCTTAATAATTATTACCCAAACAACCAAATCCAATCCAATCCAAAATACACCCAAGCCCACTCCCTATTTTTGGCCCACTCCACAACAGCCCAACACACACCCCTTTGTATAATACCGGGGGTCAAACGTTGACCCTTGGTCAAACGAGTCAAACAATCACCCCCTTCACCCCTTCCCTCCCCCACACCACTTGCAGAACCATCAAATCACCACCACCCCACTATCCCTGTCCAATCCACCGCCCAAACCACCACTCTCACCTAATATCACATCCACAATTAATGCCACCCCCCCCCCCTGTTGCTATATTTTTGTATTTCACACTCCTCACTTTTTCCCGCCAAAATGACGTGGAAGGCCAGGATCAATTCAGAAGGATTCAAGGGCTAGGATTGATTGGGATTTGCTCAGAGACTCAAGGGAAACCCTAATCCACAGCTATAAAATGAAGAGAAGCAAGAAGAAAGGATATAGTTCACATTTTAGTCTTATTGTAATCGTAAAAGTTATAGTTTGTTTCTTTAGATAAATCAAAAGCTTTTAAGCATTTCCTTAGTTAATTCAGTTGTAATCTCAACCTTTTTAAGCAATATAATCAAGTTTCAGTATCTATTTTAGTTTATGCAATTTCCATCTTTATTTCAAAATTTCAAATCAAGCTCTGTGTTTATTTATGTTAATGTTAAGGACTTTTAGGAACATTTAGGCTCCCATAAGCTCAGTGAAGCTTTTAGAAACTATTTAAAAGCAATAGAATCATAAAACAAGAAAAAAAAAATCAGAAAAATAAGAAAAAAAAATAAAAAGTTGCAGGTGTGTGATGAAGAAGGCTGGAGCAGGGTGAATCTTGGATGGCCCTGGGTTAGAGGCTTTGTGGAAAACCATTAAGAAAGATCTGTGGTTCTTGGTTCATGTGGAAGTTGCTTGAATGGCATGAAGTAAGCACAAAATCCATTTCTATTGTGTTTTACCTAGTATTGCTTGTTTATTTTTGCTTGTTTATGTATTTTATATCTTATTAGAATAGATTTGATCTGTTTCTAGGTTTAAATAATTGTGTTGCTTTGAAATTTCAAAACAGTCTTCAATAAGCTAGTGTTTGGATTAGTAAGTTTCAATAAGTAGGGATCTGTTGTTGTTGCTTTTGTGTGTTGAAACATGTTGCAGTAGAAGTAATTAGATCACCTTAGTCATAAAACTAGGTCTTGTTCAAGAAAAAGTCAAAATAGGCTTTGATTTAGCCTAATTTGTCATCTGTTAAGTGTTAATACTTAAATCTTCATCAAATCTTTTCATAAGTAGCTAATCTAGCTTAATTAGGTCTTATTATAACTTAGTATAACTATTTTAGTCCATAGAATCCAATCATATCTCAGCAAAGTCAAATCTTAATGTTCATTCAAAAGTCAAAAAGTTTCAAATCTGTCAAAATAGTCAATTAGTCCAGACCTTGCACAAGCATAAAAGCAATTTGGAAATCCTAGGTTTTTGTGGATTTGTGTTGGTTTACCTGTTTCAAAAAGAAAATCCAAGTTTGAAATCCATTTGCTTAAAAATAAGCAGTGTGTAAGTTGCCTATTTGCTCAGTCACCTCCCCTGCATCAGGGGTGTGACCCTGATTTCACAAGCTCACCAAGAGCTTCTCAGAGAGCTTTAGCCCTCACACCTTAGCATTTTAGGGACCTTGTCAACCCATCTCACCATTCTAATTGTTAGTTTGGACCTTAGAACCCTTACCCCTAGCCTGCTTGTCCCAACAAGTCACCACCATCATACTGAGTACACTGAGTACTCAGTATAGGCATCAACTTTCATAAGCTTGCCAAAAGCTCAATAGTGAGCCATAAGCTCTGCTTGTTGGCTTATTTGGTAGCCTACCAGACCAGCTTTGAGGTACCATTCTCACTTTGGACCCTTGTGCTTATTTGTGGGTCCCACATAGGCTTATAGTTGCCATCTTGAGACTGCTAGTATATAGCTTGCTGATTTGAGCTTATTTGTGTGTTACAGCTTATTGTTCATATCTCTTGCTTATTTTAGCTTAATTTTGGCTCACTTAAGTTGCTTGTACCTTATTGTGCCTTCTGTGATCAGAGTTTGGCTTATTTCATTTGAAAAATACACAAAATAAGCTAATAAGCCAACTATTTTGTTAAAGGGGGTGCACATAGCTTATTTTTAAGCTATAACAAAAGTCATTTCACAAAAGTTTCTTATTTTCATCTTATTTTTAGCTGTCAAAAAGAAAAACACCAAAAAACCAAATATAAAATTAGTGATTGCTTCTATTTAATAGATTCTATCTTTTTCATTTTTCATTTCAGCTTATTAATAAGCACTTTACCATTTTTATAATTTTCTTAATTTCCTATTACCTTTAAGTATTTATAATAAATTTCTTAGATTTTTCCTAAACAGTTTACTAATTATTAGAATTAAAAGTAATTTAATTAATTAATTAGGTAATATTAGTAATTAATTAGTTTTCTTAAATTTTAATTAACAACAGTAGGTTTTTATAATTTTCCTAGGTTTTATAAATTAGTTAAGACTTTTAGAAAATATATTTTTAATTTATAATGTTCATTTTCCAATTTTCTTATTTAATTTAATTAAATTAGATTTAAATTAATTAAAAGGTAAATAATTAGTAAAATAGCCTAAAATTAATTTTTATAAGCTTTTTATAATTTTGTAGGATTCCTATGATGGTTAATTAGTTTTATAAATTTTTCCATAATTTTCTAAGTCTTTTAAGTATTATTAGTAATTTAAAATAATTTAATTAGTTTAATTAATATAATTAGTTTTTATTTAATAAAAAACTCATAAAAAGACAAAAATATTTATTTTTAATTTTTATACTTTCTTCAAGTTCATTTTAAGGTTTAGAAATTATTTGTGCAAATTTTTAGGTTAATTTGTAATCCTTATCATTTTTAGTTAATTTAAATTAAGTTTAATTTACTTTTTAAATAGTTTTAATTAATTAATTAATATTTAAATATCAAAATAATCATTTTTATAATTTCATTTTCATTTTAAATTATCTTTTAATTTTAAGTTTTAAAAAGTTTCACTTGCACCGTCTGTAGTTTGTAATTGTTCAAAACCCACTTTTTATGTCTGTAACCTGATTCCAAGTTGTGCATTTGTAAATATATCTGTATATCTGTTATTGTGAATATTATATCATTGTCCAAAAATACCAAATATCAGTAGCATAATCAATTCCCAATCATCTTGGCTACTGTCCTCAGTGCCACTCATTCTCATACCGAAAACCCTATAAGCATGCTACTGTTTTTGTTTACCGAGTCGCTAGCTTGACTCGACCCCGAATTTATTTGTCATTGGGGAATGTGGAAGAAGTGATCTCCATCGAACTTTCATTCAAGATGTTTGGATAAACATTTGAAGCACGTGAAAGTTCCACACCGATGAGATAAGTATCCGGCTCAAGATAATGATACATGAAAATGCCGGGATCAAATATAGTGTCCTCACTCCCGAAGGAGTGAAGAAGAGAAGAAGTCACCGTATAGGTGAAGAAAAGGAAGAAAATCATGATAAAAAGCATGATTTGATCTTCTTCCTCGAGAGGAGGCTCAATAGCCTGAGTTTGGATTTCAAAGGGTAAGCTCGTAAATATCCCGGGAGGGAGGGTGGGAATTTGCAAATTCTCAAGATTGAGAGCATCTCCCCCCGGGATATCAAACTGATGAGCGAGTTCACCGGAGAACTCCTCATGAAGAGAATCATTCACAAGATGTGAATCTGCGAACTCATGTTCCATTGTGGACTCATCACAATCCTCGTCAAAGATTGGATTATTAGAAATCATAGTGAATTCAGAATCAAATTCAAATAGAGGATTGGTGAGAGTCGTATCGAATGTTTCGGGAACAAAGAGATTATCATTCTCTATTGGACTGCTGGGATCAGAAGTGAGTGACGGATCATGAGATAGGAGACTTTCAATTTCTCCCAGATCGGTTTCAAAGTCGAGGAGACCATCATCACTTTCCAATGAAAGTGGATCGATGTGAGTAAGTTCATCAGCGAACTCCTCAAGAAGATGATCAGCATCAGTTTGTGGAACTGATGCCTCAACATACTCGATGTCTCCATAAGATATGCAATCATCGCTAAAATCTGAGAAAGTCTCAAATTGATCTTTAGGACACTCAATGGGTGAAGGAATATCACACATAAGATCAAAAGTCCCCTGTGACTCTCTTGGGATTGGAACAAGGATCTCAACACTAGACTTTATGAATTCGTCCGATTCCTTTGCAGGAATAGTGTCAAGATGCTCGTCCCCCATGTTCAAAGAGTGAGTGGGAACCTCAGGTGTGATAGCAGTTGTTTGAGATGGAATCTCAACTGCTGGGGTATCAACTGATGAACTTGAAATTTTATAAAATTCAAGGATGTCAAGTGTATCCTCATCATCACTGTCATCAGGAATGAAACGGAACAAAGAGCTAGACTTGGCTGCTTTTTCTCTTGCAATGGATTCCCGAATAGATTTTTCATATTCATCTTGGGAATTTATTCTAGCAGCCTGCTCTTCAGCAAGCAATTCTTCCATGGATTTTTGATGAGTATGTCTTTGGGCAAAGTCATCAACTAAACCCTTAAGCTCATCAACGATTTTCATCAGATTTTGCATTTCTGGAAGAAGTGCTTGATTCATATCGTACTGTGGAGGTTGGTCGTAACAAGGTGTGTCAAAATTGTCACAAGGATATGGATTCCCCGTTTGACAATCTGAACTGAAGTGAGGACCTCCACAGAAATCACAACAGTAAAACTGTTGAGGCTGTGGGTTGTACGTGCTAGAGTCATAACCGTTATCAGGAAACTGCTCATAGACAAGCGTGTTTCCCGATTGACAATCAGAACTGTAGTGTGAACCACCACAGTACTCACAACAGTAAAACTGCTGAGTATCATGGTGTGGTAACTGATGGAATGAATCAGTCGTGTCATGGTAGGAATAGGGATCTGGGTTATAGACAGACCCGTTTCCCGACTCTACCATGCCACAACTAGGGCAATCGCCACCATTATAAGGATTACCACACCAATGGCAAACCAGAAAGTGTGGATGAGACATAGAAAGAATCAAAAGTCTAGGGAGGGGTAGGGATGAAGAATCAAAGATGTGAGAGGGTAAAGGAGAATGTTTTTGGGTTTTTGGGTAGACATTTTGTACAAATGATAAGGAAAATGTTTTTGTGTTTTTGTTTTTATGAAAATATGAACAAGGATGGATAAATGTACTATGGAACGAATTCCAAAGACACTAATCAGAAAAACCGTTCAGATAAACGCGCACAACCTCCCCGGCAGCGGCGCCAAATTTTGACTGAGCCTAAACCACCTAACTAAAATCAACCACTGATGTGGTCAACACAGTCAGACAGCCTAGATCAATGCTCCGCGGAAGTATAAGGTTTCCCCGGGTCGTATGCCCCGACGAGGTGTGAATTGTAAACAAACGGTTTCGTGATCTGGCGAATTTGGATAGAAAAAGGGTTTGTGAAGGATTACACTAAGGAAAAACGAATGAGAACGATTTAAACACACTATATTAACAATGACGCGAAACCTAATTAACTTAAAATGTAAACTGAAAACTTAAAATCAGAAATTGCTTATACGTAAGCAGAAAAATAAGCCAAATGGCTTAAATAGAAGCTATCACTTGATTTATGTTTTTGGTTTTTCTAATTTTACAAACTACGTAACCTAAATTTAAAAACGTGAAAGTTATTTAAATAAAACGCGAGTTAAAATTAAAATAAACGCGAGTGCGCGAAATAAAAAGTGAAAACTGAGCTACGCTAACCCTACGAACATGAAAATTATATTTTTACGATCCTAACGATGAAAGAAAATTTTAGAAAAAAGAAAATTATTTTTTTGACTTTTTATTTATTTATTATTAATTAAATACTAATTAAACTAAATATAATTATTAAAAATACTAAACTATTTTAGAAAATTATGGAAATTTTTGGGAAACTAATTTAACTAATAAGCAATATAGGAAAAATAAAAAGTTTGGAAAAAGTTTCCTAAATAAGCTGGAAAGGCAGAAATAAGCAAATAAGCATAAACAAAACTAAAACCTATATAAGAGATTAAAAGGTGGAAGGTATATTGCAAAAGTCCCAAGGGCACGTTTGGTGAGTGTGTGACTTGTGAACTGAATGGCGTGGGTTCAAGTCCCACCCATGTCAGTTTTTACCATTATTTTTCTTGTTGGATTTTTCTTTTTGCAAAACAATCAATCAACAAAACTAACCAACTTTTGTGAAAGAAGCTTCACTGAAAAGCTAAAGTAAAGCTTATGCACAGCTTAAATCCCAACAGTGGGGGTTTTAGGTTGTTTAAGTGATTTTAATAGAAAACAAAAGCTAACCAAAAAGCAAATAAGCAAATCCCATGGTGAACACACATAAGCACAAACCCACAGGCCACAAACAAACTTTAACAAACCAACAACAACAACAAGATATAACAGCAACAACAACAGCAGGAAACAACAAACAAGAGCATCAAATATGATCATAAATTAAGAACAAACAAGAGTAGCAGCAACAGTCCAAAAGGAACCAAAAGAAGGGCCAAAATAAATAGTCTAATAAGCACTTGAGGGGAAACAAAAAGCACTAGCTTATAAGCAACCTAGGGGGGATTCTAAATCACCAAAGATCAAAACAAATGACCCAAAATTGACCAAGTTAGGGTCAATTGAAAATCGACCCAATCCCAAGTCTGCTTGGTCAGGGGAGATAGTGGTTCAACAGGCAACTTTAGAGGCTATAATAAGCTACTTAAAAAAAAATTCTAAAAATAAAATGAAAATACAAGCTTGTTCACAAGCTGGCAAGGAAGCTACAAACTGATTTTCAAGGAAATTTATGAGGAAATGAACAAATTAAAAATGCCTATTTGAGGGCTGTTGGAACAAGCAAAATTGCAGGCTTGGGAATTGGGTGAGATAGCAGGCATGAATTCACTACTCAATTAAGTTTGGAAGTGCATACTAAACTCAGAATCATAGACCTAGTACTACTGAAAGCTTGTAAAGTTGCAATGGGAACTTAATTCTAGTCCTAACCTATCTAAATTTGGACGATATAACAGCTGATGTAGCAGGGGGTAAGCAGTCACAAAATAAGCAAGTAAGTAGTTGTGAAAAGCTGAAATAGGCACAAAGGTGATTAAACTAACATACAATCTACTTGTAACACAGAAAGTAGAACCTAATCTTAACTCTAACTGATCTAAATTCAAGATTAAAAGGGTTGGTTTGGACTGTGCAGGTCTGGAATGGGGCTTCTGTGGGATGTAAAAAGCTATTTTACACTTCCTATGATGCAAAACAAACCACCTCTAGTGAGACTAACTTACTGGTTTACCTGTGCAACCAATACCAACCTTTAGTTTCTAAGCTTTACAGGCCAAACTTGGGATCATATGGGAGTGCAGGCTTGCTTGTTGGGAGAGAATGGGTCAAATGGGAATTAAAAAAAAAAATCCTAGGTACCAACTTGCTACTTCTATTGTAGACTATCTATGAACATACTAAACTTAAAACAACAATGGCACAACAAAAACTAAACCTAATCTGTGATCTTCTAGTGTGTAACAGATTACATAAAATAGATATAAGAATGCACCCAAACCACTTAGAAACTATTGGAGAATGAAATGGTATGCTTCTAACTAATAACCAAACTGATTTTAAAGCCTTTTGAATTTGAAATTTAGAACCAAAGCTAGACTAACCTAGTTATCCCAAACACCCCTTAGGCCTACTGAATTGCAATTTTTGGCTGCTAAGAGTAGTTTTAAGCATAGTTTTTTTCTTTGAAACTACATGGTATGACAAGTGATATTAAGGGAACTTAGACTAACATAAACCAAACTTAAGCAGTTTGGATAAGCAATTAATCAAAAAGCAGTTTAAGCTTATATAAGTGAAATAATTTGCAAACTCCTAACAACTACTACCTAAGTTATCAATAAAGCATTAACTTGAACAATTAACATGAATATTAACTAAAGATCATGAATGAACCAGAAACAAGCACATAATAAGCAGTGTAAATAACCAGAAAAAAAATAAATAAGCCGTTGGAGATTTTTTTTAAAAATTAACTTGCATTCATTAAAAGTAAAGAGTACACAAACTTTTTTAGAAAACTAAACTAAAAATCTAAACTAAAAACCCATTACAAACTAAATTAACTACTAGCCTCCAATGGCATACATAGCAACTTATTTATACTAAAAAAAACTTAAAACTAGGGTTTCTCCTTTGGCTTCTTGTGCTTCTCTTCTCTCTGACTGCTTTTGAACCCTTGGATTAAAGCAACCTCAATATCACCCCTTGATTCAAATTGGCGCCCAATTAAGTTTTGGCTTGTAGTACTTGGCAGGGGGCATGTTTTGGATTTGAGTGGAGGAAAGGTGAGTAGGGGTGGAGTGTTGGAGGGGGGAAGGAGTAGGGTGAATGATGGGATGTTGGGTGTGGCAGGGTATGTAGCAGAAGTAGCAGGGCACGAGGGGGAGGGATAAGGGTTAGACTTTAGGTTTGACTAGGTGGGATTATTAAAAACGGGGTGTATATTATTTGTAGGATTGGGCTAAAATTGGTGGTGGGCTGGTAGGGATTGGGTTGTTTGATTTTGGGTGGGCTTATTTTGGTGGTAAGGGTGTTATTTGGTTTGTATAAATATTAAGGGTTCATTTGGTCTAAAGTGTAATCACAAGGGCCATAAGTGTAATTTTCAGAAAGCTTAGGGACCTGAATTGCACTTTCTCCAAAGCTATCACAAGGACCATAGATGCCAACTTCATTAAACCAAAGATCACTTATGAATTTTTCCATTTTATAACACCCGAGGGCCAAAATTGAAAAGTTTCCAAACTTGAGGGACCAATATTGTCAATTGTTGAAAATTGTATTTCAAGGACTTATTTTGACACTTTAAAATTCCCAAGGACCCTAGTTGACTTTTCTTTCAAAAATTCCCACCAGGGACTAATTCTGCCAAAAGTGAAACTCCAGGGGCCTTTTTTGCCAATTTTGGATTTTGAGGGACCAAATGTGTAATTTTCTCAAACTTTTTACCCAAGGATTATTTTTGATAACTTTTGGCTTTTAAATGCCTTGGGTTGACTTTTCTTTCATTTTAAACTTCCAGGGACTAGTTTTGCCAAATTTTGAAACTTGAGGGACTGAAACTGCCAATTGTGCAAACTTTGTTCGTTTTTCATTTGTTTTTAAACATTTTGCATCTAAAACATATAAAACACACTTTTGGAATAAATTGTGTATTTTGATGCGTTTTTGGGTGTTTTTGGATGTTTTGGCAGTTCAGATACGATAAAAATGATGAGTATTTACACACTCATCAATCCCCCACACTAAACTATTGCTAGTCCCTAGCAATATTTTGAGAAAAACTTAATGGATTTGAAACTCTTTACCAAAAGCCATCACTTCTGGAGTAGCCAGGTGTAAGAACTGTGGCACACCTGATAACCGTGTGATTTTGAGCAAACCACCAGCTGTCAACGGATTTGAGTAGTCTTTACCAAAAGCCGTTTGCTTCTGGACTAGCCAGCTCTTGATGGAATAGTCAACATCTTGGTGAGCTGATTACCAATTATGGATTTTCCACGGCCTTTACCACAAGCCATAATCTTGCGGGCTAGCCAACTCATTTGTTTTCGGGGAGTTGATGAACCATACAATTTTGGGCAAATTGCAAGCCGTCAACGGATTTGATATGTCTTTACCAAGAGCCGTTTGCTCCTGGACTAGCCAATCCCTTTTGTCGCTTAGACAAGGCGGACTGATTACCACAAAAATTTTGAAGCACCAGTGAAAAATTTTTGAAAATTTTGAAATTTTGGCAAAAACGGGGGTATTATATAGTAAAATGTGATAAAATTCGCTAGAATAGCGAATACCCCCCCACACTAAGCATGAATATTGTCCTCAATATTCAAAATCCCGGCTATTATGCCGACATTTTGAACGTAAAAGGGCAACATTACAAGCTAAGCGTGGAAAACACCATTTTGTATTTTCACTTCATAAGTAACCATAGCATGGGGGACTCCCCCACACTTAGGGTGAAAACCCTATAAGCATGCTACTGTTTTTGTTTACCGAGTCGCTAGCTTGACTCGACCCCGAATTTATTTGTCATTGGGGAATGTGGAAGAAGTGATCTCCATCGAACTTTCATTCAAGATGTTTGGATAAACATTTGAAGCACGTGAAAGTTCCACACCGATGAGATAAGTATCCGGCTCAAGATAATGATACATGAAAATGCCGGGATCAAATATAGTGTCCTCACTCCCGAAGGAGTGAAGAAGAGAAGAAGTCACCGTATAGGTGAAGAAAAGGAAGAAAATCATGATAAAAAGCATGATTTGATCTTCTTCCTCGAGAGGAGGCTCAATAGCCTGAGTTTGGATTTCAAAGGGTAAGCTCGTAAATATCCCGGGAGGGAGGGTGGGAATTTGCAAATTCTCAAGATTGAGAGCATCTCCCCCCGGGATATCAAACTGATGAGCGAGTTCACCGGAGAACTCCTCATGAAGAGAATCATTCACAAGATGTGAATCTGCGAACTCATGTTCCATTGTGGACTCATCACAATCCTCGTCAAAGATTGGATTATTAGAAATCATAGTGAATTCAGAATCAAATTCAAATAGAGGATTGGTGAGAGTCGTATCGAATGTTTCGGGAACAAAGAGATTATCATTCTCTATTGGACTGCTGGGATCAGAAGTGAGTGACGGATCATGAGATAGGAGACTTTCAATTTCTCCCAGATCGGTTTCAAAGTCGAGGAGACCATCATCACTTTCCAATGAAAGTGGATCGATGTGAGTAAGTTCATCAGCGAACTCCTCAAGAAGATGATCAGCATCAGTTTGTGGAACTGATGCCTCAACATACTCGATGTCTCCATAAGATATGCAATCATCGCTAAAATCTGAGAAAGTCTCAAATTGATCTTTAGGACACTCAATGGGTGAAGGAATATCACACATAAGATCAAAAGTCCCCTGTGACTCTCTTGGGATTGGAACAAGGATCTCAACACTAGACTTTATGAATTCGTCCGATTCCTTTGCAGGAATAGTGTCAAGATGCTCGTCCCCCATGTTCAAAGAGTGAGTGGGAACCTCAGGTGTGATAGCAGTTGTTTGAGATGGAATCTCAACTGCTGGGGTATCAACTGATGAACTTGAAATTTTATAAAATTCAAGGATGTCAAGTGTATCCTCATCATCACTGTCATCAGGAATGAAACGGAACAAAGAGCTAGACTTGGCTGCTTTTTCTCTTGCAATGGATTCCCGAATAGATTTTTCATATTCATTTTGGGAATTTATTCTAGCAGCCTGCTCTTCAGCAAGCAATTCTTCCATGGATTTTTGATGAGTATGTCTTTGGGCAAAGTCATCAACTAAACCCTTAAGCTCATCAACGATTTTCATCAGATTTTGCATTTCTGGAAGAAGTGCTTGATTCATATCGTACTGTGGAGGTTGGTCGTAACAAGGTGTGTCAAAATTGTCACAAGGATATGGATTCCCCGTTTGACAATCTGAACTGAAGTGAGGACCTCCACAGAAATCACAACAGTAAAACTGTTGAGGCTGTGGGTTGTACGTGCTAGAGTCATAACCGTTATCAGGAAACTGCTCATAGACAAGCGTGTTTCCCGATTGACAATCAGAACTGTAGTGTGAACCACCACAGTACTCACAACAGTAAAACTGCTGAGTATCATGGTGTGGTAACTGATGGAATGAATCAGTCGTGTCATGGTAGGAATAGGGATCTGGGTTATAGACAGACCCGTTTCCCGACTCTACCATGCCACAACTGGGGCAATCGCCACCATTATAAGGATTACCACACCAATGGCAAACCAGAAAGTGTGGATGAGACATAGAAAGAATCAAAAGTCTAGGGAGGGGTAGGGATGAAGAATCAAAGATGTGAGAGGGTAAAGGAGAATGTTTTTGGGTAGACATTTTGTACAAATGATAAGGAAAATGTTTTTGTGTTTTTGTTTTTATGAAAATATGAACAAGGATGGATAAATGTACTATGGAACGAATTCCAAAGACACTAATCAGAAAAACCGTTCAGATAAACGCGCACAACCTCCCCGGCAGCGGCGCCAAATTTTGACTGAGCCTAAACCACCTAACTAAAATCAACCACTGATGTGGTCAACACAGTCAGACAGCCTAGATCAATGCTCCGCGGAAGTATAAGGTTTCCCCGGGTCGTATGTCCCGACGAGGTGTGAATTGTAAACAAACGGTTTCGTGATCTGGCGAATTTGGATAGAAAAAGGGTTTGTGAAGGATTACACTAAGGAAAAACGAATGAGAACGATTTAAACACACTATATTAACAATGACGCGAAACCTAATTAACTTAAAATGTAAACTGAAAACTTAAAATCAGAAATTGCTTATACGTAAGCAGAAAAATAAGCCAAATGGCTTAAATAGAAGCTATCACTTGATTTATGTTTTTGGTTTTTCTAATTTTACAAACTACGTAACCTAAATTTAAAAACGTGAAAGTTATTTAAATAAAACGCGAGTTAAAATTAAAATAAACGCGAGTGCGCGAAATAAAAAGTGAAAACTGAGCTACGCTAACCCTACGAACATGAAAATTATATTTTTACGATCCTAACGATGAAAGAAAATTTTAGAAAAAAGAAAATTATTTTTTTGACTTTTTATTTATTTATTATTAATTAAATACTAATTAAACTAAATATAATTATTAAAAATACTAAACTATTTTAGAAAATTATGGAAATTTTTGGGAAACTAATTTAACTAATAAGCAATATAGGAAAAATAAAAAGTTTGGAAAAAGTTTCCTAAATAAGCTGGAAAGGCAGAAATAAGCAAATAAGCATAAACAAAACTAAAACCTATATAAGAGATTAAAAGGTGGAAGGTATATTGCAAAAGTCCCAAGGGCACGTTTGGTGAGTGTGTGACTTGTGAACTGAATGGCGTGGGTTCAAGTCCCACCCATGTCAGTTTTTACCATTATTTTTCTTGTTGGATTTTTCTTTTTGCAAAACAATCAATCAACAAAACTAACCAACTTTTGTGAAAGAAGCTTCACTGAAAAGCTAAAGTAAAGCTTATGCACAGCTTAAATCCCAACAGTGGGGGTTTTAGGTTGTTTAAGTGATTTTAATAGAAAACAAAAGCTAACCAAAAAGCAAATAAGCAAATCCCATGGTGAACACACATAAGCACAAACCCACAGGCCACAAACAAACTTTAACAAACCAACAACAACAACAAGATATAACAGCAACAACAACAGCAGGAAACAACAAACAAGAGCATCAAATATGATCATAAATTAAGAACAAACAAGAGTAGCAGCAACAGTCCAAAAGGAACCAAAAGAAGGGCCAAAATAAATAGTCTAATAAGCACTTGAGGGGAAACAAAACGCACTAGCCTATAAGCAACCTAGGGGGGATTCTAAATCACCAAAGATCAAAACAAATGACCCAAAATTGACCAAGTTAGGGTCAATTGAAAATCGACCCAATCCCAAGTCTGCTTGGTCAGGGGAGATAGTGGTTCAACAGGCAACTTTAGAGGCTATAATAAGCTACTTAAAAAAAATTCTAAAAATAAAATGAAAATACAAGCTTGTTCACAAGCTGGCAAGGAAGCTACAAACTGATTTTCAAGGAAATTTATGAGGAAATGAACAAATTAAAAATGCCTATTTGAGGGCTGTTGGAACAAGCAAAATTGCAGGCTTGAGAATTGGGTGAGATAGCAGGCATGAATTCACTACTCAATTAAGTTTGGAAGTGCATACTAAACTCAGAATCATAGACCTAGTACTACTGAAAGCTTGTAAAGTTGCAATGGGAACTTAATTCTAGTCCTAACCTATCTAAATTTGGACGATATAACAGCTGATGTAGCAGGGGGTAAGCAGTCACAAAATAAGCAAGTAAGTAGTTGTGAAAAGCTGAAATAGGCACAAAGGTGATTAAACTAACATACAATCTACTTGTAACACAGAAAGTAGAACCTAATCTTAACTCTAACTGATCTAAATTCAAGATCAAAAGGGTTGGTTTGGACCGTGCAGGTCTGGAATGGGGCTTCTGTGGGATGTAAAAAGCTATTTTACACTTCCTATGATGCAAAACAAACCACCTCTAGTGAGACTAACTTACTGGTTTACCTGTGCAACCAATACCAACCTTTAGTTTCTAAGCTTTACAGGCCAAACTTGGGATCATATGGGAGTGCAGGCTTGCTTGTTGGGAGAGAATGGGTCAAATGGGAATTAAAAAAAAAAATCCTAGGTACCAACTTGCTACTTCTATTGTAGACTATCTATGAACATACTAAACTTAAAACAACAATGGCACAACAAAAACTAAACCTAATCTGTGATCTTCTAGTGTGTAACAGATTACATAAAATAGATATAAGAATGCACCCAAACCACTTAGAAACTATTGGAGAATGAAATGGTATGCTTCTAACTAATAACCAAACTGATTTTAAAGCCTTTTGAATTTGAAATTTAGAACCAAAGCTAGACTAACCTAGTTATCCCAAACACCCCTTAGGCCTACTGAATTGCAATTTTTGGCTGCTAAGAGTAGTTTTAAGCATAGTTTTTTTCTTTGAAACTACATGGTATGACAAGTGATATTAAGGGAACTTAGACTAACATAAACCAAACTTAAGCAGTTTGGATAAGCAATTAATCAAAAAGCAGTTTAAGCTTATATAAGTGAAATAATTTGCAAACTCCTAACAACTACTACCTAAGTTATCAATAAAGCATTAACTTGAACAATTAACATGAATATTAACTAAAGATCATGAATGAACCAGAAACAAGCACATAATAAGCAGTGTAAATAACCAGAAAAAAAATAAATAAGCCGTTGGAGATTTTTTTTAAAAATTAACTTGCATTCATTAAAAGTAAAGAGTACACAAACTTTTTTAGAAAACTAAACTAAAAATCTAAACTAAAAACCCATTACAAACTAAATTAACTACTAGCCTCCAATGGCATACATAGCAACTTATTTATACTAAAAAAAACTTAAAACTAGGGTTTCTCCTTTGGCTTCTTGTGCTTCTCTTCTCTCTGACTGCTTTTGAACCCTTGGATTAAAGCAACCTCAATATCACCCCTTGATTCAAATTGGCGCCCAATTAAGTTTTGGCTTGTAGTACTTGGCAGGGGGCATGTTTTGGATTTGAGTGGAGGAAAGGTGAGTAGGGGTGGAGTGTTGGAGGGGGGAAGGAGTAGGGTGAATGATGGGATGTTGGGTGTGGCAGGGTATGTAGCAGAAGTAGCAGGGCACGAGGGGGAGGGATAAGGGTTAGACTTTAGGTTTGACTAGGTGGGATTATTAAAAACGGGGTGTATATTATTTGTGGGATTGGGCTAAAATTGGTGGTGGGCTGGTAGGGATTGGGTTGTTTGATTTTGGGTGGGCTTATTTTGGTGGTAAGGGTGTTATTTGGTTTGTATAAATATTAAGGGTTCATTTGGTCTAAAGTGTAATCACAAGGGCCATAAGTGTAATTTTCAGAAAGCTTAGGGACCTGAATTGCACTTTCTCCAAAGCTATCACAAGGACCATAGATGCCAACTTCATTAAACCAAAGATCACTTATGAATTTTTCCATTTTATAACACCCGAGGGCCAAAATTGAAAAGTTTCCAAACTTGAGGGACCAATATTGTCAATTGTTGAAAATTGTATTTCAAGGACTTATTTTGACACTTTAAAATTCCCAAGGACCCTAGTTGACTTTTCTTTCAAAAATTCCCACCAGGGACTAATTCTGCCAAAAGTGAAACTCTAGGGGCCTTTTTTGCCAATTTTGGATTTTGAGGGACCAAATGTGTAATTTTCTCAAACTTTTTACCCAAGGATTGTTTTTGATAACTTTTGGCTTTTAAATGCCTTGGGTTGACTTTTCTTTCATTTTAAACTTCCAGGGACTAGTTTTGCCAAATTTTGAAACTTGAGGGACTGAAACTGCCAATTGTGCAAACTTTGTTCGTTTTTCATTTGTTTTTAAACATTTTGCATCTAAAACATATAAAACACACTTTTGGAATAAATTGTGTATTTTGATGCGTTTTTGGGTGTTTTTGGATGTTTTGGCAGTTCAGATACGATAAAAATGATGAGTATTTACACACTCATCAACGTACTTCCCCAACTCTATAAGCTCCTACTTCACTTCTATGTCGAGCCTGCAAGAAGCTCCTAACATGGGATCACTAGAATTCGCTCATGCATTAAATACAACCATAAAAACCTTAGTACACATTGGTTCATGTTTCTTAAGACGTTTAAGCATGTTACACAATGGAAGTCTGCCAGTTTTCTTAAGCCTAACATCGAAATCATTCATCCATTACAACTATAAACAAGCAATCAACTTATAATCAACATCTAGGTTTCATTACATCTAAGCAAACACACAATAGATCTAGCCTAGCATGTTAAAATCAAGACAAGCGTAAGATATATTCAAACAACACATAGACATATTGAATGAATTGAAATGATACTTATCTCAATTGAACATGAAAGGTTTCAAGGGGTGAAAACCCTTGAAAATACTGTTACAAACAAGCTAGGGTTTATTAAGTTCAACCCTAAAATTCTCCTCTCTTTGAATGAAAATTACAAAGACTATATATAGATTTACTAAGGTGACGGCGTCAAGAAGAAAGTTCTGACACCGTCAACCCGCCGCCAAAAATATTCTCGGATTGCCTAGATCCAGATCTGACGCCGTCATGTGTAATGTTGCTCTGGGCCGTCACCACTTTTACTCTTGACGGCCTTGCCTTGACGCCGTCACGTTTTCTCAGGGCCATCACCAAAATTGCTCTTGACGCCGTCATAAAATTGTTCTTGACGCTGTCAGGTACTGTTCCCAGCAAGGAAAATTAAGACTTTGCCGTTTTCTTCACTTTTATGCTCCAAAAACGTCCAAAATGCTTCCTTTTCCAGAATTCACTCCCAAAGTACCTAAAATCACAAAAGGAACGATTTAGGGCAATATTTGATCAAATAAATTCAAATTCCGGCTTAAATGACCCCCTAAAAACGGATCATTTTTCGCCTCATCATATACCCTTACACTTGAGATTTGCTTGTCCTCAAGCAAATGCGCTTTTATTCTAATCAAAATACAAGTTAGGGGTCATTTAACACTAATACAAAAGTAATTACAACAAATAATCATTCCACTAAAGACCAAAGACAAGCACGGAGGTCATATACTAGCACCTCACAAATAGTATTTAGATACTCACATCTCTCGGGTGTAATAAAGTATTTATCACAATATGGAAATGGAAAACATCTCTCACTACCTGTCATAGCAAAATAGATTACCATAGGCTTGGAAAAGGATCAAACCTCCACCACATGGCGTAAGCACCTAGGATAAACTATCAAAGAGGTCTTTTAAAAGGGTTATAACGTTAGGTGTAGGGATATGGAATACACGGTTTTGTTGGATATAGGCAATCTTTACTGGTGACGAGTTAATCATCTTGGTTAACTACATGTACAACATGGCGTTGCTAAGCCAAGACTAGACTCGACTTAAGCTAATAAAGCAGAAATAACAAAAACATAAAACAAACATAGAATGAAACAGGATGGTAGTCCGTATGTTTTTCTCTTTTCTTTTTTCTATATATACTTTTTTTCTTTTTCTTGATTTTTCGATTTTTTTTTTTTTTTTTTTTTTTTTTTTTTTTGCATACACTCTTACCCTACCATCCAAAATAATACATCATAGGGAATGAACATTCCTATTACACTTGAATTTTTACATATTTTACAATAAACTACTCTAATGACTCGAATCAAGATAATCAAAACACTTGGAGTACTTTTAAGATTAACGTAATTATGGGGGTAATAAAATGGTGTTCTTCCCCATTACTCCATAACATTAGTACTTTACCCATGAGTCCCAATCGTCCCAAAACAATATGTACAAGGATATGACTCGACTTAGCAACCATGTAATCAATTAGATAATTAACTAAGGGTTTAACAAATAACAATAATGCACTAAAGATGTGTGCATACACGGAAGGCTAAGGCGATTTGGGTGTACATTTAAGTGGGGTGTAACAAATTCTTCCTTTAAGTAAGATGCTTAAAGGTAGAAACGAAAAGATAGGCTCGGAGGGGTGTACTAGGGGTTTCGTGTATTAAATATGAGTACAACGCTAAGGTGTGGGAAAAAAAATAATTGACTTAACTAGCCAAGTAATATGACTTCAATGGTCAAGTAATTATGATACAGGTTTAACACAAGGGTGATCCTAATGCCTCTTATCATGTAGTAAATCCTACTACACGAATGTATTCTCACTAGCGGTCTCGGGATGCATCATTAACGCAAGTTATAGAATCTAAATGCTACCAGTACACTCATAAGCACTAATAGTAAATGTTTTCCCTATCAAATCTAAAGGCGAACCTCACATATTTGAGTGGAAAATTTTTATGAATGGTACAGTTTTGTGCTAGTCATACAACTCCTATCCATGAGACGCTTGCTAAGGCTAAAGTTTCACTCCTAAATGTTGTAAAAATTTTTAAATTTGGCGCTAAAATTACACTAACAAGTATTTCTCATAGTTTTATTACACATCTACCATCAAACAAACAAACTCAAGCGAAAGTGTATACTATAAGGTATCATCATTTTACCCTCCCCTTACACTTAGGATGGACATTGTCCCCAATGTTCAATTAAAGATTGTAAAAGTAAAACAGGTAAAAGAATGAAATCAAATACTCCCCTGATTCGCTCAGTATGGATAGTGTGGTAACAAGGTTAGATCTTCCTCCAAGAAAATGAACCATCAAAGCTTCTCTTCCAGAATATAAATCATCTTCTTGTCATACATAACCTGTTAAACCTGAGAAAACAAACAAGGCAACCTCTCGTAAAATCGGCGACAATCTATATATGATAACAAATCCTAGAAAACAAAGTAAGATATAATGCTTGTGGAATGATGTTTGCAGATTCCCTGGAGTTTATAAAACTAAAGATTCAACAAAAACGTTAAGACTCCGTTAGAAAAACAAAACTAGAAAAATTTCCAGAATTTTACACATGACGCCATCAGGAATTTCCTCCTGACGCCGTCAGAAGTGACCTGCAGAAATCTTTACGTTAAGTTTCCGAAAAATTTCTGGAAAAACTTTGTCCTACTTCCTGGAAAATCCTACAAAACATCATTATGACTCGATACAAGCATTTGACTCTAACAAATATGAATATACATGTTCATTTAATATTGTGGAGAATCGTGATCAATTTTGTTTCTTCAAAATATATTTGGGGTTTCCCCTTACACTTATCTTTTGCGAAATACCTTTGGATGAAGATAAGACAAAGCCAAATGACAAAATAAAGTATTTTCACCATTTAAGTTTTGAAACATGATCTACCAACAATAAAAAATAAAACATGCATACGGAAACAAATAACAATCAAACAAAACATGGGTTGTCTCCCAAGAAGCGCTTTTCTTTATTTACGAGTCTTGTAGCTAGACTCAAGGTCATGGGCTATCGTGTGTCGCTTATGCTCACATAACCAAGGGTGAGCCATATAATAGTCGCCTAATCTTTCTTATAATCATCACTTAACTCTAAACATCCACGATAATACCTTTTATTCTTTTTATGAGTATATTTAAGCTCTTTTCTTTTATCATTCTCACTTAGCATTTCTAGGGGCGGATACCTACTACACTTCTCCATGGAAAAATCCTTGAACCTAGGGAGTGCACGGGGCATTTGGTAGACAAAATCTTCATCCCCATCCGAGAATGTAATTAACCTTTCCATAAGTTTTTCATCAAGGTTGGTCAACCTTTTGAAAGGTTTCCCAAACACAACTTGGGTTAACTTACTATCGATAAATTCTCCTAGATTCTCCATAACCATGAACTCAACAAGATAAACAAAGCCTCCTACAAACACATGCAATGACATTGCCCTAGCAATAATATTATCTACTTTGTATTCTAACTCATCTACCATAAATTTATTGTATTCACTACGCGAGATTATGTTCATTGGTAGAGATGAGTTAAGGTAGGCATTAAAGCTCCTAAATTCAATCTTACAAGGAAATTGCATATTGAATGAGCTATCACACTCAATCCTTGTTCTAGGGTCAACATACCTAAGAGGGTTCGCTTCATCTTCCACCCTATCCTTATTAATCACATCACCGTCGTCTAGATCCTCATTGGAGTCTGAATAGTAAAAAGAACTAGCCCTATGGTCATCATCATGGTCAGACTCCTCCATTTCAGAATTATTGTCAAAGTGGTGGTTAGGCGAGAGGTTAGGTGGGTTTTCATTTTCCACTAAAGGGATTGGGGCGGGCATTTGGAAAATCCTGCGACGAAAAACACGAATAACATGAATCAAACGATCAATGTTATTGTTATCCATCGAGATAGTTTATGAACAAAGGAAACAAAGAAATAAGATAGACTAAAGAAAACTTAAAAAAAATAAAAATAAAATCTTACTAGAAAGGAATCTAGAAAGTAGACCTAATAAAAAGAAATTCTAACCTAGACAATAACTATTCCCCGGCAGCGGCGCCAAAAACTTGATGCGTGGGAATTGCACCAGGCTTTACCTCTCGAGGGATCTCGAGAAGCTTACAACCCCCACCAGGCAGTGTACCTGATCATTGTAGTATAGTATAGTGACAAGTACCGGGGGATTGATCGTTCAACTCAGGAATAGTGTCGCTAGGATTAGAAAGCCTAAGAACTAGGTCTAGAGGTAAGGGATGATTCTTTTTGTATTTTTATATTTTTATGAAAGCAATTAAAATCTTGGTTTTTAGAGGAGTAGGCGGAATTAGTTGCTAGTCAACTAACCCAATAACTAAGATGTAATCAAAATAAAATAACAGAAATGAAAATAAAGCTAATTAAACTAAAGGTGTGAACAATAAATGGGAGAATTGTGTTTACTTAGATTTCACTACTCCATAGATATCTTTTACAGGTTAATTGTTTGTTACAGTTGCGTGGATGACTGGTTATATTCCTTAATACCAATCATGGGGTGGCGTACGTACTTCCCTAACTCTATAAGCTCCTACTTCACTTCTATGTCGAGCCTGCAAGAAGCTCCTAACATGGGATCACTAGAATTCGCTCATGCATTAAATACAACCATAAAAACCTTAGTACGCATTGGTTCATGTTTCTTAAGACGTTCAAGCATGTTACACAATGGAAGTCTGCCAGTTTTCTTAAGCCTAACATCGAAATCATTCATCCATTACAACTATAAACAAGCAATCAACATCTAGGCTTCATTACATCTAAGCAAACACACCATAGATCTAGCCTAGCATGTTAAAATCAAGACAAGCGTAAGATATATTCAAACAACACATAGACATATTGAATGAATTGAAAGGATACTTATCTCAATTGAACATGAAAGGTTTCAAGGGGTGAAAACCCTTGAAAATACTGTTACAAACGAGCTAGGGTTTATTAAGTTCGACCCTAAAATTCTCCTCTCTTTGAATGAAAATTACAAAGACTATATATAGATTTACTAAGGTGACGGCGTCAAGAAGAAATTTCTGACGCCCTCAACCCGCCGCCAAAAATATTCTCGGATTGCCTAGATCCAGATCTGACGCCGTCATGTGTAATGTTGCTCTGGGCCGTCACCACTTTTACTCTTGACGGCCTTGCCTTGACGCCGTCACGTTTTCTCTGGGCCGTCACCAAAATTGCTCTTGACACCGTCATAAAATTGTTCTTGACACCGTCAGGTACTGTTCCCAGCAAGGAAAACTAAGACTTTGCCGTTTTCTTTACCTTTATGCTCCAAAAACGTCCAAAATGCTTCCTTTTCCAGAATTCACTCCCAAAGTACCTAAATGACCCCCTAAAAACGGATCATTTTTCGCCTCATCAAGTGCATACACGGAAGGCTAAGGCGATTTGGTTGCACATTTGGGTGGGTTGTAACAAATTCTTCCTTTAAGTAAAATGCTTAAAGTTAGAAACGAAAAGATAGGCTCGGAGGGGTGCACTAGGGGTTTCGTGTACTAAAAATGAGTACAACGCTAAGGTGTGGAAAAATTAATTGACTTTACTAGCCAAGTAATATGACTTAAATGGTCAAGTAATTATGATACGGGTTTAACACAAGGGTGATCCTAATGCCTCTTATCATATAGTAAATCCTACTACACGAATGTAGTCTCACTAGCGGTCTCGGGATGCATCACTAACGCAAGTTCTAGAATCTAAATGCTACCGGCACACTCATAAGCACTAATAATAAATGCTTTTCCTATCAAATCTAAAGGCGAACCTCACATATTTGGGAGGAAAATTTTTCTAAATGGTACGGTTTTGTGCTAATCATACAACTCTTATCCACGAGACGCTTGCTAAGGCTAAAGTTTCACTCTTAAATGTTGTAAAAAATTTTAAATTTGGCACTAAAATTACACTAACAAGTATTTCGCTTAGTTTTATTACACACCTACCATCAAACAAACAAACTCAAGTGCAATAGTATCCTATAAGGTATCATCATTTACCCTCCCCTTACACTTAGGGTGAACATTGTCCCCAATGTTCAATTAAAGAATGTAAAAGTGAATTGGGTAAAAGAATGAAAGCAAATACTCCCCTGATTCGTTCGATGTGGATAGTGCGGTAACAAGGTTAGATCTTCCTCCAAGAAAATGAACATTCAAAGCTTCCCTTCCTGAAAAATAAATCATCTTCTTGTCATGTATAACCTGTTAAACCTGAGAAAACAAACAAGGCAACCTCGCGTAAAATCGGCGGCAATCTATATATACTAACAAATCCTATAAAGCAATTTAAGATATAATGCTTGTGGAATAAATGTTTGCAGATTTCCTGGAGTTCATAAAACTAAAGAATTAACAAAAACTTTAAGACTCCGCTAGAAAAACAAAACTAGCAAAATTTCCATAATGTTACACATGACGCCGTCAGGAGTTAACTCCTGACGCCGTCAGAAGTGACCTACAGAAATCTTTACGTTAAGTTTCCGGAAAATTTCTAGAAAAACTTATGTCCTACTTCCTAGAAAATCCTGCAAAACATTATTATGACTCGATACAAGCATTTGACTCTAACAAGTACTAATACACATGTTCATTTAATATTGTGGCGAATCAAGATCAATTTCGTTCTTAGAAACAAATTTGGGGTTTCCCCTTACACTTAGCTTTTGCAAAATACCTTTATATGAAGTTAAGACGAAGTTAAACAACAAAATAAAGCATTTTCACAATTTAGTTTGAAACATGATCTACCAACAATAAAAATAAAGCATGCATACGGAAACAAATAACAATCAAACAATTAAAAATCACACAAAACATGGGTTGCCTCCCAAGAAGCGCTTTTCTTTATTTTACGAGTCTTGTAGCTAGACTCAAGGTCATGAGCTATCGTGTGTCGCTTATGCTCACATACCCTAGGGTGAGCCATCTAATAGTCGCCTCATCTTTCTTATAGTCATCACTTAGCTCTAAACATTCGCGATAATACCTTTTATTCTTTTCATGAGGATATTTAAGCCCTTTCCTTTTATCATTCTCACTTAGCATCTCAAGGGGTGGATACCTAATACATTTCTCCATAGAAAAATCCTTAAACCTAGGGTGTGCACGGGGCATTTGGTAAACAAAATCTTCATCCCCATCCGAGAATGTAATTAACCATTCCATAAGTTTTTCATCAAGGTTGGTTATCCTTTTGAAGGGTTTCCCAAACACAACTTGGGTTAACTTACTATCGATAAATTCTCCTAGATTCTCCATAACCACGAACTCAACAAGATAAACACATGCAATGACATTGCCCTAGCAATAATATTATCTCCTTTGCATTCTAACTCATCTACCATAATTTTATTGTATTCATTATGCGAGATTATGTTCATTGGTAGAGATGAGTTAAGGTAGGCATCAAAGCTCCTAAATCCAATTTTACAAGGAAATTGCATGTTAAATGGGTTATCATTCTCAATCCTTGTTCTAGGGTCGACATACCTAAGAGGGTCCACTTCATCATCCATCATATCCTCATTAATTACGTCACCATCATCTAGGTCCTCATCAGAGTCCGAATAGTAAAAAGGACTAGCCCTATGGTCATTATCATGGTCGGACTCCTCTAACTCAGAGTTATTGTCAAAGTGATGGTTAGGTGAGAGATTAGGTGGGTTCTCATTTTCCACTAAAGGAATTGGGGCGGGCACTTGGAAAATCCTACGACGAAAAACACGAGTAACAGGAATCAAACGATCAATGCTATTTTTATCCATCGAGATAGTTTACGAACAAAGGAAACAAAGAAATTAGATAGACTAAAGAAAACCTAAAAATAAATATAAAATCTTACTAGAAAGGAATCTAGCAAGTAGACCTAATAAAAAGAAATCCTAACATAAACAATAACTATTCCCCGGGCTGCGGCGCCAAAAACTTGATACGTGGGAATCACACCAGGCTTTACCTCTCGAGGGAACTCGAGAAGCTTAGAACCCCCACCAGGCAGTGTACTTGATCGTTGTAGTATAGTATAGTGACAAGTACCGGAGGATTGATCGTTCAACTCAGGAATAGTGTCGCTAGGATTAGAAAGTCTCCTAAACTAAGTCTAGAGGTGAGGGTTGATTCTTTTTGTATTTTTATATTTTATAAAAGCAATTAAAATCTCGGGTTTTTGGAAGAGTGGGCGGAATTAGTTGCTAGCCAACTAACCCAAATAACTAAAGATTCAATGAAAATAAAATAACAAAAATGAAATGAAACTAATTATACTAATGTGGTGTAAACAATGATGAGGAAAGTTGTGTTTACTTAAGGTTCATTACTCCCTAGATATCTTTTACAGGTTGACAGCTTGTTACAATTGCATGGATGACGGGTCATATTCCTTAATACTAGTCGTAGGGCCGTGTACAATATTCTCTAACTCTATAGGATCCTACTTCACTCCTATGTCGAGCCGCTAGAAGCTCCTAACATGGGATTATTAGAATTCTACTACGCATTAAATACAACTAAATATCGTAGTACACCTCCGATCATATTTCTTAAGACGTTCAAGCAAGTTACCAATGGAAGTCTGCCAGTTTTCTTAAGCCTAACATCGAATACAATCATCTGTAACAACTATAAACAAACAATCAACCCATAATTAACATCTAGGTTTCACTACATCTAAGCAAACACAAAAGAAATCTCGCCTAGCATGTTAAATTGAAGACAAGCGTAAGATTTATTCAAACAACACATAGACATATTGATTGAATTGAAAGAGTACCTATCTTTAATAGAACATGGAAGATTCAAGGGGTTGAAACCCTTGAAAAAGCTGGAAAATTTGACCTAGGGTTTTCCCTCAAAGTTGCACACTAATGAATGAAATTTGGAAAACTATATATAGATTACAATGGGTGACGGCGTCATGTGTAAACATGTGACGCCGTCAACTCGCCGCCTATAATGAAATCGTATTGCTTAGATCTGATTGTGACGCCGTCATGTGTAAATTTCTTCTGGGCCGTCACTAATACTTGGACGATGACGGCCTTGGGTGACGCAGTCATCTCCTATGCACAAAACTCTCTGGATCGTCACGTGTATTGTCCACATCCACCTCTTTTGTAACTCTTGACGCCGTCATGTAGAGAGTGGTGACGCCGTCAGGTACTGTTCCCAGCAAAGAAAATTAAGACTTTGCCATTTTCTTCACTTTTATGCTCCAAAAACGTCCAAAATGCTTCCTTTTCCAGATTTCTCTCCAAAAGTACCTAAAATGACAAAAGGAACGATTTAGGGCAATATTTGATCAAATAATCACGAATCTGGGCTTAAATGACCCCTTAAAAGTGGTTCACTTTTCGCCTTACACTTCTCCATTTCCTAACTTTCTGGCAAGATCAATTTTTTCCCACTTTTCAGATCTTCTGATTCTTTCATGAATGTTCACCTTTGATGACTTTGTATCACTTACTTGTAAGGGGGGCAAAATAATGAAAAACTCAAGAATCTATGAAATAACTACACTACGCCGGAAAGTTTGGAGGAGGCACTTGCCCACCGTGCCCCCTCTGTAGCTCCGCCTCTGAAGCTACCCCTAAGTGGTTAAGTGTATATGATAGTATCAATCAAGCCATGAAGGAGAGATATGAAATCTCCATTTTTTAAATTAGTTTAAGTTTTTTTTTTACTTATACAACACAACATGTTACATAGACGCGGAAAAAAATGAATTGTTTGGCAAATACATTCAAAGTTACATTCTCGTAATTTAGTTATACTTAAAACTAGACAAAAATACATCGTTGGTCCCTAAACTTTTCAGAAAACATCTCAAGGTCCCCAAACTTGAGAAAATCGTCGTAGGGCGTCCAAAACCCAAGTTTTGAGTCCGATTGTGTCCTTTTGACCGTAATTCTAAAGTCAACATCCGTTTTGAGTTATAACATCAAGGGTATAATAGACCAAACACATTTTCCACTATATGTTAATTAAATCTAACCCAAACACCTTTAACATCATCAGAGTAGTCTTCTAAGGTCTATTCTTATCATCAAACGGGTCTCTTTTGTTAGGGAGACAAGTACATTGTTGTGTGGTAAATATGGGTTTGATTAGCATGTACATGTGAGGAAAACATTGGTTCATATGTATGGAATGCTGAAAGAGGTTTGGGTAGCGCGTTAGCTTTTTGATGAAATGCTTGAACCGGACTAGGTTGCGTGGAATACAGTTATTGATTGTTATATTTGTTGTGGGGAGTATAACAACTGTAACTCATGATCCTGCCATCTTAAGTGAAAAGGGTAAGCATGCAAGTCCCGCTCGTACAAATCCTCCTGACGAGACTATAGTTGCAAGCAGAGTGGAAAATGTTGTGTTTAAGGCAAAATACGAAAAAATACTGTAAGGTTTTCATTTTGCATGTTAGATGGATTATTTAAGCTGAAGGAGCTGATTGCAACAAGGTTTTAGCTTAAGCATGAAAGTTTTAGACTAAAATATAAGGATGAAGATGGTGAGATGATATTAATTCTTTGTTGTAACACCCCCAAAATTTGGTACAACGGAAGACTTACAAGCTTTCGGGGTGTGTGACAACTGGTAAAATTGAGAACCCGATTTAAAATACCGCTTTACGAATAAAATGAATCGTTAAATTTCTCGATACAGTTTTCAGGATTTATGAGAATTGATAATTGGCTATGTGAGTTATCGTGATATATGGAACGTTTGATTTCATGATTATTCTAGGCACTACTCGACTCCAGCACTAGAAATCCTAATAAAAACGAGAATAAACAAATAACGGTTACGTTTATTTTCAAAAGCGCATTTGTAATCAAAATCCTTGGAATAAATAATCTAATGGTGATGGAATAACTTGGATAAACGCGGGAGTAGCGGTGACACACTTTATTAGTCTCGATTGAGTTCGTTAAAAATAAACAAGAAACGGTCACGTTTTATATAACGAACGTAATTATTATCAAACTTTATGGAAAAACGTTTCTAAAATGAATGGTGACATTTAAAAATCTATTCAGTGATGTCTAACATTTTTCACGAATAAAAACAAGTAATTTCGGGAGAGATCACAAAAATAATACCACCAATCCTTAAACCGACCCTCACTTAGAAATAATAATCACACAAGGACCTATTTGTAATTTCTGTAAACTAAACTAATACTAGTAATAAAACCCTAACCCTATCTTCTTTATCATTATCATCACCAACATTCATCTCTCTCTCTCGCTGCCGACCACCACCCTAACTACCGTCACCGCCAACCACCAAACCTCACCGCCACCACCATAGACTCCTCAGAGTCTCCTATTTCTCGTGATACCATCCACGCGCCCCAAAGCAAACACCACCACCTCGTGTTATCTTCACCGCCGCGTACCATCACCACCACCACTCTTGTTTAATCTCTAAACTTGTAGATCTAGTGAGATATGGTAAGAAAGCGCCTTTTGACATGTGAATTGACTCGGTCACGAGTTAAACTTGTGATTTCTTGGTTTGGGAGCTAAGATTAAACGAGTTTTAATGTTTTTTTGAATTAATAAAAACGTGAAATGAATTAAAATGGTATTGTGTAAGTGTTTCTGCGTGTCGAGTGGATTCAACCGTGAGCTAAATCTCACGGTATTAGTGATGTTCTTGTTGTCGTTGTTGTGTTTCGTTCTTGTGGTCATTATCTTGTTTGTGTTTCGGATTTGGATTGATAGGATAGAACTGATGGTTTTGATTATTGGGAAAAGGTTGTGAATGTTGGTTTTATGGCTGAGAAAAGGATGCAAGGTCCGTTTGGTTTGGGTTGTGACGGGGAAGGAGAAGCCGAGACCATGGAGGTATCGGCAATGTTTATTTTGGGTTGTTGATATTATTATTGTTGTTGTTGTGTGCTATTATTATTAAGGTTGTTGTTGTTATCGTTGGGCTGCCGTGGAAACTAGAGTCGAGACCACTAGGGTCTCAGCCGAGAGTAGTGATTGGTTGTTGTCGTTGATGAGTTGTTGTTATTTGTGGCGAAGTGGGAATATTGATGGAATTGGATTGGGATTAAGTGTTGTCGTGCCGTAGTATTTAGGGCCGGTTTTCGAAACATGGACTTTATTTATTGATTTTGGACATATTAAATTGATTAATTTGTGCAAATTCGGAGTTACTTTGACTTTCTAGTCACGGTTGACTCCGACACTGCCATAACATGCACGTTGTTGTAATTGAACATTTAGAGAATCCGAGAGTGATGACTCGGGTTCGTGGACTTGAAACGGACAATAACTCACGACGGAAATAATATCGATGTATAAACTTATAACTATATATATATATATATATATATATATATATATATATATATATATATATATATATATATATATATATATATATATATATATATATAGTTAGGATCAAATAAGAAGAAAAAATAAAATAAGAAGGATAAGAAGAAACCACAACCAC